>JAVBJF010000255.1:0-531011 GCA_033439095.1 Pseudococcus viburni
TTCAATATTTTCGACATTTCGACACCAATTGAGATCAAAATTTATGAAAAAAATTTTTAAATGCGTTGGAAACGCCGGAAACGCCTTTTTTTCGCGTTTCCGTTTCCTGATAAGAAACGTTTCTGTTTCCATTCACGTTTCTGGTTCTCTTGAAATTATTGCAGGGTGTTTCCGTTTCCGTTCCCGTTTCTCAAAATTGAGCGTTTCCGAGCGTTTCTTAGAAACGTTTCCGTTCCGTTTCCACATCACTGATTCTGATAGTAACGTTGAATATTTTCAAAACATTTGATTTCGATTTTTTCGGGATTTATTGGAATTCCCTTTTTTAGGCTTCAAAAATACAAGCGAAGCCACTGCGCCGATGTCTACGCTGGGCTGTATTATTACACAGCTGTACAATAATTTAAAGAAAAAAAATACTTCAATGGATAATTGACGGTTCAAATTTAAAAGTAACAACATAACTAGATAGGATGGAATTTTTTGAGATTTTTGATGTCAAACTGTCTTGGATTTTCTAAAGTAGGGAGCGAAATGAAATAACCTCTTTGCGCCTATGAAACATCTGATGGATAAAAAAATAGATATAAAACTTTTCCTTGTACCATGCAGACCTCTGCAGCTGGTTGTTGGAAAAATTTTGAAAAAAGGCGCGGGGTGACATCATAAAGACAGTAAAATTTTGGACCTTAAACTTGAACCTTTCAGCTTCCAAATGGACTTCGGAATTTTAAAATTGTCAAAAAACGAAGAAAATTATTCTTTAGCTGCGTATTTCCTATCGAATTTCTTTTCGTAGATTCTGAAGTTCATCGAGGCTCTTTCAGTAAATATTTTCACAAAACTGGCAAATGCCAAGATTCGATGAAGGCCTCAGATCGGTTCAAACCCGCTTCCAATCGATTTAAAAAGTCGAAAAGGTGTACATACCAAATTTTAGCTTTCTACCTTGATCATTTAATTAGATTCCTTCATATTTTGTTTCGGGTAGTTTTGAAATTTTCGAAAGTGGCCAACATTTGAAAAATGAATAGGCTGAAATTTTGTATTGGAAGGCAGTTTTGCATGCTTTTTTAATCTACCTACTTTTATCTCGAACCAAAAATTCTACCCATCAGTTTGGATACGGTAGCGAATAGCTGAAACCTTCTTTGTCAGCAAGAATCACTTGCTCATTAACTTTTCGAAAAATGTTTCAGAAAACATTTTCAACAAGCTCTCTTCTCTCATTTCTACTGAGAAATTGGGTGAGGCGAGTACATACTTGTTTTTCTTAAAATCTAAATTAATTCAAAGAAATTAGTAGTTTTTAATTTTCTTATGTAAAAAATAAGATTTTCCATTACTCTCATTTTTTTACAACTTTTTAATTGAAATTAACCAAAAACCACTATTCATTACAAATATTTAATATCAAAACACTTACATTCACGTCGATATCTGCCAATTGCCAAGTAATTTTTGGAAATTGGAAAGAAATTAATAGAAGGTGAAAAATCTATTTGAAGTGAGTTTGGTACTGGAGAAAATTTTCTACTGTCGAACAAAATATCGAAAAGCTACAGAAATATAAAATTTGATTCATTATTCTTCAACTTGAACTAGTTAGTAAAGGAAACTGTACAACATCCATGATTTAAAAGCTTTTGCTCCATATGCCAAACTTGTAACCATAATTTCATTGGAAATTATTTTTTTAACAAAGAAAAAGTAATCGCCTAATCAATCTTTGAGAGGCGAAGAAGAAAGGGGTGAAGACTGTACTTCTACGTAAATGAATATTTTTTCCTATAAGAAAGATGCAGTACAACCGAGTTTCAAGCAGAAATCGCATTCGTTGAACCTTGAACGTTCATCCTACTAGTAAAATGAAAGGGCGATCAAATGGGTGCAGAAGTTCGACAACAAAATATTTGATGACTCTTTATGTCGAGTGAGTTCTGTGAATCTAGCTGTTCATTGTTCAAATCAAAACGCATAGTCGATGAAAAAAAAACAAGCGAAATAATCCAACATTGATTTCGGTTTACAGGCCAAAATCACTGCGAAAATCATATCGCACATAAAACGTAAGCAACTTAGCATTCGAATGATTTGCAAAAAACATATTTCTTGACGAAATGTTTACTTTTATTCGACGCCAAGCGCACTCTGAGTAATGGTAAATATTAATCATAGCTTAGCTGCTACCAAAAAGTAAGAAATGAGCACCCAACTATTTTTTCAAATAAAATCACGAGCAAGTATCGAAGAAAATCAATATTCTATGGTTTCTCTTCGGTGATAGTCTGATCGTGAGCTCAACAATATGAATACCTTGAACTGGATACTTTTGATAAACTTGTTAGGAGCAACTAAAGTGATAAACGGAGTTGGGAAAGCCGAGTCAGGTGAGCTTCACTCAACATTCAAACCTTTTGTTTTTTCACAAGCAAATTCACTATTCATCAAAATATTCCACGAATACTCTTCAGGAATTCTTCCTCTGGTATTACTACGGGTATCATCTTACAATTCTTACATATACCCCAAACATGTCGAACGATTAACGACAAAGGATGGAAATATCAGTGGTGGGACAGAATTCTCTTGTTGGTATGATAAAGAAAAATGCAAACAAATATTTTTCTGCCCACCGGAAACTTCTACTAGTATCGATTGCTTATACCCGAAGGAATTTGGAAATGACGATATTCTACAGTGTGCTACAGAACCGAGTCCATTTGTGGAAAAAATGACCTACAATGATGAAACCGGTCAGAAAAAGGATGTATCTTGTGGCCTTACGGATGGAAACGGAGTATGGTACAAGACAGGATATAAAGTAGGTGAACTGATGTACAGAATGATTCTAATTTTTTCCTTATCAACATGTATCTGCAGACTGACTTCATACTATATTTTGGGTAATAATTTTTTTAAACATAGGTATGCGTTCCTGTGCCCCCTAAACTGACTAAACGTGAAAAAATGACTCAATTTTTAAGATTGGCTGAAGTAAATCTCATTCATGGCGTTCATTCGGTTCATATTTTATATTTGGATCTACTAAGTGCATGAGAAATACTTGATATTGCAGATAAAACCAACCTACGACTGTTCCGAGTTCAAGGGGTTCCAATTTTGTTACAACGAGGGAAATAAAGAAGTACTGTTTACAGATCATGAAACAAGATCCCCACAATTATTCACAGACGAAAGATTTAATAACGAGTTTGAAAAAACATTCGGAATTATTTCAAATGGCTATGGAGTTTTTAGTTCGATTTACCAAAATGATAAAATTACTTATGAGCAGGTACGAATAATTTAAACACGAAAGATATTCATTTCAAGACAACCACTTATTGGGCAATGCCAGTTGGTTTGTTTACATTCAGTTTGGGAGTCATTTTCTTATCACTTCAATGGAGAATCATATGGAATTGCATTTTTTGTTTGAAATAAATGAAAATAACTCAAAAATTTGAGTGAGAATATAGATGTTTGAGGTAGGGAAAATAATCTCCGTTAATTTCTCTACAAGATGAGATAAGTTTGAAAGTCATACCGGCAACTGGACGAAAGTTATCAAAGTTCAAAGTTACAGAAGTGAGTTTTTATTTCAAATATTATGTATTTTTTCAACTTCACATTAAAATAACTCAGAATTTTGAGTGAGCACATAGGTGTTTAAGGTAGGGAAAATAATCTACGTGAAATTCTCTACAAGATGACATTGATTTGAAAGTTGTATCGGCAACCGATCGAAAGTTATAAAAGTTCAAAGTTCCAAAAGTGAGGTTTTTTTTGCAAATTTTATGCATTTTTTCAACTTTATAATAGAATTAACCTTACTCAAAATTTTGAGTGAGCACATAGATGTTTGAGGTAAGGAAAATAATCGACGTTAAATTCTCTACAAGATGATTTCGATTTGAAAGTTGCATCGGCAACCTGTAACTTTGAACTTCGATAACTTTCGTCCAGTTGCTGGTATGACTTTCAAACATATCTCATCTTGTAGAGAATTTAACGTAGATTATTTTCCCTACCTCAAACATCTATGTTCTCACTCAAATTTTTGAGTAATTCTATTATAAAGTTGAAAAAATGCATAAAATTTGCAAAAAAAACCTCACTTTTGGAACTTTGAACTTTTATAACTTTCGATCGGTTGCCGATACAACTTTCAAATCAATGTCATCTTGTAGAGAATTTCACGTAGATTATTTTCCCTACCTTAAACACCTATGTGCTCACTCAAAATTCTGAGTTATTTTAATGTGAAGTTGAAAAAATACATAATATTTGCAATAAAAACTCACTTCTGTAACTTTGAACTTTGATAACTTTCGTCCAGTTGCCGGTATGACTTTCAAACTTATCTCATCTTGTAGAGAAATTAACGGAGATTATTTTCCCTACCTCAAACATCTATATTCTCACTCAAATTTTTGAGTTATTTTCATTTATTTCAAACAAAAAATGCAATTCCATATAATTCTCCATTGAAGTGATAAGAAAATGACTCCCAAACTGAATGTAAACAAACCAACTGGCATTGCCCAATAGGTTTGCTAAGTTCATAACAAATAAGCTTCCTTTGATTGCAGTTGATAAATTCAAAACAATCTGAATATGAGTACACAAGGCAATGGCTCGTACCACCCGAAGACCTGATATTCGCATCATGGAAAAAAACAGCTTATAATTACTTGAATATAAAACCAATGAGAAAAGACCAATTAGAATTATGGAACTACATAAGCGATCGTGTAAAAAAGGAATCCATAAAAGTAACGAATTTATTTACATCAAATCTCTCATCACAAGTATGATTATTAGGTGGATCGAAAAAAAAATATTTATATCTTGGATTTTGACCAAATTTGGTGGAATGGTTTACTTTGAGTGGGAGACTTCGGAAAAAAAATTTGAGCCCCCGAGGGGCAAGGGGAGGGGAGCAGGAGGTGCTCAAAGTGCACCTTCTTTTGAAAAAAACTGGTTTTTTTGCGTTTTTTAGCCAATCAAAATTGTATGAGAAGCCTTCGTAGGACTTAAAAGATGCGATTTAAGTTTCTACATCTCCCTAAACCATCGCCATGCGCCATTCTTCTCTGATCAAAACTCTGACTGCTACCAGGGGGTTGAAAAGTTGCAGATTGCAATAATTCAATAATATGAAATTATCACTAAAAGATATGTTTTTTTTTCGATTCGCCCTAATTATTATCTCAATATCAATCAAAACTCAGTGATTATTGGTAATTTTTTCAGATAGATAAAGAATTTTCTATACGCACAGCTGCAATAGTATTGCCAAGAGAAGATCAGCCAATTTATGTGATAGAACCAATCGAAAAACCTGACGTTTGGATTAAATTTATGTTTTACAGTTACGAGTATGTAGATCGATTCGGAACTTTGGACAAGACTTCAGGATTGACGATCATAATGAACAGCAACTTGAATGAAGATGCGTGGCAGAGATTCTACAACAAGTACTGCGATACGAATCTATGTGAAAATGTTTTCAACGAGAAATTCCCAAATGTAGGAAATACAGTTCGTTGTTGCTACGCTAATGAGGGGACGGAATTACTCAATCTTAAATTCCGCATTAACACTGTTTTGAAAATTGATTTTTCTTAACATGATTCGTCAAATTAGGGAAATCGAGATGTATTCATTCATCACGCGATACTTACATAACCTTATGGATGAAATGTATAATTTTATGTAACTAGCTAAATTTTAATTTTGTCAAATTTTAAAAAATTTCATAGGTAATTTGTGATTATTTAATATTAATAAATCTAACATTTTCGTGTTAATTTTTCGCCTTTTATTTTCCATTTGTCAACGAATAAATAAAATCGAAAAAACGAGAAATTTTACACGAATGATTTTAAAGAATTGAAAAGTTATAAAATCATGGGCAATATTTTTCTACCGTATAAAAAATTTACCAACGACAAAGTATGCGCGATTTTTATGGCAATTCGCTCCCGCCACCTTTGGCTCACAAGTTGGTTTACATTTAGTGATAATCAAAATTTCGTAGTCAGGTTTAAGTAAATACAATCAATTTTCAATTGCAGCATTGATATTCGATTTGATACGCGAACGCGTCGATTATTTCAATCAAACGACCTGATTTCGAGTTACGTTTTTTCATTACGAAGTTTTACCTAGATTACGTATAATGTACAAAATATATACGGTGTTTATACTGACTTTACTCGCCTACATCTATTTCATGGCAGGAGATAAAAAATCAGGTATGTTTTTTAACAGACACAACAATTTCAATTTCCATAGAATAATTTTCAATATAAAAACAGATTCGTCAACAAAAAATAAGAAGCCTTCGAATATACTTCCATTCACCTTGGTTAATCTGGGTGACTCTTGTATCGCTCCTTCGAAACTAGAAACCGATTCAAGAGCTTATGAAAATAACCCAGTCATCAAAAAAGGGATCACCTTCTTGGCAGAATCTGAAGGTGATCAAGTATTCATGTGCCCGATAAAAATTGCCAAAGATGAAATTACGAGTGCGCAGACCAAATCACTTCTTTTACCAAATGATGATAATTGCTTATATCCCACTCAATTCAAAGAAATGGATACGTTGAGGTGCTTCCATGAGCCCGAACCAATAATTCGTAAATTAGAAATGAAAACGAGCCCTTTTGAAGTGGAAGGTATACCTTGTGGACCAGACAAACGCGGTGTAATGTATCGATTTGTATATGAAGTAAGAATGAGATCTTCTTTGAACTGAACTGACGATTATTTTTAAGAATTACCATTCAACAATTGCTGCTTATTGACTTTTAGATTTGTATGACAGAAAATGAAATCGTAAATGAGGGATCGATCGAGTTTTGCAAATTAGAAGTGAGTAAAATGTAAAAAATTTGAGCCTCTTAGCAAAAAGAAAGGTGGAGCTAAGAGTCCTTGAAAAGGATACCACACGACTCCTAAAAAGAAAACGGATTTCGCTACTTTTGCATCCTCTGAAAAAAAAAACAATTTCAGTTTCTACGATGTCAAGATCTATAGACCTTGGAACTTGATACCACTTATATTGACAGCACTGCAAAAAATTCCCCAAAATTATTTTAAAACGATGATATTTTGCTACTAATTTTTCTTTTAGGGTTCTTTCCAGACTATCTACCTATACCTGTTGAATATAAGTAGGCAATGACTTTAATTCAGCAAAAATTATGTAAATCTTGATGCAGTAGGCAAAAAATGTTTGGCTCAAGTTTGAAGTGATAACTAAGTGATTTGAATTTGATAAAAATCAAGAAAACTTCAAATTTCTAGTTTGTAACTTTCAGTCTCCTGGGTATAGAGGGAAATAAATGGTATCTAAATTCGAGGTCAATAAATTTAAAAAATGTAGGGTGTCTTCTGATTTGGCCATTCTAATTTTCATGACTTTCTAATGAACTCTGTTAGATCTTTTTATGGCCCCTATTTTTTAGAAAAAACTTTCATAGCGAGAATAATCAGGGTGTCCACTATTTATCTCATAAATGATTTTCCCTGACTTTTCCAGGTTTTCCAGACCAATTTTTCGAAGTTTTCCAGACCTTTTAAATACCTATGTTATTCCTGAAGAATGTTGAAGGAGTGGTTTTTTCGCGTGATGAAATTGTGCAGAAGAATTATTTAAATTGAATACCTAATGTCCAACTTTTTTTTTCAAAAATCATCACTTCTTATGAGATTTTTAGATGCTCCCTTTTCCGGTCACAAAAACGCCTTAAATTCAATTCTGAAGATTTTTGACGCCACCTCCTTCTCAACTCGACACAAAAACTCGAGACCTAGAATTTATAACAGAAAACATTTAAAAAAGAACGGGAAAACTTTGTTGTCAACGAAATCGTCAGACTAAAAGTTCGGATATTTCCAGTCTGAATATTTAAAAATTTCTTCACAATTAAATACCCCCCCCCCCCCCCAACACGTACCTCAAATTTATAAATTTCACGAAAGGCCCTAATACAATCTTTTCGGCTTGGCCCAGTAAATACTTAATGGATCGATGAGGAATAAAATATTAATTATTTTGATGAGATATAATAAATGGGATTAGCCCGAGCAAAGCGAAGGAAAACATTTTTGCAAAAAAAAGACCTTCAAAACTTGAAAATTCGTCACTTCACATCCCCAGTAAATTTTCCCAAAATGTGACTAAAAAAATACAAATTCTCTTCCATTCCTTTATTTTTAAAACCCGTGATCAGGGAAATCATGGTGCTCCTTTCTCATCACATTTTATCAAAAAATATGTGTTCAAAAAAAAACTGACAAAGGAAATTTTTTTGAAAACTCAATGATTCAATAGACAAAAACGTGTGTTTAAATATCAATTTTCTTGTACATTATGGTCAACAAAAAATGATACATACAAAACTCAGTTAAAACAATTTGGCCCGAGCGGAGCGAAGGAAATTTTTTTTGAAAAATTTATAATAAAATGAGTCCAGAAACGTCAAATAATTTATTCTTCTTGATTTTTACAAAATTCCAGCGGAACTGCCGGAAATTTCAAAATTCTCTGACTTATCTCTGACTTTTCCCGGTTTTCCAGAAAATGGACACCCTGATAATTGAAAAAAATATGTTGCACTCAAGAGGAGAAAAAAATTATTGAAAATTCTTCGGAAAATTTGATCAATTTTTCATGACTTTTATAATTTTTATGATCGGTAAACAGAAACACCATGTCCTTTCCAACTCCACTCAAATAAAATTACCTCGTCTATTTTTCTAATGTATATTTGAACATAAATTTAGGGTAACTCGATAAAATATCGTTCAGAATTCGAAATATACAAATTTTGCTACGACGAGCATGGAAAAAATGTTATACACACAGAACACAAAATATTATCACCCAATTTACTGTCCATGGTCAATCATAAACTCAAGCAAGAACAAGAGAAAACATATGAGATGATGATCGATAAACAAAACTACTTTGGTTTGGATTTGGAGACACTGAAAAGCAAATATGCCGAGGTTATTTGCTTAATTTTTTATCTCAAATAATTACTTGTGTATTTAATTCATTCGAGAAATCAATTACAGTTGTTGGAGAATCAAATTGAACAGAAGAAAGTGATCTTAGATCAGGACCAAAATTCAACTAAACCAATTAAAATTGAAAAGCCTTTACATGATAATGCTCAAAAACTGGTACCACCATTTCATTTCGCGTTCGCTTTATGGAAAAAACCAACTTACCACTACCTGAATTTAAAACCAATGCGAAAAGAATTAACGAAACTTTGGAATCATATCGATCGTCTCATTAGAGACGACGCAGTTACAGTAAATACTCCTACCCTTTTAAAAAACAATACGTGAGTTATATTTTGCTTTATTAAACAAATTGTAATTAATTTTCCAGCGTAACAGAGAATACTACATTCATACAGGAGCCTACGCAAAGACAGGAGATCAAACAAAACCAGATACCAAGACCAAAAAATCGCCCGAAACTGTAGACTACTGGTTAAAAATAGTTTACTTTCCTAGCAAAAGATCCAGAAATCAGAATGATTCGGTTCAATATAAAGCATTTGCTATCTTAATTAATAACAATTTCGATGAAGATTCCTCAGACACCTGGCTTAATGCAAAATGTGGCAAAAATCTATGCGAAGGGGCTTTCGTTGATTTATTTCATCTGGTTGGAAAATTTGTTCGTTGTTGTTCCTTGATCAATGGGACCTTTAACGAGACAGACATAAAAATCGATGAAGATCTGGAACCAGATTTTCTTTATGAAGATTAATAATGCAGGCCACTTATAGAAACTTACGAGTTACGACATCAAGTCTGGTTCATTCAAATTATAAAAGAATGAATCATTAAATATTTTTAATTTTCTTACAATAGAATTTTTCACATGTGGGGGAGGGGGAACTCTTGGCTACAATTTCCCCAATTTTCAGGTCGAAAGTCCAAAAACTTCAGGAATTATCAAACTTTTTCTAAGAAGTTTCGAAATCGAGATTCAAAAAAATGGTATCCTAATATCGCCCACAAAAAAGAGTGAGCCAAAATTGAAAGTAAAATTGAAGAGGATTCGTAATGGATGTTTTTGACCTTTCAGGTTTATTTTTATGGTCAATTTCTCAAAAACCCGAAATGGAGCCCGTGGAGGGAAGCCAAAATTGGAAAATTTTTGAATGAGGTATTGAAATGCATGTTTTTTGTACTCTCGAGTTCATTCCTGCGGCCACCTCCCAAAAAATACATGGTTTTTTCATTACTCGGCATTATACTGCAAAAAAGTACGAATATAACGTGAATTTCACTTTTTATCAAAATTGAGAGAAGAACTCATTTGAACCCAATATTATGAAGTATTGTAAACTGTTTAAACCGTTTGTTAAAAAATTTTTCCAATACGTACCTACAATACCTACATATTTTCAAAATAATCACGTATTAAAAGAGATTTTGGTCAATAAGACTTTTTCTTAGTTTTGGGATGCGAATGTTTTTACAGCATCAAATAATAACAAAATGCACCTGTTAAAATAATCGTTTGCCAGATCGTTCCATAAACGAAAGAGATATTAAAGTAGTTGATATTGAGGAGTAAATTCAAACTTCTTTCATTCTTGCTTAAATGGTCTACAATTCATTGCAAAGATCCATCAACGTGAAACTTCGCGAAATCCATTGGTTCATTTACGTATTGTTCCCCCTAAAATCACACCAATCGAAAAATTCAACACTTGAATAAACATCATCAACTACCATACGTGACGTATACAAAACTTCAAGACGTAAAAAATATGCCAACTGATGACTTCAGTCCCGAAACCGTCGATTTTTCATGAACTTGACTAGCATTAGAGCTTTGAAATATGTTTAAATTATACTTGACCTTACTAATGGGATTTCTTAGAATGGCCTACGTCATGTCAGGAGACAATAATCCAGGTATTTGTTTTCAAATTATATTCATTTCAAATCCAACTTTTTTTGATAATTCTCACATTTGCACCCAACAGATCCATCTACATTAGATTCTCCCGAACCCGACATTCTTCCTCTGGTTCTAATAAAAAAGGACAGAAATTTCATCCATCCGACAAAAATCAAAACCCCATTATCCACCTCCACAGCCGAACCTTCTATCGAACCACTAGAATTTTCAGGAGATTCCGGAGAACAAGAAATTTTATTTTGCGGAGCAAAACCTCCTCCAAAACAGGATGCTACGCAACAATATATCCCTTTCCTCGATGACTATTGCAATTATCCGATAAAATTCGAAAAATCTGATCCTGTAAAATGTGTTTACGAACCAGAACCTCTTCTGATTCCGATAATGATACCAAGAACACCGATATCATTGATCAAACACCTAAGTTGTGGACCAAATGATGAGGGTAGAATGTTTCATTTTGCATACCAAGTAAATCAGCCATCCTATTTGAATATTTGTACACAAATATCATACAAAAAATCATTCGGCATTTTAAAAATTAAAAATTCATTTCCTTTATAGATTTGTATGACTAAAAACCCGATAAAATATAAAAAGTATTCGTCTGCAGATTTTCACCTACCGGTTAGTTTCTAAAATAAATTAATCTCAAATCAGATGACCAAAACTCAACATTACTTCAATTTATCTACACAGGTCAGTTCCATAAAATATTATGACATTTTCGAAGTATACAAACTTTGTATTGAAGTGCGTACGAAGGAAGTTTTTTTTACCGAACATAAAATATTCTCGCCTCGTTTACTCAACGATCAAAGATTAAAAGACGAACGAAGAAAAAAATACAATTTCAGAATCGCTAAAAATCTTGGCTTTGATGAAGAAAAAATATTACAACAGAAATATCAATCTGTGGGTATTTTCCTAATGTAACAATTTCCATCACGAATGACAAAATCTCTCACGGATATCATTTTTCAGACAGGGATTTTAAATGCACCAGCACAACCATCGTTAAAAGATTCAAATTCTAGTACAGAGAGCGAAGAATTGAAAGATATTACACCTTTGTACGTACGTGATAAATTTGTACCCTCGGATGACTTTGCATTTGCTTTATGGCGAAAACCAACATTTGACTTTTTTAATATAAAAAGGATGACAACGAAACAAATGGAACTATGGGATTATATTGGTAAACTAATACGTGAAGATGCCATAAAAGTAAGTAAACAACTTTTTTTTTTTTGTGGGTTCAGACTACTAGGTCTATCAGCCCATGTCAGCAATAATTAGAATTCATTAGAAACGTATAACACCATTGGTGAACGCTGTCACCTCCTGTATAAATTCTACATTCAAACGGAATTCCCCTAATAGCTTGATTATTGTATCTTAATTTTTTTAGCATAATAGAGAATATTACATTCACACCGCCGCATATAAAATATTATCAAGGGAACCGCCAAGTGAACGCCACCCTGATCGAGTGAAAACAATCGTCGTTTGGGTGAAAACAGTATACCAACTTCGAGACGAAATTCGACAATCGAAGGAATTTAATAATAAAAACAAGGCGATTGCCATTATTGTGGACAACGATTCCGATACCGATCCGCAAGTGGAGTCAATACTAACACTAAGATTCGGGAAAAACTTATGCGAGAATACTTTCAAAAACATGGAATTTAGATCGGTTCGATGCTGTTCTATACTCAATGCCATGCCATATCTAAATGAAGACAGCATAGAAATCGACGAAGATTTACGAATAGAGGCTTTGTACGACAATGAAGATAACGATGGTCAAAATAAGCCTCCAAAGAGAATCAAACTTATTGATATAAATCTGCCTGCTGATGAAGAAGATGAAGATGAAGATGAATCTGAAAATCATTCTTAATGTAAATACATTTCAAAATAATTTTTCAATTAGAATAGAATGCAAGTAAATGAAAATGATTCAATAAATGATTCCTAATCAAGTACCTATCAGTTTCTCAAATTTGATATAGGTACTCTCTCGTTTTGAATCAGTGAAAAGTCATTGACAAACAGTACACTCAAAAAAATAAAAAATAAATTTTATTAAACGTAATAATAAAAAGGCACCATTCACAAAACTAGTAAAATTTATTCAAAAAATAATAATATTTATTGCAAAATAATAATATTTATCGCAAAATTGACGAAACTTTATTTTCTATGCAATAAACTTTACCAAATTTCGTGATAAATTTTATTTTTTTTTTTTGATAAAAATTGCTAATTTTGCGAATGGTGCCCCGTTATTATTTTTTTTGGATAAACTTTATTTTTTTGATAAAATTTATTATTTTTGGATAAAATTTATTTTTTTTGAATAAAATTTATAATTTTTTGCAACACTTTCTATTCATTTTTCATTCTCCATTTTTCTCAGTGTAAGAATTGCATCACAGGAAACATCAGAGAAATTCTTTGATTTTCAGCAAATTTTCACTGATTTTTCAAAGAAGTTAACAAATTTCTCAAAAAAGTTCACTGATTTTTTAGCAAAACAGATTTTACCGACTTTTCAGCGAATTTTCACTCATTTTCCAGTAATTTTTCCCCCTAATTCATTACTGTGCTGCAATTCTGACTGTTTTCCAGTGATTTTCGATAATTTTCACTGATTTATAAATGAAAAAATATTTCATTTGATAAAATGATGATTTATTTTTGAGAAAGGAAACCTATTCAGTTCTGCATTAAACGAACAAAAGATAAGAGTAATTTGCCCCCTCACTGTCTAAAGCATTTCAAAACGTTTAACAAAGGTTGTTAAACTTTTTTTTTTAAAGTTGGGTGTCCACAGTATTTCATAAATGATTTCCCCCGACTTTTCCAGGTTTTCCAGACCAATTTTTCGAAGTTTTCCTGCCCTTTAGCAAATGAAATTCATGAAGCATGGAATAGGGGGTAACTTCTTCGCATGATGTACTTACAATTCAAAATTGTGCAGTAAAATGATTTGAAATGCATGATCAACTTTTTTTTTTTCAAAAATCATTACTTTTTATGAGATTTTTAGATGTCCCTATTCCGAGCAAAAAATACTCGAATTCAATTCTGGAAATCCCCCCCCCCACAAAAACCTGAGAACTTGAAATTTAAAATTAAAAGAAAACCTCTAAAGCAAAATTATAAAGCTTTGAAAAATGAAACAATTTATGTCAGGGTGCTAATCAAATCATGCGAATGAAAATCCGGATTTTTTCGGGATGAAAATTAAAAAATTTCTTCACAATTCATTCCTTTTCTTCCCCCTCTCCCTTCTCTTGAAAATGAAACACGTGCCTCAAATTTATGAATTCCACGCAAGCCTCTGCTATCTTTTCAGCTTACTCCAAAAACTATAAAATAGATGAGCAGGGGGTAAAATATTAACAATTTTATTGAGATATATCAATGCGTTCAGCCCAAGTGAAACGAGGGCGAAGATTATTGCGAAAAATGGCTTCCAAAAGTAGAAAATTCATCACTTTTCCCTCATTGATGTTTTCCAAAACGTGACCAATAATTTAGTAGGTATTCTCTAATCTCTTCCATTTTTCCTTTCTTTTCAACACTGTGATCAACGGCATAGTGGCATTCCTTTCTCATCACAGCTTATATTAAAAAGTACATTTCCAAAAAAATTCGATTTTAAATAAATTTGTTAGAAAGAAAATAGCGTAAGAAATTTTTTTTGAAAAATTTGTAATGGCTGAGCCACTTGGGACGACTTACGCCATACACAAACACAACTTCTTATAATTCCAGGGGAAATTCCAAAATTCCCTGACATTTTCCTAGCTTCTCTAGATTTTCAAAATTCGTCAAATTTTTCAGTTTTTTTAGGTTTTCGAGAAAGTAGACTCTCTGTTTCTTAACTTGAAATTCCCAAATCAATCTGAAGTTCTAAAATTGACATTTTTGTGCCTTGCATCAGTAAAAAACGGGGGGAAAAGCATTAAAATGCATCAGTACATTTCAAGACAGCAAAAGAAAATTGCTTTAGTCCAGTAAAAGCGAAGCAAAAAGTAAAATTAAAAAATCATGCTCATTGTTCAGTAATTGGAAAACTTCTAGAAAAAATAAATTCTTTATTTTTCATTTAATTTGAAGCTCCCAAATCGTCCATTGCCACAAATTGGATTTTTTGCATCGCAAATAGATTTTGAAAATACTGACTTCCAATTCTTTGTTATTTAAACAAATAATCTCCAGAAAAAGAAGATTGGGAAATTTTTTGCTTCAATTGTCATCAAAAAAAGAAGAAATAAAGCGTCGGAAACTTCAACAAATGGCTCATTCTCAAGGACAAATTTCTTTGCACAACTTCGCTCGAATACATGAGTTTTCAATTCTTTTTAAATGATTTCCTGTTGAACATTTTTTATTTCTACCCTTTCAAGTTTTCATCTTGAAAAAGGTAAAAATTCAGGCTGTAGGTGAGTTGATTCCCAAAGAAATATTTGTGGAAAAATACAGGGGAATTGATTCCCATATTTTTTTTGGAGATGTACGAATTGATTCCCCCTTTTTCAAGAGTGAATGTGCGAATTGATTCCGACTTTATTTTCCAAAAAAGGAATTTTTCAGGAGAGCGAATTAATATGCACAAAACATTTCTACGACTTAAAATTAGGTTCAGCAAATGTTGGTTTGTTTCAAAATGTGGATTTGGGGCCTACAGAGCAGGGTTCACTCCAGTTCTCAAGAATTGAAATGAAAAATTTTCCCCTCTGGATGCACTTATGCTTGGGAATTTTTTAATCGCAGTTTCGGAAATAAAATTTTACGAAAAAAACAATGGTGTTATTTATTTTGGATTTAAAAAATTATTTCAACACCTTTTTTGTGTTTTTGAAATAAAAAGCTCGAAAACTTCGAAGATCTGTGATTTAGAAACACTTATGGGAAAATTTTTCATTTCAATTCTTGAGAACTGGAGTGAAACCTGCTCTGTAGGCCCCAAATCCACATTTTGAAACAAACTAACATTTGCTGAACCTAATTTTAAGTCGTAGAAACGTTTTGTGCATATCAATTCGCTCTCTTGAAAAATTCCTTTGTTGAAAGAGGTTGGGAATCAATTCGTATATACCCCTGAAAAAAAGAGGGAATCAATTCGTATATACTCCTGAAAAAAAGGGGGAATCAATTCGTACATACCACTGAAAAAAAGTGGGAATCAATTCGGACATTTCAAAAAAAAAAAAAATGGGAATCAATTAGAACCTTTTTCAAAGCTGGGAATCAACTCACTATCTCCCAAAATTCAAACCAAATGCTGCAATTGTTTACAAATGACGACAGTCTCTTTAACAAGATTTTTGTTCTACAAAACCATATTCACGAACAATTTTCACAACTGCAAAATGAGTCATTTATTAACATCATATAGGTATGACAGATTTATGACTTATGACTAGCAAAGTAACCGTACATTGCCAATTCAATCGCAAAAGCAACATTCTACGATACGTTGTTGCGTAACAGACGTTCAGAAAAATGTGTAAATTATACGTGGCATTATTATTTATTATCTTCAAAATCGGCGTCCAGTCAGGAGACAATGACCAAGGTAAGTTTTTATACAGGTAAATAATCAATCAGAAATTAGAATTTTTGTTTTAATCGCAAATATTCAATTTACAGCTTCGAGTTCATCTTCTCCGAGTATTCTTCCATTGGTGATGATAAATTTGGGCCAATCGTGTATTAAGCCTGACAAAATTGAGGCTTTGGAAAATCTCGCAGGTAGCAAGGATTATAACGGAAAAACAAAATTTTCGTCTGAAAAAACGTCAGAAGGAAAGCAAGTTTTTATGTGCGCAACGAAAGATCTTTCTAAAACAACCCCTTTGAAGATTGACGATTATTGCTTGTATCCGATGAAATTCGACGAATCGGATTCTCTGAAATGTATCCACGAACCGTATCCGATTACAAAAGAATATACTGTAAAAACGAGCGAGATTCACTATAATAATGCATACTGCGGACCGCAGAAAAATGGTATAGTGTATCGATTGATTTATAAGGTACCTAATTTAAAATAATTACACTATTATTAAATTGATTAAATATCGATAAAATTTTTCTTGAAATTATGTATTTTGATCAGATCTGCATGACGGATGAACCTAATCCAAAAGATCCAGAACGGGTACAAATAACCGGTCCGGTACCTTTTCTTTACTGGAAGGTACATTATTTATCATAATTTTTGGTTCAGTTTAGAAATTTAAAAACATATAACAAACTGTTTCTCAAAATTTAGATTTTTCCGATAACGTACGAAACCGATGTGGAAATATATAGATTCTGTTACGCTGAAAAAGGAAGGGTACTCTATACTGAACATTGGATATCGTCAGTAGAATTATTGAAAGATGAAAGATTACAACAAGAACGAGACAAAAAGTTTCCCGTATTGTTTGATTCGTCGAATCCGTTAAATTTGTCAACGGAAACTATGAAAATGGAATTTGATCGAGGGGACAGCTTTAAAAAAGTCGCCAGCAGAACAGATAGCATGCGATTTGATCGAGGGAACAGCTTCAAAAGAGTCGTCAGCAGAACAGATAGCATGCGAAGGGATTCAAATGAAGTAACATTTCTTATCATTTTTACTCAGCATTTGATTCTCGAAACCTATTTAGAAAATTTGATAAAATAAAACTTCAAGGACATCCACTTTTGTTCAAGTTTACGAAGAAAACTGTTCAATTAGACTCCTATGCTACTGCTCAATTAAATTAAACATGAGATGATGTACCTACTAATGAAGAATACATACAATTGATTTCAGACAATACCTGTAATCAAAGAAGATAGAGTTTCAGAAAATGAAACACCTACTAAGATTGTTGAAGTTCCATACCAACAAGAAAAGCTAGTACCATCCCACGACTTTGCATTTGCTTTATGGAGAAAAGCGACGTTTAATTCTTCCAACTACAGACGTATGCGAACTGATCTCGTTGACCTTTGGAATCACATCGGCCTTTTGATAAGACAAAACGCCATAGAGGTGAATTGAACACAAATTGCATACTTACAATTTTTAAGTAAAGTATCCAAATGCTTCTTTATAAATAAAACATAACTTTCTATTTTCACAGCTCAAAAGAGATTATTATGTACACACCAGCGTATTCAAATTGACTCTCCAACATCCAGAACTCATTAGACAAATTCCAGAACCAAACGTTTGGATGAAAAAGATATACTATTTTTATGATGAACTTGAAGGTATTTATACAAGGCGACGGGTCAAAGCTATCGCCATTTTAATGGATGGTTACTTTGATACTGGAAATAACGAGGCAGAGCAAATGTTAAAAAAAAGATGCGGCAAAAATATCTGCCCGGATGTATTTACAAAGGATTTTCCAGCAACAGGAAAATCGATTCGTTGTTGTTCCTTGATAAAAAATGTTGATCTGCAAGAAGAAGCTATCGAAGCATATAGCACTCTAGATATTGATTTTTCACAAAGTGAAGCTAAGATGAAAATGGAGAAAGAGGAGCCATCAGACATGGATCAGGATGCTATATTGAGCGAAACCAATAAAAGGAAGAGAAGTGACTCACCATCCTACGATCCTATGTATAAAGAGGAATAAAATGCAGGTAGAGGATGCGGATTAAGAAAATGTCTAATGATAATTATAATGAATGATTTTCTAAAATTAAAATGATATCGCATTTCATTGAGATTGTCTTAAATTCATTTTGTATGTCGAAAATTTTTCTCATTGTTGAATAACATGATAGGTAACCAATCTTGATGTTTAAATTGACAACTGAATCCCCTGGAAAATTGCTTAAAAATTCTCCTTTTTTGAAAAAAGGACTAAGAATGCACTAGGTTATTCCATGTAAACTCGTCTAGAAGTTGCATGACAGGTCGCCGATTTTTTTTTTTAATTTTGTTAATGGTTTGAAGTCATCAAACACTGATTTAAAAAAAATATCAACTCTAAAATTGAGAAAGATATTACAAAAAATTGGCATATGTATTGACGAGTTTTTGCTACAAAAATCCAGGTAAGTAGATATAAATCCAAAAAAAAAAAAAACTATATTTTTACATTTCCACGGGGAGAGGGGAATTTCACTCAAATTAATTTTAAAAAATAAAAAATCAATTTTTTCAAGTTTGCACTAGCTTTTTTTTATCTGGCTCTCAAATTTTAAAATAGAAAGCATTATTTTTATATTTTTGGCAACATATCGATAGAATATCATGAAAAAAAGAAAGATCAGATTTTCCAAAAATTAAACCACGCAATTTTGCCATAAATCACAATCTTTAAAAATTATTTTATATGAAATATCTGAAAATGTCATGAAAATTTTTTGAAATGTTAGTCTGCACAAAAAGACCTTTCCCAATGAATTTTTTCAAAATTATGACTCATACAGATGAAATTTTTCTTTCAATTTCAAGTCTTTACACAGATTTTTTTATAACGCGAAAAAATATCACGTCCATTTTAGTATGTTGTGTAGTGGACCATTACGAACGTAAAACGCGAAAAAAAATCAGGATTGAATTTTTGGGGCTTGGTACATTTTTTTCTCTTATTTACCTGGACTATAGGTGCACAGTGTAAGTGAATGAAATGTAGAAAATTGCATCCTCTTTCTATAATGAAACTCATACATACATTTGGGACCAAGTAAGGGCCAAAAAACTTGGAAAAATACAATTTTTTGAAAATTAAACTCAAAATTTTGGGTTTTTAAATTACTTATTTCGCCCAGTTTGTATTTTTCCCTCAGAGGAAATATTCCAAGGAATCCATTTAAAAAAAAATTAGCTTTCTAGGTGCCATAGAAGAGGCTGGAGGTTTTTACCCGACTTTTTATGTCTTGTAGCTTTATATATTTGATGATGTAAGTAAAACAAAATGGAAAAATGAAAAAAATGACAAGTCTTTGAATCGATTTTAACCTCGACTACTCTCACTTGATCAATTTTGTCATTTTAACACAATTTCGAAATCGCATAACTTGTCAAAAAAATTGTTTGATGACCTCTAACCACAAAAAAATTCGAAAAAATCATTGATAGCATTTTTTTCGCAAAAAAAAAGAACTATGGATGCTCAATTGTTCATTTTCAATTCCCCAACGTTTTTCTCAATGCCAAGTCTTCATTCGACTTGTATGTAGTTCAGACTTATACACATTTTCAGCAAATCAATTGCACACTTGATTAAATATCATAAAATGTGACATGCGATAAAATTTTCCATGTCATGGCCGAAAACAAAGCACCTAGGTATAACAACGATACCTAAACCTACGCTCAATCTGCAAGTATCTAGAGTTACATGAAATGTACTTAAAATTGACATTATTATTAATCTTTCTCGAGGTGGTTTTCGTTTTATCAGGTGAAAATGACCCAGGTACGTCTTTTCTGTCCTTTCTTTGCATTATTAATCAAAAATATCATCATAAATTAATTCAACTCATTTGTATAAAAATACTATATTATATGGATTTTAGATCAGTCAATATCAAACCAGTCAACATCTGTTTCCACCTCAATCGCGAATCCATCCTCACCAAATCAATCTGATATTCTACCATTGATCATAATCAAAGTAGGCCTGACTCCTCTAAACCCAATACAATTTTCAACTCATGAATTCGTTCAAGGCACCCAAATCCTAAATGGAACGACCGAATTCACCACGTCAGCGGCACTTTCCACGACAGAAAAACAATTTTACCTGTGTCCGGTTAAAAACGTCGGATTAGAAGAAGAAGAAACCAATATTTCGACAAAATTTGCCAAAGTCGATGATGAATACTGCGTATACCCGATAAAATTCGGACCAAAAGATCCGTTACGATGTCCACAAGAGCCTAAACCTTTCGTATCAAACATATACAGGGTGGCTCGGTTAAGGTGTGAAATATTAAAACTACGTATTATACTTATCATTTGGAGTAAAAAATGTTATATACATGATGGGTCATAAACGCTTCATTACTGAGTTATTCGCCTTTAAAGGGGGCCCAGATTTCACTCAAAATTGGCAATTTTTGCTCTAGCAGTGAAAATTTTCGGGGGTAGGTGGTGGAAAAAGTGAAAGGAGGTCCATAGAAACGTATACCAATTTTTTTTTTTTTTTGGTTCATAAGTAAGTGTTTTAAAGCAAAAAATGTGTTTCTGTACCAGAAAAATGGTCGAACAAGAACAAGAAATCATTTTTTTGAAATTTTATTCACTTTTAGGGGTAGTACTACTTATTTAACACCTATTAACCCAAATTTCTGTTTTTTTTTATTTATTGGATGCTGAGTTATCAATTTATCAAATTTCGACCATCCCACAAAATTACAATAAAAATCGAATTTAATGATTTCTCATGATTCCTCCTTATTATAAAAAAAATTTCACCTAAAATTTTTTTCTAAAAAATCAAAAAAATGGAGGGTATCTCAGCATAATTTATTTTGTGGCAACGCTGTAATTAACTTCCGCGTAAGTAACCCCGACGCTCGTCTCGTTAAACGCAACATTTTACGGGCGTCGCGATGCGCAACGTTGCCGAATTTCCAGTTCTTTACTCGACAATATCTCAGAAAGAAAGCGTTTTGGGCCCATGTTGAATATGACATTTTTTGTTCATATTGATAAGTAGAATATGAGGTTTCAATATTTCACACCTTAACTGAGCCACCCTGTATAGTATGATGAAAGGACCTGATTTGTTAACCATTGGGTGCGGAGAAAACAAACGGGGTAAAATGCACTGGTTTGTGTACAAGGTAAGAGAGATAATGATTCTCCTTTGGAATGATAATAAATTGAAGCCATGGATCGTCTTTCTGATCCATTTTTTACTTTTGTTCAAAGACTTGTATGACTAAAAAACCAATCGAAAACGACAAAATATTAGAATTTGATTTTTCCAATACAAAGGTCGGTAACCATCGATGATTACTTTGATAAGCACGAATATTTTACTCATCAAGTGTTTATTTATTGTCAAATAGGTTAATTTTATTACCCATCGAACCCACTTCGAAGTGTATAAGCTTTGTTATGATGATGTAAGCAATGTACACAAAACATAGAATAATGTCGCCAAAATTATTAAATGACGATAAATTGGAAAACGAGCGAAAAACTGAATACGATATGAGCACCGAAGGCTACCAAATCTTTGATTCACATTTTGATACAATAAAGAAGCAATATTCTGAGGTAAAAATTTCTCTCGCTGTAAGATGTAGGTTATTGGTACCTTATCAAAAATTTGACAGAAATTATTCTGATTTTAGTTAAAGGATTCTTCGTCGTACAGAATTCAAAAATTAGTACCTTCGGATGACTTCGCATTCGCTCTATGGAGAAAACCAACTTACCACTACTTGAACGTTAAATTAATGCAAAGGGACCATGTTAAACTCTGGGATCACATCACCGAACGCATACGAAAAAAATCCATCGAGGTAATTTCATACTTGAAATTTGTTGGAATTTTAAAATCATTTTAAATCGAGTATATTTTGATGTTCACAGCTCGAAAAGCAATTTATCATTTCCACGGGGGCATTTATAATATCTGAAAAGAATGAAGTTTTCAGCTTAAAACACCAGATACGTGGATTAAAATCGTATACGATCTCGGTAGCAAACCAGGAAAAGATGGGAAAATGTCTAACGAAGCACTAGCCATCATTATGGTTGATAATATGGAAAATACGTATATAGAAGATTTCTACCGAGACAGCTGTGAGGAAAATTTATGCGAGGGTGCTTTCGATAACGGGTTATACTCGGGAGTCAGTAAATTCGTCAAGTGTTGTCCAGTGACTAATGAAATTGATAAATATTTCCAACTCGAAGAGAAGTTGTCGATAACTGGAATTCTGGATGCTAAATTTTTATTTGAAAATTCATAGTAACCTTGGATATACATATAATATGTACAAAGAAAAATCAATTTCAAGAAAGTATAGTAAATAATTTCTGTTTAAAATTTTACGAATAATAGTTTACGAACTTCAAAAAAAATAAATGTGTGATATATTGACTTTAATTTAATTTTAGTTTCCTAATTAATTTAAAAAAAAAAAAACATGAAAATTCGTGACTTTGACTTTAAAATTATTTCTATCCAATCAACATTATATATGACCATGATTTCAAAATTGATCTTAAGGCTACCCGACTCTTTTTCACCCCCCCGTTGCGCATCGGGAGCAGACAAGAGCAGAAAAGAGCAGAAAAAAGAGCAGAAAAGAGCAGAAATTCTCAGCAGAAAGGAGCAGAAAGGAGCAGAATTTGTCTGCTTTTTTTGCATACCGGGTAGACTAGACCTGGTGAAATGAATTTTCGTCTTGTGTTGCACAAAAATTCTTTGCCTATGGTGCAACAGATAAACGAACGGGTGGGAAGGAAGGGTTGCCAATAACTGAAATATGGACTCAAAATTTAAAGAGGTAAATCTCAAAACAATTTTTTAATTTAGTGCAGTCATTATTTTTCTAAGGATGGGTGACAAAATAGCTAATTCGATAGCTACTACAAAATCCAATTTAATTAAAGTCATTTTATGAGCATTGATAAGTGAAAAACAATAATTTAGAACTCAAGAACAGAGTAGCTGTTAAAAAATGATAAAGTTCAACTTTCTTCGAGTGTGGTTTCAAATATGATAAATCATAAATGCCTACACATATGTGAGTCTAGAATCTAGATGCTAAAACCACCCCTAAGGGTCAAAAACTGGTTTTTGAGTTGAGATTTGCCCTTGATTCTACTCCCTGTGAAAGGCCTAAAATCAGTGTCAACTCAAAAAATCTCTAAGGATGGTTTCAAAATCCATGCTCACATATGCTGTTGAGAATTTGTTTGCGTACTGATTAAGCTCACTCGTTACATTTATTTCATCACCAATTACCCGAACGCCCGAACCTTGCTTAAATTATTGAAAACTAAACTAGATTCATTTTAAAAAATTGCAATTGCATTCATTCTACTTCTGCTGATAATGAAAAGATGATTTATTTACATAGGATGAAATTAAATTATTTTTTCAAGAAAGGGTATGGACGGATAAGGGGTGAATTTGGCCCCCGGCGGTTTTGGGCTCCTAAACACCTCAAGTCGTGTATATTGACTGGAAATAATTTTTCACAAAATTTTGGACCCCTACCCCCCTCTCTTTCGGAGCTATGGCCATTTTATTGCATCATTTTCAAGAATTTTTAATTTCAACGGAAGTGAAGGAAATTTTCTGTCCTTTGGCACAAAGTTACATCTGGTAGAGGTGTATTCATGATAATTTTTTCAACAATTTTGGTGCACTCCTTCACGTTTTTTCGGTCATTTGAAGTTTTCAATCGTAAAAAATACCATATAAGCGAAGAGCGACCACCCTGGAAAAATTTCTAAAAAATACGTTTTTTTATGTAAAATTTTACTATGTATTTGGTTTTGGCGATTTCTTTGAACTAAGGGCCGAAAATAGCGAAAAACCGTACAGAAATGTTGCAATTTTAACAGATTTTTCAAATTTTGAGCGTTTTATACAGAAAGAAATAACCAAATAAGGAAACCAATTTCAAATTCGTGTTCAGCAGGTCAAAATACCCCGGTAAACACCCTTTTCGTAATAATTTTGATTAAAATTTCAAAATTCACCTTTCTCACTGATTTTTAATGAAAAAAAAGTGAATTTCGAGACTTCGAGTAAAACCATCGCGGAAAACGTATTTTTCGGGGTATTTTGACCAGCTGAACAGGAATATGGATTTGGTTTTTTCATTTCGTAATTTTTCCCGAAAACGTCCTCATTTTCAAGTTTAAATCGGGTCTCTCGAGCAAGAAAACCATTATACACAATAAATAATGTCATATTCGTGTTGTACGACCCAAAATTAGTCGAAAACCGAAATCTTTCCATTTCAAATTTTTTGAGTCACATTTCAAGAACAGAAACCGTCCTAGAGGAGTGATGGTGAATTTATTTTTCACGTATCCTCCATGTCTTTGACATTAAATCGTGTCAATGAGTTACAATATTGCGCGCCCAGATCACGAGCAATCATTTTTTGAAATTTTTCCACAAGAATCAACATAGCAATTCGAGATTGAAAAAAGATTCACGAAAACAGGAGCGGGGCATCGAAGATGCTTGATTTTTTTCAAATATTCCTAACTGTCATTTTGGCAGGAAAAGGGTGTGAATGGGGTCTTGGGGATGAAGAAAGAGGTAGTACACATGAGAAAATTACGAAATTTAAAAAACCAAATCCA
The DNA here is from genome assembly GCA_033439095.1 of Pseudococcus viburni. Classification (NCBI taxonomy): domain Eukaryota; kingdom Metazoa; phylum Arthropoda; class Insecta; order Hemiptera; family Pseudococcidae; genus Pseudococcus; species Pseudococcus viburni. The sequence goes on from JAVBJF010000255.1 coordinate 25,281, forward strand.
TATTCGTGTTCAGCAGGTCAAAATACCTCAAAAAATACATTTTTCGCGATGGTTTTACTCGAAGTCTCGAAATTCACTTTTTTTTCATTAAAAATCAGTGAGAAAGGTGAATTTTGAAATTTTAATCAAAACTATTACGAAAAGGGTGTTTACCGGGGTATTTTGACCTGCTGAACACGAATTTGAAATTGGTTTCCTTATTTGGTTATTTCTTTCTGTATAAAACGCTCAAAATTTGAAAAATCTGTTAAAATTGCAACATTTCTGTACGGTTTTTCGCTATTTTCGGCCCTTAGTTCAAAGAAATCGCCAAAACCAAATACATAGTAAAATTTTACATAAAAAAACGTATTTTTTAGAAATTTTTCCAGGGTGGTCGCTCTTCGCTTATATGGTATTTTTTACGATTGAAAACTTCAAATGACCGAAAAAACGTGAAGGAGTGCACCAAAATTGTTGAAAAAATTATCATGAATACACCTCTACCAGATGTAACTTTGTGCCAAAGGACAGAAAATTTCCTTCACTTCCGTTGAAATTAAAAATTCTTGAAAATGATGCAATAAAATGGCCATAGCTCCGAAAGAGAGGGGGGTAGGGGTCCAAAATTTTGTGAAAAATTATTTCCAGTCAATATACACGACTTGAGGTGTTTAGGAGCCCAAAAGCGCCGGGGGCCAAATTCACCCCTTATCCGTCCATACCCTTTAGGATTCAAAAAACCAAGGAATGAGTTGAATTTTGTAAAAAAAAAAAAATATAGTTAAAATTCGCTAATCTTCATTCATTTTTTCGATACTTGAAAAAAAACACGAAAAAAACACGTAGTTTCAAAAACTTGTTTTACCATTCAGAACGACATTATCACGTTACGATCAAGGATTAAAATTTAAAATTCGATGTATATCTACGTCAATTATGAACAGTCGTCGAATTTCGTCATCTAAATATTTCACCTGAAAAAACACCATTTATTTCCAAACGTCAAATGTTAGGGGCAAAAATTTTGAAGATTCGAAACGAATCTTCACATTTTACACTACTAATGTTCGTGCCATTGCCAGAAACTCGTGGATGAAAACTGTAGTTATTAGAACTGCAGGAATGAGAAATTTATATGCAACATTGATCCTGAGTTTACTCCAAGCAGCCTTCGTTTTATCAACTAAAGAAAGCGCAAGTAGATGTACCAACAATACCTACAAAATACTTCTATGTATTACAATTTAAAAAAAGTATAAAATTCGTGGAAAATTTTCTCGATTACAGGTTTACCAAAAGACACGGTGACAGATGTATCAACGATAACAGCCTCCGTTTCACCTGCTGAAGAAAGCACAGGTAACGATACTTACAATAGGTACCTAAAATCAAATTGGAAAAACGTATGAAAATAATTGAATTTTTTTCCATCACAGTTCTTCCAAAAAACACATTGACAGATGTATCCGCGACAACAGCCTCCGTTTCACCAACTGGAGAAAGCACAAGTAAAGAGACCTAAAATACCTTAACTCAATTCAATTACAATTGGAAAAACGTATGTTGAAAAATTTCTCAATAACAGTTCTTTCAAAAGACACACTGACAGATGTACCTATGATAGCAGCCTCCGCCTTATCAACTGAAGAAAACACAGGTAAACGTATCAACAATATCGACATAATATTTCTATTTCAATTAAGAACGAAAAGGTATAAAAATCGTTGAAAAATTTTCTCCATTACAGTGCTCCCAAAAGATGCAGTAATAGATGTACCATCTACATCATCGACCAAACCATCTACAAAACCCATTATACCTCTTGTTCTAATTCTTTTAAGATCGGGTTACTTCGTCATGCCGACCGAAGTCCTAAGAATTGATTGGATTGGAAAAGACAAGCTTTTAGGAGCAGATACAGAATTTACTACCACCCTGGAAGACTATAAAGAAGGTTGCAATATTTCAGAAATTATTTTCTTTGACTTTTCCAGATTCTCAATACCTTTCGCGGATGATATTTAAAAAGCATTGGGAGGAGGGGTAATTTTTTACGCGATGTACAATCCAAGGTGGGGCGGATGAATCCATTGAAAGGGTACTAAGAAAAACTGGTCAATTTTCGTTTGACAATTATTCAGGCGAAATTCATCCGCTACCCTTTTTAGAAAAAATAGTACAGGTTCTTATGTTAGTCGATTTCATATGAAGTACATATGATAGGGTATTCGTATTTCTCTCTCATCGCAGCTTCGAGTGTCTTAAATTTTGAGTATGAAAATTCGTACTATTTTCGAAGATTTTCAGAACGAAAATTTAAAAAAAATTCACAATTTTTTCTTGCACTCCCCTCGAATTGAATTTATTTGCTTTAAATCAATAGATAAATATCGCATGTTAATTCATTTAGCTCGAGCGAAGCGAAGGCAAAAATTTTCTGAAAAAAAAACAATTACAAGCCAAACTATGCCAAGAAAATGAAGTGAGATAATTTCATACTTTCATACTCAATTACTCATTCACAAAATTGATACTTTTTTCGAATTTTCGGACCCAGTAGGCAGTTAGACAATCTGCAGTTTCTTAAAAAGTACGGTTCCAAAAAAAACCCTACAATTTAAATGAATTCTGCTACTTAAAAGAGCGTGAATTACGTCTGAAAATATCAAGGGGAAATTTTTTTTGAAAGATTCATAATATAATGGACAAACACATGCATTTAAATACATTTTTTTTTGGTACATTGCGGTCAACAATACTAAATAGAGTTATTAGTAGGTAAAATTACATCTATCAAGTGGGTAATACTTTGGTCATAGAGGAGTGGGGGTAACATTTTCTATAAAAAATTATTTTAATAAAATTAGCCAGGAAATACTTTCCAAATAATTTATTTTCATTTTAGATTCTTTAAAACTGCAAACAAAATTTCGAACCCCTCCAGCGGAAAGTAAACCCATTGATAAAAAACAAATTTACCTTTGCGCAATGGGAGGGTTTCAAAAGAAGTATTCAAAGTACGGTAAACAACATGATGATCAATATTGTACATTTTGGACGACTTTTGAAAGCAAAGAAGTACTGACATGCGAATTTGAGCCAGAACCTTTTGTGGAAAAAGTAAACGTATCAGATAATCCAGAGAAAAAACAAAAATATTTACCCTGTGGACCCGAAAACTGTGGTAAAATGTATAGATTCGTGTATAAAGTGGGTAATCAAATCAAATTAAATACCATTTCATTTTTTATTACGATTTTATCAATGAGATCTTTTTTTTTCAATCCGTACAATTTTTTAAGATTTGTACGATGGACTTTCCTATAACGAATACCAACGTATCAAAATCTAATCAGGCGCGCCCACAGCGGGTAGCGGAGGTAGCGGTCGCTACCTCATAAACTTTTCGATTTTTTTTTTTTATTTTAGGGATGTATGTTAGGATAGTTAATATTCAGGATTAAATCCTCGAAATTCAGTTTTATAGTCATGAAAAATCAGTGAGAAAAGTGAATTTCGACATTTAGAGTAAAATGATCGCGAAAAGTGTGTTTATCGGGGTATTTTGACCTGCTTAACACGATACGACGCTAGTTTTTTCATTTGGTCATTTCTTTCTGTATAAAATGCTCAAATTTTGAAAAATCTGCCAAAACAGCAACATTTCTTTGCAATTTTTCGCGATTTTCGGCTCTTGCTCCAACAAAATCGCCAAAACTGAATACGTGACGTGAATCTACGTTGGAAAACACGTTTTTAGGATATTTTCAAAAATTAGTTAAACTTCGCTGTTAAGGTCTTTTTTACAGTTGAAAATTTCAAATGGCCAAAACCTCATGAAGGAGTACACCAAAATTGATGAAAAAATTATCGCAAATACACCTTTACGAGATGTACCTTTGTGCCAAAAAACAAAAAATTTCATTCACTTCCCTTGGAATTAAAAATTCTTGAAAATTATGCAATAAAATGGTTATAGCTCCGAAAAGGTGGGGGGGGGGATTCAAAATTTTTTACAGCATTTTTTTACATCAAGGGGCATCATCTGGGGAACTTCCTCTTGCTACCTCATCGGAAAATCCTGCGGGCGCGCCTGAATCTAATTTTACAACTTTGGAGGTGAGTTTCCTACACTTTCGTAATAAAAATAGGCTTAATACACCAGGCAACCTGACCACATTATTTTGTTCAATTTTTAGACAACCAAAATCAACTACCGAGATTCTTTCGAAGTTTATCGATTTTGCTACAACGAAAAAAATAATGAGGTAATATACACTAAACACAATATTACTTCAGTTGATTTATTATTCGACGATAATTTGATATACGAACGAGAAAAAAAATATCCAATGGTGTCCGATGGATATAAATATTTCGGGAAAAAATTCCAGGAAATAGCGCAAGACTACATCGAGGTATCACTTGAAAATTTCAATAAAAATGTCAATAAACTAGCGATTTAATATCAATTCATTACACCATCTAACTAAAATTTTCGATTTATTCTTTTATAGTTGGAAAAGTTTCAAGAACAGCTAAAAGCTGAAGGGGATTCAACTAAAATAGTGTATCAGGCGCAAAAACTTGCACCCGATGAAGACATGGAATTCGCGTTATGGAGAAAAACTACATTTCATTATTTGAATGTGAGACCGATGGAAAGCCAACAAGCGATGCTTTGGAATGAAATTAATTTACGCATACGAAAAAGCGCAATAAAACAGAAAGTAAATTATTTACTCTTATTTTAATTCAACGAACAATATTTCTTTTAATAATTATACGCGATATATTTCTCACAGGATCACAGAAAATATGCTTTTCAAACAGTGGTTCTCACACTGGATGAAAATCAAACCAAGTCACCAATCATGGGGAAAATCACATCGCCAGATATCTGGTTGAAAGTAATCAACGACACGTATCCTCATGTACTCGTAATTCCAGGAATTGAAGACATAATCGCTTACGACGGAATAGCTATCGTAATGAATGCCAACTACGGCAACCCTGCAGCGGATGCATTTTTCAATAATATATGCGAGAAAAACTGGTGTAAAAAATCTCTTCTTGGGATGTTTTCCGAAAAACTTGTCAAGACCGTTGGCTGTTGCCCAGTAACCAGTACAATTTTGGATTTTTTCAATTCAACAATGACTATTCGAAATCGATTAGAAATTGATCAGTTGGTCGATGAAAATAATGACACGATGGATATAGATCATAATATATCAACTGAAAAAAGACAGCAGGCAAGCGAAGCAGAAGAATACCAGCCGGTCGAAAGAGAAGAACAAGGACCCTCTAAAAAAGCAAAACTTGAATAATGAAGTATATCTGTAACCCTAAGGGTAAGGTAGCCCATTATCGACCACTTTTTTTTGAGGCCTCGCCATTTCAAATGTATAAGGGTTGGAAATGTGATTGATGGCTTAATGGATACCTACATCCTTCCCCTACAATTTCGGAAAGCCCCGGGGTCGTTCAAAAATTTTTAGTATTTTTTAAGAATTTTTTTCTGAGACATGTCAAAACGCAAGGTCGAAATTTTGGGTTCCCAATATCGACCACCGACTGATTTTGTCCGCTATGAACGGAATCTACCGGAAAATATTTTTTTTGTGTTCCTCTTTCACAGATGAACAATTTGAGACCAAAATGACAACTCTACAACCAAAATTCGAGAAAATTGAAAAAAAACGAAATCGCTTAAAAACAACAAATTACATTAGATTATAGGTGGTCGATAAAGGGACACACCATAAAAATGAACTTTGAGTGAATTTCTTTTTTACTTAAAGTTGTAATTATTAAAATGCGATGATTACATCAGAAACTTTGAACTTTCTCAATCACAAAAACACTAGAAACATTTAATTCGATAATTTTAAGAAAAAATTCCAAGGCGTGCAAGCAATTGCTAAAAAAAGTTTTTGGCCTTCCAACTTCTTCTTTTCTACTTTTCTCCGCGAGTTTTAGCTTTCAGGATGTCAGAGTGGTCTTATTTTTCCGGATTTTCGATGAAGAATATGAAAAAAAAAATTTCGGCTCGCTGCCGCCCATAGCGCCGGAGATAGACGAGGTGGTCGACATTGGGCAGTAGGCGATAATGGGCTACCTTACCCTTATGTGCAAACCGATGGTAAAATTTTATCCAGAAAAAAATAAACGAACGTTTTTAGGCTATTTTTGTTCAACTTATATTTAATTAAATTTTTTAATTTTATGGATAATAGTCTGCATACATTTATTTATTGTATCCAATTTAATTCGAATGAACAACTCAAAAACTGATACTTAATACATATTCCAAATTATTTTCCACGTGTTGTGGAGAAACTTGAAAAAAAACTGGTGAACATACTTAGATTTTTCAATAGGTGAAGACTTTACAACCACGGAAAAAAGTGAAGTATCCGGCCAATCCTAACGGGTGATATCATGTGACAGCCAACATCAGGAATTTTGATTTGATATTCATTGAAAAATCAATTTGAAGAGCCAAAAACTTACTGATGGCTGTTTTTCATCCCCAAAACAATATTTTACTCACTACGAAACGAGGTGAAATATCTTAAAATTCACGGTAAGGTTATTATAAGGTTTTAATGTGATAAGTGAATATACCTTAAATGAACGCCATTTTACACGTAAAGAGATGGTAATTTTAAAGGTAACGTACTAATCAATGGCAGCCCTCGTACTTGCATAATCCAATGTTATCTTTAGAAAAAAACTGAAATTGAAACAACTAATTTACTATAGTCTTTGAAATATACTAAAATGATAATGTGTTTCATTAATGAAATAAGTAAGGACTGATAAAAAAAGCCTAGTTGTTGTGAGTTAAAGGTAGATCAAAAATGAATTAGAATAATAGACTTGAAAAAGTAAAGTAAAAAGTTTTGAAATGTTGAAAATTAGAATAATAGAATAATTAAAAAATAGAAAATGAACGGAAAAAAGTATTTCATAAATGTTCAAAATATCGACTGATATTTAATTCATGAGTTTTTTTACCGATCAGAGACCTATTAATACGTTTTCAATCCTTTTTTGAAAAATTGTATTTAATTTCAGGACAGAAAATTTCATTAGCTAAAGAGTAAAGAATTGATAATGAATATAATGATGATATCATATCATGAAATTTTGGACTGAAAATTGGAAATCTTGTTTACTAAAGAAATTGAAAATCCAGATTAACGGCTGATTAACGGAATAATAATAATGGCAAACAGTTAGACAAAAAGTTGTTTAAATTTGAAAAAATGAAATGTTCAAAAATTGAATTATTAAAAATAACAAGAGTACTTCAATCGAATCGAAAGATTGAAATTCAAAATCAAAAATTATAAAAGTAAAAATATTATTGAAACTTGAAATCAGAAATTATAAAAGTAAAAACATCAAGGTTGAAACTCGAAAGTCGAAATCAAACATTATAAAAGTAAATACATTTTAGTATTAGTACTTAATCGGGTTTTCAAGCCATCATTGTCTTATTAGCCAATCAGAAGAGCCCTACAGCTTATTTTACATTTTACACTTATTCTACATAAAAATTTAACTTAATCTACATTTTTACGTAAAATGTAAAATAAGATATTCTACATGTAAAATGACAACTCTGGAAAAAAGTATTTCAAAATGTTGAAAAAATAAAAAAAAATGTAAAAAATATATTTAGGTAAATTTACATTTTAATAAAAAGTTATGAAGTTTTGTCTCTATTTCCTCATCTCCAAAGTGAGTACATTTGAACATATCCATGATTTAAGGTTTTTACTTTAAAGGAAAAATTGTGTGAATTTTTTTTCAATTTTAAAGTCGTCTGTGAGCATTTTTACATTAATTTACCTCGGAAAAAATAGACGAGGTCCGGATAAATGCAAAAAAAAGTCACTTAGTAACATGTTTATTTTTTGTGATTTTCACTTCGCATGTATTTAGAACTTTTTATAAAGAGATGGTAAAATTTTTATACAATTGTATCATACATTACAATTCATTCTGGAAAAATTTTAACCCTTCAAACAACTTTGACTTTTTTTTCAAGTTCTGTGATTCACTTATTTTTCAATATTTTTTTGGTTAAATTTTTGTGTAACTATTTCTGGAAAATGTTTTGCAAATACCTAATAAATGAAAAATTTTCTCCTTTGGCTCGACTTCAACACAGGAATCGACGATGAATGACTGATACGAGTAATTATTAGAATTGGAAACCAATTTGTAAAAAAAATTGTAGACATATTCCGGTCTGATAAATGCATTAAGTATGAAATTCTTTAACGATCAACATTGTCCGAGTATGAGGAAATTATAACTATTCCTTCAACTAGAACATTGCACCAATTTTAAGATTTATTGAATATTAAAACTCTATGGGGTATCATAAAAGGTCATATTTTTAAACTCAAATCGAAAATCTTCAAATCTACAATCCTAAAATTCAAAGGGAAATTTATGAAAAACTTTGCTTTGAGAGTAAGTAATTTTAGAGTTGGCTTGTAATTTCTGAAAGAGGCCAGTAAACTTGAAATTTTAAAAGGCTCAGTTTTTCATTACTTATGCTGAAAAAAATTTCCAAACGTTTTTTTAATTTGCCGAAATTTCTCAGATTTTGCCGAATTACTTGAAATCTCCGAAATTTTGCCGACTTGCCGACTGGAAATCGGCTGGGGGTATTATCCTCCCATACCCCTCCATCGCGCCGCCCTTGGTCAAAGCCAGTTCAACAAAAAACGTTTCGCAATTGCCCTCCTAGAACTCATTTTCTCATATTTTCGTTGCTATGATATAAATTTCTTAAAAGTTCTTGAAGTTGAACGGCCATATTTTAATCTATGACACGAATGCGTAAAATCATCAGACGGTACATCATAAAAAATGGTGATGCGTCTCACCAGCCAACCTATGTATACAGGTAAATCACGCGCGTTGGTCTTTGAACATTGATTCACGATGAAAAATTTCAACTACATAAATAAACATTACGTCACGCATACGTCTGGTTTTTTTTTACCTATACCCGTCGTGCAAATCTTTTGCAATCGATTGCATTTTGTCGCAAAATAAATGTCGAAAAAATGCGTCATTTCGGCTATTTTTGCGACACTTTTGCAATTTGTGACATACCAGTCGCATTTTGTCGCATTCGGTTGCATTCGGTCGCATTCTGTCTCAAAACTTCTTAAAACTTTTGAGACAGAATGCGACAGAATGCGACAAAATGCAACACGAATACATTCGCACAGTAAATAGTCGCCAGAATGCGACAGAATGCAACAAAATGCAACCCGATACTTGAGCATCAAAAAAAATCGCTGGTTGCCAAATTCCATGAAAAATGAAAAGATTTCAACTAGCTAGGTAATTAAGTAGGATTTCAAAGCCAATCAGAAGTCAGAACAAATGACAAACGATTGGTTAGCAATATCAACTTATTTTTTTCGGACGACTGTTGATGTTATCTATTCAATATAAAAATCGTATTTATGATTGTTCTTTCCGCGAGTATAATTCAGTATAGTTATAAGCTCGTGGTCTGTCGCAAATGGTTGCATTCTGTCGCATTCTGTCGCAAATTGTAACGAAATATTTTGCGACAAAAGTGCGACAGAATGCAATTTGTGACATATTGCATTTTGTCGCAAATTGCAAAAAAATTGCACGGCGGGTACGGAAAAGACAAACAATTTTTTACACTATTGCTACCTTATAACTTCATGAAACCAAATTCGTATCGAAGTGAAGTAACGTGCTTAATCCACCATGTTAAAATTCGTTGCCCGTATTCTTATAATTTTGTTTATGGTGTATATTGCAAACGCAGAAAATTCCGATGGTATGTAACATAACTCGTTTAAATTTTTAAATATTACAAGATTAACTAACATTATCATCTAATTAAAGCCGATGTACCTGCAATCAACGAAGACCTTCCACTCATAATAATCAAAGGAGAATACGACAAATTAGGATTACCAAATGACGTAGAAATTAGAAGAAAATTGTTCCGAAAGAAAAAAATTCAATTTACATGGAGCCTTTATGACAAGCAAGTGTTCTATTGCCCGGCAGAAACTGAGAAACAAAAAAGAAAAATAGAAACAGCCAATAAAATTTCTAAAGCGGGAGAAAAATTCGACAATTGCTTATTCAAGACAAAGAAATCCAAGAAAACGACCACTAGGTTTCCAAAATGCGAAAAACAACCGGAACCTAGATTGATGAAAGAATTCGAAACGAAGGAGACGAAAGGGAATGATGAAACCGCGTCGAAAACGGAACCAGTCCTTTGCGGTGCAGACAATAAAGGACAAAATTTAATATTCGGATATGCGGTAAATTGCAGGCTTATATCAGATTCTATTTTTCAACAAAAAAAAAAAAAAACAGAAGTGTTTCTCATAATCGAGCAAATATTTTTAGATTTGCGAGGAATACAAAGGAATAATGCAAAAAATTGAATACAAATTTAGCGATAAAAAGAGAGTATGTATTAAATTATAGATTGGTTTTGTAGTTTTTTTTACGATAACATCGTTATTTATTTATTTACCTACTTATCGGGTGCTTGGTGGTTCTTCAGGTTCTTCTATCAGCTAGCGAGAGAATTTCTAGGTGGACTTTTTGAAGAATTCGATGATAAGACAGTTTTGAAAAAATAAAACTTTAGGGTGGGAATTTTATTACGCCGCAATCAGGGATTCTACTGATTGACCTTTCGAATTTTCATGTCCATTTCAAGACTTTTTCTATTTTTTTCATGGCCTCTATTTAAAAAAAAACTATCGTGACGAGAATCGCAAAAAACTGGAAATAAAAATTTTTCAAGAGTAGGGTAATGAAACAGTGAATAATTCTGTTCAGTTTTTAATTAATTCAGCAAAATATTGAAAATTCTTTAAATTTTTCATTTAAGTTGCCACTTTTATGATTTTTTTTTCATGCTTCATGCTTTTTGTGATTCAGGTGAATGACTGGTAAACACACTGATAATATTCATCATTTTCATAATAATAATATTCAAGATAACTTTCCGAACTTAATTTTCAGCATCAACTGATCTTATCATAGCAGTTGAAAATATTCAACATTTTTCCCCTCACCAAACACTCGATAGGTGCACTATGATACAAAATTCAATTAAAATGACGCAAATTTTCCACTATTTCAGATACTTCCATTTAGCGTAAGAAGTGTATCGATGTACGAAATTTGTTACAACATTGCAAAAAAAGAGATCATGTATACTTCTCATTCAATAATGTCTCCGCTACTATTAAAAAAAGATTTGCTTAAAATAGAGAGATCAAAACCCCCAGCAGTCACCATGGCAACAAATAAATTGAATCTCATGCCGGACACAGATTTTGAAGAGGTTAAATCAGAATTTGAGGAGGTAATGATATAAACAATAGTTTGATCCGCAGTTCAGGTTTCTTGAAAATATCTACACCTAGTTATTCAAGTTTACCTAATGCAATGCTTATTTTAACTGTTTTGAAAAATACATTTTTACAGATAGAGAAATCTAATAAATTTAAAATTCAAATGCTCGTACCTCTGGAAGATTTTCCGTTTGTGGTGTGGAAAAGACCAGTTTATCATTACGTTAATACCAGTTTAATTCATGAAGAACTACAATCATGTTGGAATCATATTCACGATATTATTCGAAATTACGCCATTCAGGTTCGTTCAACTATGACAAATCTATAATCGGCTGACACCTCTCTGTAGTTGTATGTTCACCAAAAAGTATACCCACAAGAGTACAAATATTTTCGATTCTGATGGTTGAATTTGTTTATACAGACTACGAGGAAATTAAATATTTTCACAAAAGCATTCAGATATTCTGAAACGCCATCCGGAAAAAAACGGAACTATAAAGAAGAAACAAAAATAATATCCTCCGTTTGGGTGAAATTCGTGCATTTTCGAAGCATTTACAGTACAAAAAACAAATCAGTTGCCATAATTGCGAATAATTATCGAGATGTTACTACACGTAAAATAATTTCCGAAGACTTCGAATGCGAAAGTAATTTATGCTGGAGGGTCACCAAATATGAATGTAACGGACTTGGTAGAGATATTCATTGTTGCAAAGTGAACGGAGAAATTAAACAACTGTTTGGGCTAACTTCAGATTTCGAAACTGATTTATTGGATATCGATGATTTAATCGAGGACGTGCCAGATTCTACAACTTTACTCCAAAGATTGAAAACTAGTCCTGGGTGAACCGGTTAGTTTTAGAAGCGGTATACCGTAAAATCAGTGATATAATGTAGGCATCTAAGTATAAACGTAATTTAAATTAATAATAAAAAAAAAAGTTTCACATGAAATTTTAAAAAATCGAATTTTCTCCAGAAAATCACATTTTTGCTTCAATTTTCAGATATAATATCAAAAATTTGTCAAAAAAATCGGAAAATAAATTAAAGCATCAGAAATCATGATTACGAAGGTTTCATAACTCCTATTTCCAAAAATTACACTTTTATTTAAATCTGTAGTATCCACCTCGAATGTACCTACTTGAGTAAATTTGACAAATAAAAAATCACGATTTTTCATCATGACTTATTTATTGTTTGTATCTTTCCCTATGCCATTTTGCATCCTGCCTCGCCCGTAAAAAAAACATTGGCAATAATTGCGAATAACTTTCGAAATCAAGCAAAAAATCATCCTCTTGATAAAAGAACTTAAACTCCAACACCAAATATAACCCCCTCTTTCCAACCCCCTCTTTCCAACCTCTCTCCACACTGGGCGTAAAAATCTTGGCAATTACACACGCCCAGTATAATAAAAATTTAATAATAAAAAAAAAAAAAATTTGTGGACACACTTATTTCCAACTGGTTGAAATGCGAACAAAGTTTATGCTGGCGTATCACCACACAAGAGTATGACAGGATTGACAGAGACATTCGTTGTTGTAAAGCAACAAAAGAAATTCAAAAGTTGTTTGGGGTAGAATTAAAATCTTACGAATATACTGTATTAGACATTGATGAATTAATCGATCCGGACTCCCGTCCCGATGAAAAATCTGCAACTAGTTCAGCAAATCAAAATCAAAAAATTATAGTAAATACTAAATAGCTCTTCGTTTTTGAAACTACCTATATTTATAAGAAAAGCCAGACCATTTCAAAAGTTTGTAAAATGAACGAAATAATAAATATAATTGTTACGATTTTCGATAGTATTCTCAATCTATGAGTGGGAGGTATTGCCGTCATCAAAAAGGTGGTAGAATTGATGATGATCGATATAAACATGTTATTTACGGCGAACCGGTTATGCAATTTTATTAACTTCAGTAAATGGACAGAGTATTTTCAAATCCTCAACACACTACTCCTGACGAAATACGGAAACCGGCAATTTCTTCTACTTTAAAATACTCTACCGTTCTGAATGAAAAAGATGAATGGAAGGAAGATGGGAAGAAGGGAGAGGAGTGTATCAATAAAATTGTTCAAATATCGAATTTTTTGTTTCCAATTCCGCGAAGGCGAAAATTATTGCAGAAAAAGCTGTGTCAAAAGATAAAATTTCGTACTTTTTTAATTTCAGTTTTTTCAAGGTAATGGTGGATTCTCAACAACGCCATCTATTATACGATTTTCCAACTGCATATGCCCGAATAAATAATTCATTTTTCAATTGTTCGTGGTTTTAAAAAAATGTTACGTAACTTAACAACTTGATTTCCCCTGTTTTTTTCCACAATTATCGTGACTTGAAAAAAATCATGTAGCTCAATTTGAAAAAAAAATCACATTTTCACGGTGATTCATTGGTATGCTATCAGAAATACGAAAAAAAAAATCCTGCTTTTTATATTTGAGAATAAACTGGCAAAAAACTTACACATGAACGAAATTCCTTAGAAAAAAAATGTAAGATAGAGTCTAAAAAATAGATATTTCTTTCATTTTTATAAGGTTCGTCATCGTTGAGAGAAAATGAAAAAAAAAAGAATTTAAAAATGTAAAAATAGAATGTTTAGGTTTATTTCATTTTTTTTGTCTTCTTGAGAACTCACCCATACGCAATTTTTTTGCAAATTCCACCTCGATTTCAAAAAAAAGACAATATTATTGTGTCTTCCTCAAAATATTGAGAAAAAATTACGGACTTCTGATTCGTGCCATTTGTCACCATTTTGATAATCTTGGCTCACAAACAAAATTATCTAACCTTACAAAAAAAATCGGAACCCCATCGGACAATTTTTAGACGAATTGACGTGATTGATTTCACAATTATTCGAAATTAATGAAAATCAAAAAAATTTTGCAGAAGACGTAATCAACGGAAATTGTAAAATACAAACTTCAATTGCTCTTGCCTCAAAATTTGCATAGGTAATCAATTAATAACAAACTGGAAAAAATCGAAAAATTAGGTATCAAAACAAAAACAATTATATTCGTCCACAGACTTATCGTATTATTCTAGAACATGTCTTTGCGTTTATTATCCACGTACGTATTTGCATATTTTCGGCAAAAAGTGTACCAGTTGAATAAATACCATTAATTCAACAATGACGCTGTTATGTTCAAAACAAGACGCAAATCGTAAAGTACTGCGATACTCGATTCCTGCAAGTTATAATAACATCTCAATCTATGAAGTGTCTCGATTCGTTCGGAAAAAAAAGACTGTACGAGACACAATGCGCTACAAATTATTATTTTGTTTCTTGCTTTTATCTCTAACGGTGATAATCGTTAATGGATTTGGATTACGAGGATTACGACCATTATTACGACTGTTTAGAAAAAGTGAGTTGGTAACTTAATAACATCCTTTTAATCAAATAAATTGAAATAATCGTCAACAAATCAAATTTTTCAGGTAAATCAATAGATAAATATAAAGTTTACCCTTTGATTTTTATAAAAACCGACGAAGGATACAGACTGCCGATAGAATTCGATTATGGTCAAGAAACAGAATTGATTCAGGGACATAAACGAAAATTCAGGACATACGAGAACGAAAGTGAGGTATTTTTCTGCCCTGCGAAAAACAAAACCAGCGGAACAAAAAGAAAAATAGATGGAACGCCAATACCAACGCTAAAAAGGACGTTTAGTTCAAACCACGAAGTCAGCCAAGCCTGTACCGTGGCAAAGGCTGAAAATGACGAACGAAAAACAGTAGTTCTAAAATGTGATCTCGAGTCAGAACCTACGATATGGAAAGCAAACCTCTCAGCGGAGAAAAATTCGAGAAAAAACAAACTGCCGCTCGAGAAATACGGATTTGGGTATAAAGTACGTGACTTAGATTCTTCCAGATATCAATACCAGAACTGATAAGGATTTTAATCCTTCTGGATTTAAAATCGAAAAAATCCCAAAATCCGGATTTTGGATTAGAATTTACTCTCACAACGGATTTTGGGTTTGAAATCCTATTTTTTTCAAAATCCTTTATTTTTAAATCCAAACATTTTTATGTTACGTGATCCGGTTATCAGTGTTCGGGCTTCAGGCTCGGGCATCACGGCATTTTGTTTCGTAGTCATCGCAGGCATCATAGCGCAATTTCGAAGAAAAAAAGTGACTTAGTGACTTTATTGAGCAAAATGTGATCAAAAAATGACCAAAAAATGATCAAAAAGTAACTAAAAGGAACCAAAAATTCGATTTTTTCGGGGGAATTTTTTTACAGTTTTTTTGGGGGGAATTTTTTTGTAGTTTTCTGCAAACATTTCAAAGATAAGTCAACTGAACCGGCGTGAATAATTTCACTCCAGGTATCATAGCAAAATTCTATCAAAAGTAAGTAACTTTTAGTAACTTTTTTCGAACAAGAAGTAACCAAAAAGTAATCAAAAAATGAGCAAAATGTAACCAAAAATTCAATTTTTTAGATGGGGGGGGGGATTTTTTTGAAATGTCCTGCAATCATAGCCTGCAATCATTTAAAGATAAACTGAAACGACGTGAATAATTTTATTAAATTCCTTCGTCAAAACTATAAACAAATAATAATTTCATTCCGGTTGTAACACACAGTGTTGCCGAATTCTAATGTTGAAAAGTTTCCAAAAATGTTCCGGGTTCACCACCACTATAGCTAAAAAAAAATAGGGCTGAGAATTCAAGAAAAAAATGTGGGGAGGGGGTCAAAATTCAATGAAAAAATTAGGTAATCTAAAAATTCAATTTTTTTTAGTGGCACTGTAGGAAGCAGATATACATAATTAATTTAATTATACAGATTTCAGCAAAGAAAAATTGAAAAATGACGAGATTTTTGGAACAAATAATTAATATATGACCTATAGGTATTAGGTTGGTATCTACTCTCTAAATCTAAATCAGTCAATTTTCGAAAAAACTGTGCCTTTTTGAATCAGTGAAATGAATTTATTTGAAAATCTGTGAATATTTCAATCGTTTGATTGATTTATTTTAGTAAAAATTACTGATTTATTCTGTCAAATGGGGAATTGACTCAAAAATCAATTACTTTACTGATTTTAAAAAAAAAAAGAATTTTTTCAAATTTATAAATATAATTATTGAAATATTGTCCGAGCGAAGCCAGGGAAATTTTTTTTGAAAAATCCTCATCAACTTTCAATTTTTTTCTAGAAGAATTTTGAAAAATAGCAATTTTTACTTGAAAATTTGAATTTTGCTTGAAAATGAGAAAAAAGTGACTTTTAGTGACCTTTGGATGAAAAAAGTGACTTTTAGTGACCAAAGTCGAAAAAAGTGACAAACGCCCTAAAAAAGTGACCTGCTATGATGCCTGAATTGTCATTTCGTCATGTCATATTGAATCATACCGTGTGTGCGAAAAATTCTACCCCCTCCCCCACTCTACTTTCAACAGTTTGTGGAAAGAACGAGAAACAATATTTTTATTGCTTTATAAAGAAAAATTACATAATTTTGAATTTTTTATTTTCATCATTTCTACCTAGATTTTGGATTTGAAATCCATTTTTGCAGAAGATTTCGAATTTCAGATGTGAAATTCTTTCGTCCCTGATTTTACTCAACCCTGATTAATACACATGTATTATGATCGAAACAGAAATTTATAGATAATTATTTTTCTTAAAATTTTGACAGATTTGCGCCAAAAATACACCAAAAGATGTAACGTTATTGAATAATCAAGCAAAAGTGGGTATATTTTACCAAAATACGCCATTAAATTTTGATCACTTTCATGAGCGAAGTTTTTCTTTTAAAGAAATCAAAGTTGGAAACCACACGCACAATTCATTTTGGAATCTATGATTTCTACTACAGCACCGAAGATAAAGAGGTATATATGACCGTACATCAAATCAGATCACGTGTTTTACTTTTTCATAAGGATTTGGAAAAAGAAAGAGAAGTAGTTTACGAAGATGATACGTATGGATTTGATTTCTTCAAAGATGAATTTTCAGAACGGAAAGAATTATTTGATAAGGTATGATTTTAAAATTGGTGAAATCGTGTAAATTTTTCCAATTTGAATTTTACTACAAGATGCATTTTGATCGACATGGAACGTTATTATTAAAATGCTAAACGCCATCTAGATAGAGAAAAAGTCGGACTACAGAACTCAGAAACTAATCCCAGTCGATGACTTCCCCTTCGCATTATGGAGAAAAACCACTTACCACTACATAAATACAGGTCTGATGCACAAAAAACTACAAAAATTATGGGACAGTATAGGAGATAAAATAAGAAAGCTGATTCAATTCGTGAGTTTATAAATTTGTTTTCAATAGAAATGAAGTATTCAACACTAAAAGTGCATATATTGCATAATTTCAGGAAAGAGGAATGTTAAACATATACACAGGAGCTTTCAAATTACTAATATCAGAGCAGCATCTAAAAAATATGCAAATGACAAACAATTTTATAATTCATGAAGGATACAACATACCACAAATATGGATGAAATTAATACACTACGAGTACGAAACAAATCTAGATCCGAAAGCTAGGATTCAAGAAATGGTCGAAGATCAGCCAGTTTCTGAAGAATCTGCTCTAGCTGAGAAACCGGAAACAGTACACAGCGTATTAGTCATTATTGCAGATAACTACTTGAACAAAAATTTACTAGACTTCATAATTGAAAAATTTTGTCCACAAAATTTTTGTGAAAATTTTGGCAAGAAGGAGTATCCCGATGTTCATGAACATGTTCGTTGTTGCTTCATCACAAAATATACTTTACGTCTTTTAGATCTAAATTTGAAAGCTGACGAATTGTTTAAGATTAAGGGTTTGGTCACATATCCACCCGAAATATTGAAGAGAATGCAAGAACTCGGTCTAAATACTAATCAATAAGAATGTTAAAGGAATTTTAAAGTACCTATTTAGTTGCTTGAAAAATTAAACACGTATGAAAAAAAAATAATAAAAATAAATTTCTGATGCTGGGTGTTTCATTTATATTACAGATACAGTAAGGGACACTGGCTTGATAGTTGATAACACATTTCAGATATTTTTATTTTTAATAAACCTAAAACAGCACAACCTAGCGTAAATTTTAATTAAAATATTTCAAAGCAGATACCTACTACCCATTTAAGATTCAATTTTCAAAATTTACTTCGACGAACTCGCATACTTCGTAAAACGACTCAAAGTAAATCAAATTCTCGGATGAAAAAATAAATTAAATTCTTAGAGACGAGATGTTTCACGAAGTTATACCCACCTGTCGTGGGCGTTTAAAAAATTAAATTTTCATCTTGTTTGCTTGAATTTAACGTTGGTCTTCGTTTTGTAATCCCTCTTTTATTTGAACAAACATGAATCACAGTGACGTATCAACGAAACGCCTTAATTTCACGACGATTTTGATAAAACGTAAAATAAGATGTAGGCTCGTATGTGAATTTTTTTCGAAATGAAAATATGTTCGAGTTGTTGTACGTATCAGAAAACCTAACACATTACAACATTTCTGAATTAAAATTTTCAATTATTCAATTTCGAGGAAATTTTAACCTTTTTAATGTTATTTGAATTAACGATGCATATAAAATGTTAAAGTTATTCATTATATCGCTTATTTTGAACCAACAAATTATGAACAAAGTTTTCGGAGGAAAATCTAAGAGTAAGTACGAATTCGGATTTTTCAATACATATTTTCACTTGCAATCAAATCAATTGTATTATTTTTTATGCAGACGACTCCGCCAAATCATATGAGCCACTTCCATTTACATTGATAAAAACACAAGGCGGTATAAAGTTTCCAACTCATTTGCTAATCAAGCATACATTATTGTTTAAAAAGAAGAAGCTATTTTATCATATGCATTTCATAAAACAACTGGTGTTTTGTCCAGTTGATGGGAATAAAGACATAACACTGATCGAAAAGGCCAATCAAATAATTGAAGAAGAAGGCTACACTCATAATAAAATCGATCAAGATTGTTTATTCATACTGAAATCATTTGGTCAAACATTTTCAGCGCCTTTTCCTCGATGCAGCAGACAACCGAATCCAGTAATTTTGAAATTTTTCGAGTACGGTTCTCAAGTCCGTAAAAATGAGGAAAAGGATATGCACCGAGACTGTGGTCCTAGTTATGTTACTGCTAAAGAATATGGATTTGGATACCAAGTAAGTACACAATGTGTGACAGTGAATTGTAAAATTTCCAAATTGGCTTTAAAACCTCGTTTGTTCCGCAGCTTTGTTTCAAATTGGGAATAATAGAACAATTGAGCAACACGATTTCGAAAATGTTTACAAAATCTGAGGTTGGAGATGAAAAATTTGCAAATGTTATCAATAGATTCGCATTCATTTTATACCTAATTTTTACGGTTAATCGAGGAAAAAGTTTGGATTTTGATTAAAATTGGTGAGGTAGTTCAAATAAGTGAGAAACGTGGCAGAAAAAAATTGAGTCCCGCAGCCGTAAGAGGCGACGGTAGAAGTTTTCAAAATGGTGTCTTCGTTGGGGAAAACAATTATTTTTTTGTCATTTTTAAGTGGTATCAGTTCCATGATACCTGGGTCATTCCTGAGATAGTGTGATTCGAGTTTCAAAGTCTTCCTAATCCACTGACCTTGAAATTGGATACCACTTATTGCCCTCAAAACTTCAACAAGGAATTTGAAAAGTAGCAAATCACGAAATTGAAGACTTCTTGAATTATCCGAGTTTGTTTCTACGTATAATTCTGGACGAAAAAAGACCGAAATAACCTGACGAGCACAGTATTAATTACTTAACGAGCCGAAACCTTTGTATAAGAACGATTTCCATGTATCAGTCACACTTTCCTTCTTTAGCGAATTCTGGATTTTATTTTTTTATTTTTTTTTGTGATTATCAATTATTGAAGATAGAGAAAAACTTTTTTTGGTTGCTAAAAATGATTTCAGATGAATATTAAAAAAAAATTCAAGTATTGCCAATTTCATAATAATAACGAAAACAATTTTTATAAAATTCAAATTGTTTATTCAATGACGAGTAGTAAGCCAAAAAAAAAAGATTTTTTGCAGCAATATTGCTAACTACATACAAAACAAATCCAAGCATCTTTCTTAAAATTTGCAATAAAAAAAGTAACTTTAGTTATCTCTCACTTTTAAAATAGGAACGAAAAAAGTAAAGGATTTCACTTTTCATTACCTTCCTCATTACATTTTACATTACCAGTAGGTACTCCACCCCAATCGAAGCTTTTGAATTTCCTCCTCTTCCTTCTCCTCAAAATTTCGAATAAAAATATTCAACTATTCAAATCATCAAATGATATGATTAGACCATGATATTTCATCTTTTTGATGGTTTTTTTCACATTTCTTCCATTTTGGAGAAGAGGTGAGGTTTTCCAAAACGTGACTAAATTTTTTTATTTTTTTCTCTCTCCTCTACTCCTTCCAACAAGGTTCTTTTCCTCGCCATTGCTTCTGAAAATCATATGTACATATTTCAAAAAAAATAATAACAGCAAAGATGGTTCAAGCGAATTTGAATTTTTTTAAATTTACTCATATAAATATTATGAATCATAGCATTGTCGATAAAAAATTAATCAAACTTTGCAATGACCGACTGAGCAATATGAATTAATTTGATTTAAAAAAATCAAAAAATCTTCAATTTTCACGATCTTAAACTTTTCAACCTCTTCGTAAAGGATAATAAGTGACATGATATGCAATTATAAAATCAATATGTAAGTAAGGTGTGTAAACTATAAAGTACATTTTTTCAGGAGATGATCAAAGTATCATGTGAATGGAACAATTATCCAAAAGTGACTGAACACCTTGTTTTCTCTGACGTGATGAAGATTCGTACCCCTACTTCTCTTATGGCCAGGTATTCAAATTTTTTCTGATAATTCTTCACTCAGAGTAAATTACTTCACCAATTTTCATTAAAATCCGACGATGTTTCTTTTTTCAAATCTACCCTAATTTTTGAAATTTCGAATTTCATCCTACATTTTTCAATCCAGGGATTTCCATTCGATAACGTTGAAGATTACCCGATGTACAGGTTTTGTTACGATACTCGTGCTAAAAGAACCATTTATACAAAGCACCGACTGTCATCTCCACGTTTACTATCAGATCCAGAAATGAAACAGGAAAGAGAGATAAAATATCCAATGGATGCAAACTCCTTCAATTTACCTGGATTGGACTTCGAACAAATAAAAAAAACATACGAAAAAGTAGAGCAAAAATAAGCCTCACACATCTCGATACATTTTTATCATCCTTTAGGTACTTGAAATAATACAACATCTCAATTTTAATTATAGATAAATAATTCACATCTGCAAAAAACTGAAAACACCAAAAATAATCAAACTCAAGGTCCATTTAAAATTAAAAACTTAGTACCAGCTGATGATTTTTCATTCGCTTTACTAAGAAAACCCACTTTCCACTGGGCAAATACGCATTTAATGCATGAAAAACTAATAAAATATTGGGATCGTGTAAATAAATTCATCAGAGAAAATGCCGATGAGGTAATCATCATTTTAATTTGATGATTTTTCAAATTTCCTATTATTTTATAATCGTTATCATCTGTTTATAGTATTACAGAGAATTCGACATGTACACAGGTGCATTTACGATATCGCCTCCAGGCTCAGAAGATATACTTACAATGGAAGGAATCCAAATACCACAAATCTGGGTCAAAATTATAGATAACTCATACATGGAAAAATTCAGAAACCAGCATTATTACGTAAAAAAGTACATTAAAAGGGTGGTACGCAAAGGGGTAGCAATAATAGCGAATAATTATTTAAATGTAAATACGGCTAATCTAATACTGAGTAATTTTTACTGCGAAGAAAATCTATGTGGAGATTTTGGCAAAAAAGAGTTCGAAGATGTTTACATGTATATCTGGTGCTGCGCTGTGACGGACGACCTTATAGATTTATTTGGTATAAAATTGGAATTTCATACCATTTACGTGATTGAAGGTCTCATTAAGATTAATTATAAAATGCCATCTATGCCGAATACAGCAAAGTGATGCAAAAATCGATATAAAAGCTTGGAAAAAATTCTGAATATTTTCAAATTACGAATAAAACAATTTTATACTATTCAATTATTTTCATTTTTTTTTTTAAATACAAAATTCAATTATTTTTGTAATTTTTACAAAAAAGTTTTGAAATTATTTTAAAACGAATCGAATAGCCAATAAAACTGGAAAATCAAAGAAACACCTACACAGTACACACTCAACAAAATTAATTTTTTATAATTCATTCCGAAAAGGAATAATTTTTGCCAAGTTTACTTATGTTTTTCTTTAGAGGTCGGAAAAGGAGACCGACCTGAAATCTTGACTTTTGTTTTTGAGCATCGTCAAAATTCGAACAATATCACACGTTCAAGCTGTTGGTGTTACCGCCATCATTCATATAAATAAAACAATTGTTTTACACCTGTTCTACTCCAACACATACGTTGGCAGTTGGGTAAACATGACGTTAACGTCAATTTAACGAAGAAACTAACCAAAACACCGTAGGCATAATTTTTTCCTATTGTACTAAATAAAATTTTATATTTCGTGATAGCCAGCAAGAAAGAATTTATATAATGTCCAAACTTCTAGTGATTTTACTTCTATCTGTGAGTGTTGGGAATATCTTCATGACAAATGCTGAACATGGAGAAAGCAAAAGTAAGTGGTTAATAATCATGCTTTTTTAAAACATGTTTAGAATCTCATTCAAAGATTTTAATTGCAGAAAACTCGTACAAAGTTTACCCTTTGATCCTGTTTTGGACATCAGATGAATCAATTGACAAACTGCAACGTCCTGTCGAATTTACTGTGGGCAATGCACCTTTAGCCTTGTACAAAAAATATAATTTTACTGCAGCAGGCACCATCAAACAAGAGTTATTGTTTTGTCCATCCATAAAGGAAGATAAAGATAAAACCGACAGAGCTCAAAAAGATGCAGAGAAAGACGGGATCGCGGCCGTTCCAATTGATAATTACCGTCTCGTTGAAATTAAAGAGAGCTACGTAGCCGAATTCATCAAACTGATAAGATTACGAATGGATTTAGTCAAATGTCACAGCGAACCCAAACCATTCATTTCGAAAATTTTCTCTGATACACTTACAAGTCAGGAGGACAATAACCACAGTTTAAAAATGATACCTTGTGGCCCCCACGGCGGCACTGGCGAACAGTACAGATATGGATATGAGGTAAATTTTCGAAAATTTTCTCGTCGAAATTATTGATAGGTAAATAGGAATATATTACAATTTTTCAAGGCATTTTTGGTCTGTGATTAATTTTATCGCAGAATTAATCGCACGTATTTGTCTAGTTTTTGAGGCCGGGATGATCATTGGATTAGATTTTTATTCCAATAAAATCATTCCATGATTTTTCCGAGTATTTTTGGGCTGCGATTAAGCTGGGATGAATTTTCATAGTAGAATTGTACGCACGCATTTTTCTAGTTTTTGAGGCCGGAATGATCATTGGAATGAGTTTTCATTCCAAAAAAATCATCCCACGATTTTTCCGAGCATTTTTGGGCTGCGATTAATTCTAAGTAGGTATTGAAGCCGGAATGACAATTAGAATGGATTTTCATCCCAAAAATAATCTCACGATTTTTCCGAGCATTTTTGGGCTGCGATTAATTTTGTGATTAATTTCTTCACAGAATCCCTTAATGTCGCAGCGTCCGGTATAGCGGACATGGTCTTAAAAAAATTATTTCACCCTCAGAGGGTGAGTTGAGTAATTTCTCAAGTCATAAATTTCAAATACGATACTCAGACAATGTTATATCCAAATTTCAAAATTTTATCTCAACTCGCAATGGTTTTGTGAATTTTTCAATTTTGAGTTTTTTCCAAAATTTTTCTTTCATTACACTGCTCATAAACATTATTATTGTACAAGTTGGTAGACAATAAATTTTAAGATATGTTGCATCTATTTTTTAGAGGAAAGGTGCCTCTTTCAGATGCACTTTTCACAATTTCAAAATTATGAATATAACTTTTCAAAATTTAAGCTCAAAGTTCATGTTCGCTATAACGGACGTTGCGAACTGTACAGAGAAGCTGACTTGATTACAAATGTTCGCTATAGCGGACACTGCGAACGGTGATATAATTGTATTTGAGACCATCTTATACTTGTACTCAATACTCAAATGAATTGAGTACAGAGTACAGGCTTTAAATACTCACATATATTGAGTATTGAGTAAATACACTTCGTGCTTTCAATGATTGCTATGAGTATTAAGTGCAATACTCAATATTCATGATACCTACTCAGCACTTATCTCTTTGAGTATTGAGTATAGTCTTAAGTACTTCAAATTTTCAAATATTTAATTACTGAGTACTGTATTCAATATTCTGAGTACATGAACCAAGTATTCTTGAGTATATGCGCCAAGTATGTGCTGAGTAGTGAGTAGATGGTGTTACTTTTTGGTTGTTTTTGTCCTGTTTACTTCCTCTCCAATATATTTTGAAAAATACCTTATTGTTTAAGTTACCTCAATTACCTCAAACTCAATCACAAAACAGAATATTTGAGTATTTCACTCAAAATTTGAGTATGAAATAACTCATATTTTTTCAAGTATTATACTCAAATTTTTATTCCTAAAATCCACATTAAAAAATCTTATATGGGAATTGCAAACATTTTTCCAAGCAATTACACAGAACTCAAATTGGTGAAAAGTTCTGAGGAAACACTGGTAAGGAAGGGGGGGACTAATTTTATTGATTCCTTCATTTTTGATACAAATTTTTGAAATTTTTGGTACTTTTTTCAATTTTTGGTGGAAAAAATTTTGATCATGAGTAAATATCCAAACTCCCCTCTCCTCCCTCCCAGCAAACCAGTTTCTATTACATAGTAGGCTAATGGAAACAACAAATACTGCACTGTTCGTCGTTCGCAACGTCCGCTATAGCGGACACGAATGAACATAACAGGTTTGCTGGGCACTTCGCAGTGTTCGCTATAGCGGACATGTTGTAATTCGACCCCCAAGGGGCGGAAAAATTTGAAAAAAATATTTTTGTGATCTATGGACCCAAAATAACTAGAAAATATGAAAGACAAGTTTTTTTAATCATTTCCGCGAACTTGCGAATTTAAGGGTTAATCGCATGTATTTTTCAAGTTTTTGAGGTCATAATGATCATTGGAATGGATTCTCATCTCCAAAAAAATCACCTCATGATTTTTCCGAGCATTTTTGAGCTGCGATTAAATTGGGATGAATTTTCATCGCACAATTAATCGCGCACCTGTTTTTCTAGTTTTGAAGCCAGAATGATCATTGGAATGGATTTTTACCCCAAAAAAACCATCTACAATTGTTTCGTGTATTTTTGGCCTGCGATTAATTTGGAATAAATTTTCATCACAAAATTAATCGCACGTATTTTTCCAGTTTTTGAGGCCGGGATGATCATTGAATTGGATTTTCATCCCAAAAAACTCAATTCACGATTTTTCCGAGTATTTTTGGGCTGCGATTAATTTGGGATGAATTTTCATCGCCGAATTAATCTCACCTATTTTTCTAGTTTTTGTGACCGGAATGATCATTGGATTGGATTTTCATTCCAAAAACATCATATGTATTGAGTGGAGAGAAGTACTTACGATAAAACTTGAATTATTACAGATTTTTATTAACAAAGAAATTTTCGACAAGGTGAAAAATAATCTAGATTCAGGATTAACAATTTCCGAAGTAGGTGCATACAAAATCTGAATCTGATTACAATTTTTTCAATTTTACTCTGATTTAGAGAAATTACATTAAGAAATTTTCTTTCTTCAAATAGGAATATCCAGATGGAGGTGTCATCAACTACGAAATATACAGATTTTGTTTTGATCGCAAAAATAAGAAAGTAATATACACACAGCATAAGCTACTGTCGCCTAGAATATTGGCCCACCGTCATTTATGGCGAGAAAGAAATGAAGATTACGATATAAGTACAGAAAACTTCAAATTGGCAGAGTTCAATTATTTTGCACAACGAGAAAAAGAATACTCGGAGGTACATTTCAAGTAATTATTTTTCAACACTACGTATTAATGATTTCAAAAATCTTGACAGTATTTGAAAGAAAAAGTCATCAAGGAAACTTCAAATGAGGACAGTGAATCAATGGAATCTCCACCTACAGCACCAGCACCACGTCCAAATTATGAAACAGAACAACTCGTGCCAGCCGGTGATTTCGGATTCGCGTTGTGGAGGAAGCCCACATACCATTACGTTAACGTGGAATTAATGAATACAAAGCTCTCTAAATTATGGGGCGATATTCTCAAAACAATTCAGACGCATGCAGCGAAGGTAAATAAAAATAAATAGTCACACAAACACACCAGTTTTAAGAAACAATAATTCATTGAAATGTTAACGTTGACAGAATTGGCTTGAATTTGACATCTACACAAGGACTTTTAACGTATCTAAAAACCTAAAAGGTGAAAACATCAAACACGAAGATTTTGATATAGTTTTGGGAGACGAGCATATGACGGTATTGAAACCACCACAGATTTGGATTAAAATCGTACACCAGTTTAGTAAAACGATCAGTCGAGCCTTGGTCATAATTGTTAATAACTACAGAACTGAAGCCCTGAATTCAGATATATATAAGCTTTGCGACACCGATTACTGCAAATATTTTAAAAACGAGAACGAGGAATATCATGAGGAAAACCGATACGTTAGATGTTGTTCACTTAATAACGAAATCCAACAACTTTTCAATTTGGATCTAGAATTGAATATAGAAGAGGGAAGGGTAAGCAGCCTTATATTAGTTGAAGGCCTTATAAATACAAGTAATACAAGTAGTGACTTAAAAGAGGCTACTGAAGCTGAAATCGAAACTGAAATTAAAACTGAGGATGAAACCTGAAGGACCCAAGTGTTATTATTTCAATCATATAAAATAACTCTAATAAATTATTTGTAATTGAATTTATACTTCATAAAATTATAAAAAATAAAATGCGTGTTTAATAAACAGTTTTTATGAACGATGATGAAAGTAATTTTTTTCAAATTTTGCAATATTTCAAAATTCAAAAGCAGAATTTTCACGCAATTTTTGCAGAATTTTTCACTCAGACTTTTCATATACTACACAAACAAGGAAGAGGGAAAGATCATTTTCCTTTGAAAACATTTACCAAAAAACATAGTCACCCTGCCAGTCAATAACTTCAAAGAGGTTTTCAGGATTTTCGCAAGAAAAGGAACAAATTTTTAAATCCAATATCGAAGAAAAAATTTTCAAGTTGTGATTTTTTCGCATTTTGATCCATGTTTTACCTTATCTTTTGCCCTCTCTTCCCTCATATTGAAGTTGCATGATACAAAACATTACTTTTCTATTTTCAAAAAAAATAATTATGGAAAAATTACAGTTATATGGCAGAAAATGAAACGATTCGTTCGGCCGACTCTGCAACCTTAACTGCATTAGAAGAGCACAATGTTTGCCTATCCTTAGATTTGAAGGGAGTTATTTAGCAGCTCGCAACAATTTCTTATTGCATTTTTAGTCACTAAACCATCTACTTACTTACTTATTAAAACGTTTATAACAGAGAAAGTTCAAAGTGTTTCAGCTCTAAATTTTACATCGTGTTTCAAAAGAAAGATTGGATGAACAATTGGAGAAAATTTTCAATTTATACAGGGTGTTTCAAAGTTAACCGCGCTCCTTCCAACCAGTGAGTGGGCCACTCATCCTGAGTCGAAGTATGTATGTTTGCCTAACCTTCAAACTGCAGGGGCTGAGTTATGCTCTTTGAAAAAAAAAAAATTTTTGAATTTTGTTTCGCACTTTCTACCGAGCGTTACTCGACAACCAAGATAGGTAGAAAGTTGTGCTTTGCGGCAACGGATAGCCCACTTTCTCTAGAATTTTTCTATGCGGTTGATAATTTTTGCAGGCGAACTAGGGTGGGTGTACCGCATCAAATATTCGAAAAAAACGTGTAAAAAAGTTGACGATTTTTTCTATTTTTGTAAATATTTAAAAAAGTTGTCCTCTATTGAGTGAATGATTATTAATGTTTCTAGAAGAAAAAACTTTGATATTTCCAATGGAGCAAACCTCACTCCTTTATCTTGCTCGAATCAAAAGTTATGAGCGTTTAATTTTGTAAAAAATACAAGAAAAACCTCACTTTTTTGATTTTTCAAATTTCAAAAATTTTTATCTTTGAGACTAATTGAGATAAGGAGGTGGGGTTCGCAGCATTGAATTAACCAAGTATAACACTACACAGCATAGGAATGATATACCTCAATTTTTCAAATAAAAAATTTTTAATGAAAAATTTTTCGAATTTTTTTTGACAAAAATTTTTTTTAATGAAGAACTTGAAGATATTATTTCGATTTTATGTAGTGCAATACTTGGTTAATTGAATGCTGCAAACCCCATATCCCGGTCTCATTTAGTTACAAAGATAGAAATTTTTGAAATTTGAAAAATCAAAAAAGTGAGGTTTTTCTTGTATTTTTCACAAAATCAAACGCTCATAACTTTTGATGCAAGCAAGATAGAGGGGTGGGGTTTGCTCCATTGGAAATATCAAAGTTTTTTCTTCTAGAAACATTAATAATCATTCACTCAATAGAGGACAACTTTTATAAATATTTACAAAAATAGAAAAAATCGTCAACTTTTTTACACGTTTTTTTCGAGTATTTGATGCGGTACACCCACCCTAGTTCGCCTGCAAAAATTATCAACCGCATAGAAAAATTCTAGAGAAAGTGGGCTATCCGTTGCCGCAAAGCACAACTTTCTACCTATCTTGGTTGTCGAGTAACGCTCGGTAGAAAGTGCGAAACAAAATTCAAAATTTTTTTTTCAAAGAGCATAACTCAGCCCCTACAGTTTGAAGGTTAGGCAAACATACATACTTCGACTCAGGATGAGTGGCCCACTCACTGGTTGGAAGGAGCGCGGTCAACTTTGAAACACCCTGTATATGTATACCAAGGTAACACTTCTGAAAAAATTTCAACTGAAAAAATCACCTTGAACGATTTTGTAGTACAGAAATCTAAATATATGTACACAAGCTCAATTATTGTGCACTTGAATAAATTAAAAACCAATTTTAAAAATGAATTTTTTCAAATTTTCAAAATCTCAAGCCCATCTATTAAAATAAAAAATAATTCTGTAAAGAAGATACATATTCCAAGCGTTATTCCATTTTCAAACGTATGAATTAGAATCCTAATACACCAAGCGTTTCAAAATTATTAATGATGGCCATAGTGAAAGCAACACTCGTTCTTGGTGGAAATTTCTCTTAAAATTTTTGTGCCTATTGTTCGGAATTGATAATTTTAGGTAAACGGCCTCGTCCATACCACTGATGACTCGATACGTGGAGAAAATTCGAAAAATATTCTCACAACGTCAAATTTATTCGACTATCGAATGGAAAAGCTCATACCACAGAAACACTTCGCATTCATTTTATGGAAAAAGCCAACGTTCCATTTAGTGAATAAAAAACTGGCGCATAAAAAATTATTAAAATTGTGGAACGAAATCAATGAAATAACACTCAATCTAGAACGAAATTAGTGAGTTAACATTAGAAATGATATAAACCCAGGCATCATAGCGAAATTCCGAAGAAAAAAGTGACTTTTAGTGACCTTTTTTGAGAAAAAAGAGACCAAAAAGTGACCAAAAATTCAATTTTTTGGAGGGGGAGGGGGGGGGTAATTTTACAGTTTTTTGGGAGGATTTTTTAAATAGTTTTCTGCAAACATTTCGAATTTTTTTTTAACTTCTAGATTGTAATACATGCATCCATCTTATTACTCAGTTTCCGTTGAATTTCCTCAGCTTTCTCCATAAATTATTTTTTCAGTTTCCTTAATCGATTCGGCAGTGGATAGAAGCTCCTCAGCAATTGAGATACCAGCAAAATCTTTTTTTTCGACAGCTTTTTTCAATTTTTTATGACCCATCGAAAATATTTCGTCATAATTATGTTTTTCGTTTTTCAACTACTTTTTCCTGGGCTTTGGCTAACGACTTTTTTAATGCATCAACTTCCTTTCTATTATTTTGCAACTTTTCTTGGGTTTCTTGCTTTTCTCTCTCTATTCTGAGGAGCTCTTCCTCTTTTTCAGCTTCTTCTTCCTTCTTTCTATTAATGTCCGCGAGGTACTGACGATACAAGGAATACGCTTTTCTCCCCAAAGTAATCAGTTCCTTAGGGATAGGTACCAAATCGCCTTTATTATTGTACAACTGAATTTCTTCTTTAACTTGCAAATCAAGCGTTTTTTTAAAATAGCGATTCCTACGAAAAAATTTGAATTTTTGCTTGAAATTTCGAACAAAAAGTGACTTTGGGAGGAAAAAAGTGATATTTAGTGACCTTTGGATGAAAAAAGTGACTTTTAGTGACCAAAGTCGAAAAAAGTGAAAAACACCCTAAAAAAGTGACCTGCTATGATGCCTGTAAGAACCCAAAAACTTGACAGTTTGCACATAATACCTACATCATTTTTTATCCGTATCGTCACATGTTCATGTCGAATTCAACATATACACGTGTAAATATCATTTTTTGGTCCTATCAATTAACAATCAACAAAATATTACATTTCTGTACGTCGAGTTTCCTATCAAATATTATACGTATGTATTTCAGAAATAATAATAAAAAATTGAAGAGATTTGTCGGGTTTCATTATTAGGACTATCTAATTTTTCCTACATACAATTCTTCTATCTTTTCAGAGATTTTATGCATAATGCCTCAGAAATAGATATTCCAACGTCTAATTGTCTAATTGATTGTAAAA
This sequence comes from Pseudococcus viburni, assembly GCA_033439095.1. Lineage (NCBI taxonomy): Eukaryota > Metazoa > Arthropoda > Insecta > Hemiptera > Pseudococcidae > Pseudococcus > Pseudococcus viburni. The sequence goes on from JAVBJF010000255.1 coordinate 56,716, forward strand.
TCGTTTCAGCTGCGTGTAGCAGAAATACTCAAAACCTCATAATCGATTCCAACATAAGAATTTACTACCAAGATAATAAAACCGAAACCGATATCAGCCCGAAGTGGTAAATTGATCATTAAAACCCCATTTAGAAAAAAAAAATCTTACCTGAAATTTGGTGTTTCCCAACCACAATATGGCGGATAAAACGCAGAAGATACCGTCGCACATATTCAGCGGTATCCGCAGCACGCTGAAGGCTAATCTTAAAGCATCGAATTTCCTAGCATCGTTGACTCCTTCGATACGAATACATCCGGATTGGTTGAGATAATTGAAAAATTCGGCGGGTTTTAATCTATATTGTTCGACTAATTCTTTATTCGACTGTGGAAAAAAACACATGATTATAATTCGTCGAAAATATAATAGGTAAAATGAGTAAATTTTTCAAATAATACGTACTTTCGCTCCTTCCACTAATTGGTAAAAAACGTGGTAATTTCGTTCGCCTGCGCTTTGGAAAGTAATTCTAGATTGTTCCAATAAATAGTCTTGTATAATACACCCTCTAATCATCCATTTATTATTAAAGCAGACTTGCATGAATTTACCAAATCTGCTAGAGTTATCATTACGAACGGTTTTAGCGTTACCTGCAAAATGAAAAAAAATAAAAATAAAAAACTGCTTCATAATATGGGATGTTTTCATGTCGAAAGTAAATAACTATGCAACGCATATTCTATCAATGTAGATATGTTTGCCTAATTCATGCGATGCACGGATTCGTAAAAAATTCTCTTTTATATTTCTCGGCGCTCTCAATAATTTATAACTCAACACCAGTGGCGATTTTGGAAGGGAAAATCTGAGGAAGTCAGAAAGTTCAAAGAAACTGAACATTTTTCAAAATCTTTTTTTTACAAATTTATCAAAAAACTACACAAAATTCAAATCGATTCAGGTCTTTTGGAAAGAAATTTTGAAAAACATGAAGTTGAAAACTTTTTTTTTAGAAATTCAGTCATTATTTTCGAGTTGGATGAAAATTTTTTAAATATGGATTTGAGAAAAATTTAAAGAAATGTTGAAAAAATTTTATATACCAAAATGTTTTTTAACTGTAATTTTTTTTAAATGAAAATTTTCAACAAATTTTTCCAACTTTGATTTTAAAAAAATTTTAATTCAAATTTCTTGGGATTTTCTTCTAATTCAAAAACTTTTTCTAATAATTTCAAAAATTTCAACTTCCATGTTTCTTAAAATGTCTTCTGACTAATTAATTGGGAGAAATTTTTAAAAACATGATGAAATTTTAAAAAAGTAGGGAAAATCAAAATTGTAAAAAAGTTGAGAAAATTTAGGTTTAAAATAATTTTTTATTATTTAAAATTTTTTAAATTGGATACAATTTTGAAAAAAAATGTAATTAAAGTGATTGAAAAAATTTAGAGTTAAAAAAATTTGAGCTCAGAAATTAGAATTTTGGACTTGAATGGTTGAAATCCCATTTATGGCAAAAATAATTAGGAGCTACTTTGTTTTAGAATGGAAGTTAATTTAATTTATCTATTTTTCTGGACCCATTTCACCAAAAAATTGGTACTTGAAAAAATCTCAATCTTTGAAAAAATCAATGGAAGTCTGACTTCCCTAACTTCCCCTGGAAAATCGCCTCTGCTCAACACCGAGGTGAGAAATTTCTGTTCATGTGCATTCTCTGGAAGCCGAAATGATTTTTAAAAAAAACACACACACACATACAGTGATAGAGTGAACACCTTATTCAGCGTTGGTCTAAACCCTAGAAAAATTCATCTCGTTACTTCGTTCTTTTATTATTGGCATTTTTGAATGAAAAAAGTTGGCTCTGCAGCAAAGTATCAAAGTGAACAGAGGATTAAAATGAATTTAAAAATTACACAAGTTTTGCTAGGGAGCAAACGTTTTTAAATGTTTTGCATATTAGATATTTCAAACTTTTTTCTCACTCTCAAAATTTCTAAACAATTTAATAAACCAGAAAATAATCAAATATGATGGCTATTATTGTAACGTTTCGATATTTCATTAGACATTAGAATACTTATATTACTTAAAACCATTTTTTCAAGTACCGTTTTCACATCGTTGACTGTTAGTAAAACAGTCCAATATTCTAACATTTTAAATTTTTTAATTTTCAAAATTGTTAAAAAATTCTCCAATTATTTTTGAGCTTTAACATTTTAAATTTGATATGAGAAAATTCGCTGTTTTTTTAGCTTGACAATATCTCAATAAGTTCATATTTATTGATAAAAAATTTGTTTTTTCATATCTGAATTTCGGGACCTTTTTTGAGATTTTTCGAGCTGAAAAGTATTCAAATCACGTTCAACTCAAAACATGAGTATTTATGTTAAAAATCAGATTATGGATTTTATTGGAATTACGATACATAGGTAACTGCCTCGAGATATAAAACCTTTTTTTTTTGTGAACCTAAACGAGCTTGTAGCAAGGAAAACAGTGATCCTAAGCGTGAAAAAAAAAGGTGACCCTACTCTACAATACAATAGAACGGAATCGAATCAGTTGTTCACAAATGATGGTTTTTACTTGGATGCCTGGTTGTAAATCTTAAGTGTAAAAGTGTCAGTATTTAAAACGTTGTTTTCGCCTCGGATTTGAATTTGGAGAAGGCTTTCAATTTTTTTTAAAGGGTCGACGACTATTGCTTCTTCATTACGTAAACATATTAGGTATTCCAAGATATCTGTTGGCGACAGTGCTTTTTTTGTTTTTTTTTCTCCATTATTTTCTATTATTAGTGCTTCGAGCCTACGATGACTTATCTTCTTTGGCCCTTCGTTTTGGGGAAAATTTGTTTAATTTATGTTTGCCTTTTCAAACATCTGGTCGGTTGAAACAGAATCAACAGCATTTTATTTTATTCTTATACCCTCTCCCTCTCTTCCAGCACCCTAAATGAGAATTTCGATCGAAAAAATACAAATCGCTTATAATTATCTATAGATTATCGTGACCAAATCTCCAGTTCCCAACTATGGGTACATGACGTTATATATTTTGCACCTTTAAAGGAACATAGTTAGAGTCCAAAACGACTTTTTGAGAAAAAAGCGTTTATTAAAAACAGCACTAAATTAAAAAAACAAAAAAAATTTAGTACAACGCAGGCATCATAGCGAAATTTTTGTTTGAACAAAAAGTGACCAAAAATGACCAAAAAGTAGGTAACCAAAAGTAACCAAAAATTCAATTTTTTCGAGGGGCAAATTTTTTTACAGTTTTCTGGGGTGGGGCAATTTTTTTGTAGTTTTCTGCAAACATTTCAAAGATAAATCAACTGAAAAAACGTGAATAATTTCATGTACATAAATTTCTTCGTCAAACAAACAAACTAGCAAAAATCAATTTTTTTAAATTTTTTCCTTGAAGAATTTTGAAAAATAGCAATTTCTACGTGAAAATTTGAATTTTCGCCTGGAAGTGTGAAGAAAAAGTGACTTTCGAGGGGAAAAAAGTAACCAAAGTGACCTTTTAGACGTGAAAAGTAACCAAAAGTGACGAACACCCCAAAAAAGTGACCCGCTATGATGCCTGTAACAAAGAAACATTCAAAAAAAAAAACTAAAAAAAAATCTAGGAACAACTCTCGATATGGTTTATTGTTCCCATAAGTTTGAAAAAAAATGCTGCGAAAAAGTGCAGAAAACGAAAATTTACACTAAAAAAGCGCACATGATCATTAGAAAGGGAAAGAGGTTGAGAGGCCAAAAATTTCATGACCGAATTTTTAGGTACACTTGAAAACACAATTTTCACTGATTTGCTACTTTAAAAATCTTAGCCAAGGGTCAATTTACCATTTTTGTTTACCTGCGCTCTTTTTAACAAATGATTATAAAATTTTCAAAAAAATTGAGAATTCTAATCCTCATCCCCCAAATGTTCATTTTTTTCGAGGTTCAACTTTTCAAGAAAAGCGTTTATAAAATTTTCAAAAAATTTCGGAAATGGGTGAATTTATCAAGTTTGAGCGAAAATTTTCACCCAAAAAAAATTCAAACATGAAAGGAAAATAAATAAAAAATTCCAAAGTTTTGATTGAAAAAAAGAAGAAAAAATAAGTTATTTTGAAATTTTTGATAAAAATGCGGGACAAAGGCTGGAGATCAGGACGCACAAGCAAAATAAATGCAAACACAATTAAGAATTGCAGAACTGTTAGACTGCTTGTTCATCTACCTATATATTTGGGGAGGGAGACGGAAGGTAAGTACGTCATCGTACAGCGAGAAGTATTCTCTTTTAGCAAAATCTTAGATCATTCATAAATTCATTATTCTTGGTTCTGGTTTCATTTTGAAATGTATTAAAATAGTGTCGGTGGTGGTGAGTTTTCTAAAAAAAAACGTATTCTGATTTGATTATGGTACAAAATTTTTGAAAATTCTCGTTCGGGGTTGTTTTTATTTTTTCTGGGTGGTCATTTATTTTTAGTAGATTTTGAGAATTCTACACTAAAAAAAATTGAAACCGTTTCAAATGGTTTTCAAATTCAAAACCATTCTCAAAAAAAATCGGTATGGTAGTTTTCAACTCTTTTTTTCACCAATTTCATAGTCATAAATAATTGAAAATGATGAAGAAAAATTGAAATTAAAATTTCCTCCAAGGACATACCATAATTCAACCCCTGCAGTTTCAGTGACAAGCAAACACACCTACATAGACTCAGTACATGTTGCATAGCTACCAACTAGAAGGCTTTACTTCCACCCTGAAACGCCTTGCATATATTTATTTTCATTCACGAAGGGTTGAAAAAAAGAAGGAATACAAACCGAACGCTTCTAAGATGGTATTAGCCTCGAGGATTTGTTGTTCGACCCACGTACTAACGTCGCTAGTCACTGTACATAAATACTGCAAAATAAACTTGGTAGTTTCGGTTTTTCCGGCGCCACTTTCTCCAGAAATCACGCAAGATTGATTGGCGTCCAATGTTTGCAAACTAGTATAAGCGGCTTCGGCCAAGGCAAAAACATGTGGCTCCAGCATGCCCATTTTTTCACCGTGGTATTGAAATACATGCTCCTGGAAAAAAAATACATTCAAATAATTATCGCGAACTAAATTCGGGATAAATTCACATCGACGTTGCCCTTTTTTATTTTTTGAGCCGGGGTTTGCAAATCGAACGTCGTCGTGTCCGGGATACACCTTGTTCGCGCGCCTACTCATTAAAATGAATGGTAACACTGAAATTGTTGTGCCATTTTGCAATCAATACTACACGTAAGGGTACAGGGTACAGGACCGCGTACACATAGCACGTTGACATGATGAGTGGAAATGGGCGCCGCGGCAGACAGCTTCTTAAAAATTTCCAAACGACGATCCATCCAACCACACCCAGGAAGTCGTTTAACTTTTCAAACATCACTTCACACGCATACCAAATTGATAACAGACACGAATCGTGCCCTTAAAAAATACCCTTACTCGGGATGAGAACCTCTCGTCGAATACCCTGCATTCGAGTACAACACCCTCGCAAATTTTCCACTTCCGAATAAAAAAATCATCCCTATATCGAAATAAAAACCGACATCGGCGTACTCGAGAGGTAAAAAAAAATACATAAACGAATTATGAAAACTACACGTATATTGATAATTGATTCGAAATAATCGAATTCAACGAACCCTTTAGGATGAATTTTCCATCATCCTGCGAAAGGCGAGCCGAGCAGAGCAGCGAGAGAGAGGTTTTTGAACTTCATGCGCCAGTGACCTATTTTCCGGCGTGTTTTTCTTGCCTTGAATAGAGTGCGTAACATTTACCGAAACAGGCCGGACGCCGCCCTCCGTCCGCCGATTTTTTTCCCCAAATTAATATTTTTCCCAGGGATTTTCTTCACAATTCGACGAGCTTTCGGTTGCGAACTATTCGCATGCGCCGCTGCGGCGAGGTTTTATTAATAATGGAAATGTGACCGCGCTGGTATGGCTTTTTATGTATGGTCGAATTCAATGAAGTAAATTAATCTTGCTCGAGTTGGTTTTTTTTTCATCCGAGGTTTTTTCCAGATATTAAAATTTACTAAATTAAGTCGTATTATATACGCGATCTCGTTAATTAGATGACGTGACGAAAACGACGACTACAACAGCGTAAAAAATTTCGCAGCAACAAGTCGCCAGCCACGCTATAGGAGGTGATGTTTTAATATTCATAATTATTAACGCGATTACAATCGAAAAAGAATAAAGGACGAGATTAAAAATTACAATTTTTACGTTCGTTTAATTAATTCACTCCCTCCTTTCTTCATCACCAGCTGAATACCTAGCTAAGTATAATCTTGCAAAAAAAATCATCATTATTTGAAAACTTTTCAAAATCATGGCTCACCTTTTGGCTTTTCGAAAATCCTCATGAAAATTCGTACTCAATGGAAAGAATATTTCGGAGCCATTTCGTATATTCAATAAGGAAGCCAAATAGCCATGTTATGACCCTTATTCGTCGATATAAACCATATTTAACGTAATATTATCCCATAGCTTTGCTGTTTGCGTGCCCTCGAGGGTTGGAACTGCTCGTGCTCATATCGTGTACTACGTATCACTACCATACCTATTACGAAGAAAATGCATTCCGTATACATTTCCCAATACCGAGTACTTTCTCCAGGGATTTACTCGCCGCCATCGTCAGTCGTCGGACAATTCGAGCATTCCAATTGTCCACCAATCGACTCGAAAAATAGTATTAATCCCCCAAAGGGTTGAAGGATTTTGTAAGTATTATCGTATATGCCTAGGCGTCGAACTTGGCGTCGTTCAATTTATAAATCGCCATTGAATTACCAGTCACGATTACCGCAGATTCCAGCGAAGTAAATTGATATAATGAAGGTCGGGGTTAGATTTTAGTATCGTTTGTCCTTTAACGGAAATCGGAAAGAATGTACCTACTAAGATACATACATACCTATACACTTCGAGCGAGAAATGAACGACACAGACCGAAGAAGGTTTAGCTTTTCTTGTAAATAAAATTTAATAAAATGAAACGTTTTCTTTTCTTTTTGTTTAATTTATTTTTTCAATTTTGGTATATTTTTTGAAAATATGAACAGAGAAAAGAGATGTCATGTTTAATGATTTTTTTTCAAAACAAAAAAGAATAAGAAATTAATCAAGTGTAAGTCGTAAGATATTCATCTGAACCATAGAAATTTAAAAATTCAAATTGAAAAAAAATATCGAAAATGGTATAAGGAAAAAGTAAGCACCAAAAGATTTTTTAAAACAGCAGTTTTTGGTTTTATAAAAGATTCCTAAGAACCAATCAACCAGCAAAATATTTTCAAGCCAACTTTTTGTTCGTCGTTTTGCTACACTCGATTCGAACAAATCGTGAACTCCTACGATATTAACTTTTTCAATATTTGTAATCATTTCACCTCTCTTGATCCTCTCCCCCCCCCCCACTTTCCGAACATTTCATTTAAGAAGAAAGATAAAATAGAGAGGTAGTTAGGTACTTGTGAAAAAAATTTTAATTTTAAAAACAATGGATAATGTTTAGAGTACGACGAATCTGGAGAAAGCTCTACTCCATCCCTCAAAAATTGAATTTTTAGTCTGAAAAATTAGGTTTCTGAACCCAAATAAATTTAAAATTAAAAAAAAAGTCGAAAATTTATAGGGCAAAGCCAACTTACTTTTCGGAAACCTTGCAATTTAAATTGAAAAAATAGGTACGAAAAAATTACATTTCAAGCTTGAAAAATCGGAAAAAGATTTACCTATACTTAATTGAGTTGGAAATTTTCAATTTTTGTTCTTTCAATTGAATTCAAGGGACAAAAAATCCAAAAATTAGCAAAAAATTCACTAAGAAAAAAAAATACAAAACAGAAGAAACAGTATGAAAATTTAAAAAATATTAAAACTGAATCAATCATTTTTGTTTTAAAACATCAGTACTAAAATGATATTTTCATTAGATTGTTGAAAAAATTCAAGCATGCTCTCTTCTACCCCGTTTTCTACTCTGAAATTTATATCAAAATTTCGAGTTTGAAAATTTAGAAGAAAATACTTAGTTGCAGTGGTTTCGTTAAAATCGTATTTATAAATAAAAATAACAAAAATTGTTTTAAAATATCACAAAACTTACTTTCCACGTAAAAATCTAGAAAAACTTTCGACCTCTCGATTTGGCGTAAAAATTAGACCAATGACGTCGAAAATATTTCAACGTTGAAAAATTGTTTACAAAATTATTGAAACATATGAAAATAAACAGTTGTTATTGGGTAACGTGACTTTGTTTTGGACAGTTTGAATAAATTTTCAAACAATTCTAACAAGGGAGGTATCCCAACTGACAGTAAAATTTTGGACCGAAACAAAATTAAATAGAAAGCACATCATAAAAGAATCCCATATCCAAAATTTCAGGCGCTCAAGTTCATTTCACGAATTTTAGAAATTTCAAAATTACCTTATCGCCCTGCAAATTATGAAAATTTGATCTAATCAATAAAAAAGACTGAAATTTGGTATATACCCTATTTTCGACATCCCGAATCAATTGGAATCGGTTTCAAGACGTTTTGGAACCTCCATAAAATTTTGGAATTTTCCAGCAATGGAGAAAACCTATAAAAACGGTTCAGGTATGAACTTTAGCACCGATAATTGCGAATTACCCATATTGGTGACCTATTTGATCGATTAAAGCACAATTTTCTGAAATTCTCGACTGCCGGTTCAAATCCATATTTTTTGATAATAAATTTTTCTGGAAAAAATTTTAAAATGCGTACGCATTGAAGTAAAAATCTGAAATTTGGTAGATAACCTATTTTCACTTTTTCGAATTGATTGAAAACGGGTGGTTATAGGTGCTGAAGTTCATATGGACCATTTTTATGGGCTTTTCTCCAGTACTGGAAATTTCAAAAAATTTTGGAGGGGTCAAAACGTTTTGAAATCACTTCCAATCGAGTCAGGAAGTCGAAACTAGGGTATATATCAAATTTCAGATTTCTTCGTTGATTAGATCAAATTTTCATATTTTGTTGAGCGATCAGGTAGTTTTGAAATGTCAAAAATTTGCCAAAATTCTAGAAATTATTTTCATCACCTGAATAGATATGGGGTTCTTTTATGATATACTTTCGATTTATTTTTGTTTCGACCCAAAGATTTACTTACTGCCGGTTGGAATATCTCCCTTGTACATTTTTAAAAGTCAGACAAAATGCCAATACATCTCATGACCAAGGATGCTGGTTCATTATTCGGACCCGGCATCCCCCGAAATTGTGAATCTCTGCCACCAAATTAGTTTTTGACTCAAATCTGTCAAAATAGGTATGCATTGGAAAATTAAATTTTTCATCTTTAAATTCTAAAAAGCTGTTTTCAAATTCCATGGAAATAATTTTAAAGTTGAAAAAATTAGAAAAAAAAAACGTTGCGAGTTCGAAAAAAAATACAAAGAAATTAACATGTACCTAGTAGGTAGTACCTACTAGGTAAACAATTTTGAGATATTATAATTTAAAACAGTACCTGGGAAATAATTTTAGAGTTGAAAAAATTAGAAAAAAAAACGTTGCGAGTTCGAAAAAAAATACAAAGAAATTAACATGTCCTAGGTAAACAATTTTGAGATATTATAATTTAAAACAGTACCTGAAAAAATTTGAGAAAATTTTAGGTTGAGAAAAATTTCGGTGTCAAAAATAGTTAAAAAACAAATTCAAAATGGCAAAAAAATTCAAAAAAATTGGAGTTGAAATTTGAAAAAAAAATCGCGCCAAGAATCCGGAGTTGAATGAAATTTTTTAGAAAAAATGAGAATCAAGTCGTACGTATGCTGTAAAAAATTGAAAATAATTCGTACATACCACGAAAAAATTGGAATCAATTCGTATATCTTTTCACAAGATTCATTCAGAATTAACCCACCTACAGTCCAATATTGGTGCTAGAGCAAAAATGTGGTCTCTAAAACTTATTCCACGACAATTTTTTGGTATTAACAAACTCAAGGGGACTGGAACTATGGTTGATCAAAAAGAGGGAATTTTCTCCAAAAATATGATTTTTGGCTTATATCTGCTCAATTATTGATCCTAGTACAAAAATTTGGGTCTATAAAACCTTATCTACGCCAAATTTCCTGTCAAGGGAGGCTGAAGCTACATACATTTGAGCAAAGAGAGGGGTTCTGATGTGATTCATTTCATGTAATGCTATCATCACATCGAATATTTTTTTATTTCTTGAAAATGGCATTCTGCATTGAAAATCCCATTTTGCTAATGATCAGCGTTACCAGACGAGTGTTTAGAGACATCACACGACTTTTTTGATGGAGGGAATTTCCCATTTTTTGGCTGGAGAATATTCTCTGTGCCATCACTACGTATTATTACATATTTCACCCTTTTTTAGCGCATGAAATATGTACATATTTTGCGTTTTTTAGAACATACATATCCGTTCCTTGGTCACGACGTAAAAAAACTATTTAGTAAGGTCAATTGGGGTAATTGTAAATTTTTTGGAAAATTGAACCGATTTTGTGATACTCTTTTTCGTTTTACTCTGTAAGTAAGAAAGCAAAGTGATTGAAATTTTTTCCATGTATCAATGAATGTATGAGGAGTAATATGGCGGTTTGTTTTCATCGATTCGATTATTCATTCCGAAATTATGGACTTCGTTTACAATTGGACAAGAATATTTACATTTACCCCACAATGATGGGGTAAATGTAAATGCATACATTGTACCCCATAAAAAACGTATCTCTCGGGTTTTTTTGCATAATTTGGAAAAAAATTATACAGATTAAATATTTAAACGTGTAGAAAAACTAACTTGTGAAAAAAAATCAAAAAAAATCAAAACCAAAAAAAATAATATTTTGTGTTTAAATTTGTGAATCCCATTTAAATAACACGTGTTTACAATTACCCCACACCTGAAAAATTTGATGGGTATTTGTGAATGCTGCAGAAAATTAATTTCTCAGCTTCAAAAATCATAAGAATTGAATTTCATCATTTTTGAATGTCCGTAGAACTAAATTAATGCATCAAACACCAACTTTTTTACTTTTTTCTATTTTTTCTCGAATTTTGAAGATAACGTAGATTGTGTGAAAACCGAAATTTGATATCATGTTTTTTTCATCGCGAAATTTTTCATCACAGCTGTCACCAAGAACCCGAAGTTCTTTATTATAGTAAGACCAATTATTCAAAGTTTTTATTTTTGGCAACTCCAGCTCGCTAGATGCATTTAAGTATTTACAGCATGACTTGTTTACAATTACCCCAAATGACCTTACTTACCCCAGCCCAAAAACCTGAAGCATGATATTGATCCAAAATTTGGACACTTTTCTAAGAATTATACCTTACCACCGTTATCACAATAGACATTAATTCTCAAAATAAACTCGATAAAAAAATCTCCCCAATTCCAACAAAAACCTCTGACTCACCTCGAATTAATTCCACTACGATCACAATTACATTAAAATCTTGTACGTACATTACCTGGAATCGTATCTAAGAAAGGAAATGAAAAAGGGGACTCTCCAAACTGGAACCACGCTACAACCCCAGTAAAAAGGAAACTATTATCTTATTTTTCATTTGGGCGTACGGTAGAATGGTATTATGCATTAAGAAGACGAAAATGTTAACGACGAGAATCGTGAGAATAATAAAAAAATCTGTCAACCGTAAACACTGGTGTAATTATTGGGTGTACACGCTACACGATACACATAAGTAATGAAAATTCGTAATTTTGACAATAAAATTTTCGACAGAATTACACATAGACGTTCGATAAGCTGCTAAATCAAAATATTGGTACATAAAATCGTATTGAAAAAATACTCAAGACTTACCGTCGTATAGATACCGAGCTCCTTGTACGGATTAACTGCAACTAGAATAGTCCCGGTGTATGTCTGGTAAATGTCGTTAAGGAAAATGTTATGAAATTATACGTGATACATTGGTACATTTAGAAATTCAAGACGAACCCGTCCTTTTCTCAATTTTTTTTCACACAGAATATCAAACAGACGGGAAAAAAATCTGTGTGGATAAAAACTAGGCCATAGGTATACTGGTACTCGACTTTTGTTGAATTATAACCAGAAAATAAACCGTAGGCACCTTTTTGCTTGCCATCTACCCTCATAACTAAAAATTACACTTGAAATACACAGCTTGGCTTTTTTCCTATACTTCATAAACACACTCGACATTTATGCAAATGAAAAACATGATACTTGACCTAAAGCACCGGAGAGAGCGTCGACTCGATGTAGAAAATTCAATTACCTCGAGTTGGCGTTTTCTTTAAATTATCACCATCGTAACTCGGACATAAAAATCATTTCGGAACAAATGAGCGTCTGATTTTCGCCATTGTAAAATAGGGTGTCATATTTAACTCGTAAGCTATACACACAAACACATTGTCCATGTCCATGATAAGGAGGCAAGGGATGAAATCGCAGATACATTAATAGCGTTACAGATTGATCAGTTATTCGAAAGTGAATCACTCAAACGAGCATGTTCGACATAAATGATCGTAAAACTTCTCCGAAATGGTAACTTTAGTTTCCATTTAGGGTGCAATAAGGATAAGGGTATTGATTTTTTGGCCGCCGATGATTCACGTGGCAAGTATTCCAACGACGGCACACCAGAGCAGCGCCTATAAACGCACCACCTCGACCTCGACCATTGTCGCCCGAATGTAAAGCGGGCCAACAACGCTGGATGTACTTTTACTCGTTAAGTATTCGTAATTAAAGGTATTCCAGGGGAATTTACACAATGAGACAGTTGCTAAGATGAGACGAAAGAGAGACGGAGAAAGGACTTGATAAAAAATTCATCCAGCTATTCACCTTATATATAGGGGGCTTTTACTTTAAACAAGTGCATCGTAATTGAGGGTGCCAAGTAGTTTTATTTTTTAGGCGAAAAAAACAACGTTTTATACAACGAGGGTAAATACGTAATAAATTCTTTTAGTTCGCGAAACGTTTAAAAATTCATACGCTACCGTGACTCTTTTCTTTTTTTTTTCTTTTAAATTTCGCAACGAGAATGAAAGAATAACCACGTTAGAAAAAGTTTTTTTTCTAACCCGGATACCACGTGAAGCTCATTTTCATTATTGTCTGTTTTAAATTGAAATATCGATATTTTTTTCTCATTTGTCGAGTTGCTCTTAACTCCACTTGTGTCTATCGACTCGATTGTGTGAGGTGAATAGACGCCTGTCGGGTAGATATGTATTTTACGTAGTATTCGATTTTCAATTAGGACTCGAGTATGGAGCTTGGGGTCGGAATTGAAGTTTTTTTTTGTGCGAATGAGATAGAGAATTCGATTTTTTTGTATGTAATTTATTCTACTTTTTAACGTAAGTATTTGGAGAGTTTACGGTGTTTTTTGCACGAGTAATTTTTTATCGAAATACCGATATGAAAGGGTTTCAAAGTTTTTCCACGATTGAATATTACTTTGGTAAAGTTTTACATGGGAGGGTTTTCAAAAGAATATATTTGAATAAAAAATTACCAAGATTTAATATTTCGAAACGATAGACTATATTTGATAATCGTTTAGGTTTAAATCGATACGGGGTTTCGGTGTGAATTACATATCCTCGAAGTCAATGGAAAAATTTAAAAAGTTAATTGAAATTTGGAAATCAAATTGATTCGATAAATGAAAGAAATAAAAAATGAACTGTACTGCAATTTTTTTTGAAATTGTGCGGTGAAGGTACAATTCTCAAGAGGCAATTCTTCATTGAAAATTTTTAAGAAGGGTGATTTTTTTTATATACAGCTACACTGAAGGACATTAAAAATAAACCATTGATGAAAAATGGGTTAAAAAGTTTAGCATTTAGAACTGGACTTCTCTGTATGATATTACCCCCTCCCCCCCACTCCTCCTCTTCCTCCTCAAAAAATCAGTCATTACAACTTTGCCTTAAATACAATGTTTTCAGCAGTTTTTTTGAAAATCTTTATTAAATTTTAAAGATGGGATCCACACCAGAAAAAAATTAGAATCATGCCTCCCAAAATTTCCATAAGTTCAGGAAAAATGTTTTACTTTGTCGAAGACAGCAAGATCGTCGTATCTATCTCTGAGGTGAGAGGTAGCACGAAAACTTTGCCTGGACGTTGAAACAACCTGGAAATAATTTTATCTTTCTCACTTATTTTCACCTTTCCCCAATCGTCCTTAAAATCGCAGATAACCCGAAGTTCGCTCATTAAAGGAACAAATATTCTGAAGTTTTCAACTGTAATGGAAACTTCTGATTTTTGTGACCCAAAGTAAGATTTTCCCAAATTGTTCAGCTCAAAATAAAAATTTTTCAAAAAGAAGGCACTTATTCCGACTTGAAATGCAATTTTTCCATTATTGGGGGTAAGGGCGTGCCAAGCTGCCCTCTCTGCCTTTTCGATTGATCCAGCCCAGCTCAAAATCTGCCAATGAAATTTATAAACCGTTTTTAAACGAATTGATAATTTTTTTTACCTCGCAAAAAGTGATTTAAAAAAAATTTTACCAAAAAAATTTGACAAAAACCAAATACCTTAATACATAGTTATGTCCATTGTCCAACTATGTATTAACGTATCTACATGTGGTGTGGGTATGGATACTTAAAATTAGTTTAAGATCGATTTTTAGACACCGCTGATATGTCATTTTATTAGATTTGAAAAACTTGAAAAAGTAGGACGAATCGATGTAATGAGTAATGACTTTCTGTTAAACTTTGGAAAATTTGAAAAAACTAGAACAAAAATCCTCAGCCGAAAGGCATCATAAAATGTCAAAATATTACAGAATTGTCAAATTTAATTTTTTCACGTTTTCTAAAGTTGAACAATTTTTTGGAAAGACTGATTTCCCTTCAGCTGGATTCCACTAGTAAAATTATATTTTTTTGGCTTGAAAAAAACGTTTAAAAAAGTTGATGAAACGATTTTGATGTTTTGTTCAACTTTAGCGACTTTTCTCGAAAAAATGTTCACGGATAAAGTTTTTGGAATGGCCGCCTAGCCCAAAGGCATATTCAAGTCAAAACAAGGTGTTTGCTATAGATTTGAAAAATGAAAATCCTTGCAATTTTCATGCCACTTTTCTTGCGTCAAAAATTTTTCCAAAAAAAGAACCTTATTCTTTATCCCTTGATTGAAAAATTCCATAAAGAGTGAACTTGCATTTCACAATAAAATTATTAAAATTCTGACTATTTTCTGATTTTCTCGCTACTAAGGAAAAATTCTAGCTAATTTTTGGGTTTTCTTGCCAGTAGACACCTTGCAAAATGATTTTTCATCTCAAAATACTACATATAAGCATTCATTTTTTACCTTCACCTAATATTTTTCAAAGGCCTTCAGATTTTTTCATTTTGAAAAATGTTTATAAACATTTTTTTTAACGTGATCTTACACAGGGTGTCTAAGATAATTTGTAGAGCAAAAAGCTTGACTTAGCTTGACCTTTTGGAATGGCTTTTTGCATAATTTTTGGGGGCCACCCCACGAAACTTGGGCAAAAATTTCGGGGGGGGGGGGGGGGGGGTAAAAATGAAAAATTTTCTGAACAGTCATATTGAAACTATGGAAAACAAAAATTCTTGCTTTTTGTCCTACTTTTATGACTTTGAAAAAAAAAATAGAATAAATTCCTTAATAACCCCCCCCCCCTCCCCCGTAAAAAATTGAAAATTTCATTTGAGATCGTCTTTAAGTCTTCCGATAAAATTAGCAGAATACTTTTTTTTTTCGTTTTAAAATATTCAATTGTCTGAAATGGAAGAGAAAAGATCATATCATAATTTTTAGGAAGAATTGTGTAAAATTACTCAGCCCGAGCGAAGCAAGGGCAACACTTTTTGAAAAAACAGCGCCCAAAATCTGAAATTCTTTTATTAAAATTCGTGCTTTTTTTGTGTTATGTTTTGACTTCCAAATCGAAACATGTTTGAAAATTCCCATCGAGACCGTAGCCGAGTCTTTTTATAAATGAGAAAAACAATTTTTTTCATTTGAAAATATCAATTTTCTGGACTGGAAAAGAAGAAAGTTCATACCATAACTTTGAAAATAAAATTGTGTAAATTTATTAAGCCCGAGCGAAGCGAGGACGAAAATTTTTGAAGAAAAGGGCATTTAAAAGCTAAAATTTCTTCACTGTTTAATCATGTTTTAGTATTGAAAGGGAGGCGAAATCTTCAACCCTTATCTCTTATAAGTATAAATTTTAGATCTTATATGCCCGAGCAAAGCGAGGGCTAAGATTAGAAAAATTGGCAATTTTCAAAAAAAAAATAGAGCCCCAAAACGAATATTGACTGAAAAATTTGTATTTTTTCACTTTTTAAAAAAATGATTTTTGAAAAAAAGCTTGACCTTTTGAGTAAATCAGGATAAATTGGTCAAAAAGCTTGACTTTTCAGTACCGCATGACTTTTTTGAAAAAATCTTGACTTATCAGGACCGGCTTGACTTATCAGGACCGTTAGACACCCTGTCTTAGTACTTATTGATGACTATAATTTATCCAAAAAAATTTGATGCACGTTTTCATCATTATGTCCCCTTCCCTTCCCCTCAGAAAGTTTTTCAAAACCAAAAAAAACACATTTTATCGGTATTTTCTCTTTGAAAAAGAAAAGTAGTGTAAAATCACAGACGATTATTTTTTTGATTTGATTTGAAGTCGATAACTGGATTGAATGGATTTGAAATACACATGGACAATGCATTTATTTCCCTTTTGTTCTGCGCCGTTCCTTTCGCTACCCTTTCTTTTTCCTTTCTCATCATTTAATTTTTTTGCAACACTCTTTTCCAAAAATATCATGTGTTTCAAAATGAAATTTTTTCACGTAAAAAATTGATATTTTCCATTCGTTCGAGAAATTTCCCATTAGCATTTTTCCTTTCAAAGCAAAATTTTTATAAAATAGATAACGCATGAATTTGAATTTCCATATAATATTATTTTAACCATGTATTTTATACGTATTTTTCATCGTGTTTGCCTTTTTTAATACGATATTATTCTTTTTCGTTTTATCAGCCATACACGTTTCACCTTTCAAGTTATTTTATTTTTTCCCTTAACACAAACAATCTTGTCAAAGCTTTCAACATATATACGTTTGATTCGACGTAATTATGTTTTTTTTCCGCCCCAATATTTTCAAACCTACGGCTCGACCGAAATATTATTTTATAAGGGTTGAAAATTTCTCGTATCCTTTTCTATCAACTCTTGTCAAATCGAGAAATGTATACCTACGGTTTTTTTCCTTTTACATACCTACAAAGAAATATGAATCTAAAAATATCGAAACGAAATGTTTGAATTTTTTCTGGCAAACTGATACTAGTTTGTGTTCACATACGCTTTATTTTCGATCGATGAAAAGATCTGAAATATTTAATTTCCTCTCATTCTAAAGGTAATTCTTTTCAAGAAGTCAATCGATTGTCGCCTAATCGAGCTGATAATCTTCCCGTTGAACCGGAATTAAAACCGAAGTATGAAGGTTTGATTTTCTCATGCATTTTTTTTTCATTATTGAGATTTAATCGCACATCGACATCGTGAAATCGATTATTTATAAAATAGGTAAGTAGATTTGATAAAGGGACTGATTTTATCTCATTCGGAGATATTTTCCAAAAATTTAATAACGAGGATACGAGGAAAAAGGAACTCAAGTAGCAGAATTTCAACACCTAATTATGCATAAATCCTGTCACCATCTCAGCACACAGCATCATATATCTACGTAAAATTCCATAAATTCTCCTCATTCGCCACATCTAACTTGGAATAGTATAAAATTCGAAACCACTACAAAATATTTCACGCTTACAAACACCACGACGGATATATCCTTCTGTAAAGGCTCATAAAAGGCAAAAATAACTATATGACCGTTTAAAATTACACTATTCTACGTTCAAACCTTTCAACTGGTCATAACGAGCCATCAAAATAGAATAAACGCTACACAGCTACGCGACAAATGCCTTAAATCAATCATGGTTAGTCCTAAAATTACCTTCGAAGTTCCAGCGCTCGTACGTCTGCGTGTCTTTATCTGTCCCACGTGCCAACCCATACGAATATTAATTTCGTTCAAAAGAAACCCTCGCTCGAGAGGAAAAAAAAACGATACCGGCGCCGCTCGTATAAATTCCAAAAACGCACCGAATACCGAAATATTCTCGAAAACTGAGACTTTCGGTCCCCCCATTTCAATATTGACGCAACAATTCTATACGTATTAGAGCGCCAAACTCGTAAAACGCTTATTTAAAATTTCCAAATCAGTGGTCGTTAACGTACGTCGTGGTTGCGTTCGTTTTCACGCCAACATTAGCGCTGGCTGAAGCGTTGATTTAAATTAATTATCGAAACAGAAAAAAAAAGTACCTACGAAAGGAAATAGTAAAATAATAGCGAGAATATTCTTGGGAATGAAACGCCGCACGTACTACATCGAACCGTCCTCGGTCGTTGGTGTATAAACAAGTTACACAGGAAATCCTGCATGCCCACCACTGGGAAACTCGTCCATTTCCATAAAATTCGTTTGCATTTTCGAAATTACCTTGATAGTGCGATGATTTTTGCGGGTTACCGATATTTTAGATCGGTCGAGGGGATTTTTGGTATCACTGCTGTCGTTTAGTTCAAATAGCGAATCCATCCAAGCTGCGATGCGTCGCATTTTTTTTCTTTTCCCTCCCCATTAAGTCGTATAAGGAGCGTTATTTTTACGCTACCGAAGCAGCTGATGTATAAGATAATGACTACTCTGAAGTACACGGTTTTAACGTGGTTAATATTAATATAACCGAGTACGTGTTCGCTTGAACCAATAAGTAAAAATATCTAGGCATATTCCCTCCCTTTGCTTCCATTCCCTCTGAATGTGCATAAAATTTTCAAAATCTTGGATAGAAATTTTCATAAATGAATTAGGACTACCGGGTTAGCTACCTGCATGAATCTTAGGCTAATAAATTATTGAACTAAGAGGGTAAATATGCTCATCTGGGAGCCTCTTCGCCACTTTTAAACGATTTGAAAACATAAATTTTAATACACTTTATCAGGTAAGTATACGAAACGAAGTTAGCGTCATTCGAGAGAAAAGCTGAAAACTAAACATTTTTTCAATCCTGGTAGGATTTTTCTCAATTTCTTATGCAATATTTTAACGACCTGGGGGGGGGCGAGGAGTAGGTCTGAAAACCTGTAATTTTTACGATTTTGAAATACATACCCATATCACCTTATACTTAATTAACTACAGGATCTTTCTTTTTTATCGCCCTAGTTTTGAAAAATTGTACATAAATTACATTTTATTTTTACCCCGCTTTCTTGGCTGCACTGAGTGCCCAGAAGTGGGGTATTTTTTATACTTGACATGCTGTGACATCAGGGAACTCTCATTCGGCTCTATAATTATTGAATTTGTGAAAGCTACGACTTTGAAAATTTTCGAAAAAACGTACTTTTTGCACGCCCCCCCCCCTCTCCAAAGTACGTTTTTTCGAAAATTTTCAAAGTCGTAGCTTTCACAAATTCAATAATTATAGAGCCGAATGAGAGTTCCCTGATGTCACAGCATGTCAAGTATAAAAAATACCCCACTTCTGGGCACTCAGTGCAGCCAAGAAAGCGGCGTAAAAATAAAATGTAATTTTTGTACAATTTTTCAAAACTGGGGCGCTAAATAAGAAATACCGTGTACAAGGTATTCCATAACTAAAGTCCCTCCTTCAGCTCAGTAAGTAGGCAACCTATCTTAAGAACAACCACGTATGTCGGTCTACCCTGCAATAATGCATTATTTGAAATGCAAAATTAATATTTTTACATGATAATTTTGTAAATTTAAAAATTCCACCAATAGCTAACATGATTTCAAAATCCATGCAAAGGTTCACACAACATTTGAAAAATTCAAATTTGGTTATCAAAGAGTACTCTCTTAATTTGAAGAAGTGAAAATTCACTGAAGAAATAGTCATAATTAAGTTATTAAAGAATCAGTGAAATTACTACTTATTCAATCAGTGAATTTTCATTTTTCCATCAGCAATTTTCTCAATAACTAAGTACAGAAATGACTGTAAAATTTACACTAACCGATTGAATCAGTAATTATGGAAAAAATTACTGATTCAAAATTAAAAATTCACCAATTGAATCAGCAGTTTTCCATTGATTTCTGCAGTGACTCAATTCTGGCTATTTTAATCAGTGAATTTTCACTTATTGAATTTAAGAGAGTACGTATTTTGACTCTGAGATTAATTTCTAGGCCCTTTTGATTTTTTGATGGAATTCCATCTGAAATCGGTTCAGGAAGTCGAAAAACGCATGTAGATTTCAATATTTCGCTTGATAATGTCGAATTATTTTCAATTTAGATCTCCCTAGAGAATCGGTCTTTGAGTTTGGGGTCAGAATAACTCCAGAAATGAATTCAAGAAAATTGAAATTTCTCTGACAACCATTTTTAAAATTCATTTCAAACTTTTCTGATTATTTTCTACCCTTTCTCACCAAAAATTTAAAAAAATACAATTTTAGACTCAAAAACTCCAAGAAAGTGAACGTTGCAACTCCGAAAATTCTACCTCTACATCGCATCAGTGTGCCTTTAGTTTGGCGCAACTTCAATACAGGAAAAGGTGCAACTAAAGTAACTGGTTGCAAACCATCAAACCGGCTTTTAAAAGTTGGAAAATAAAAAAAATGATAAGTCGACCCTCTAATTCTAAAACGGTCTAAGTGCCATTTTCATTTTTTTACAGGAGAGCTAAAAAACGTAACAAAATTTGCATTGCGCTTATGGACTTTGTAAATTTCAATCTCATTTTTTTCAGTTCTGAATTATTTAATTTACGTTTTTTAGATTTTAATCGATGCAGCTTGATTTAGAGAACTCGAAATTGTAAAAAACTCAATTTTGAAAAAAGTGGCACTTAGACCGTTTTAGCATTAGGGGGTCGAAGTACGTTTAAGTACAACTTTCGTTCAAAACATTTTTTCACTTTTCGAAAAATCAAAAGTATTCAGTAACCGGTTGGTTGAAAAACATTCAATATTTTCAGGAATTAATTTTTTTGGATAATCAACTGAATTCGCATTGTTTAAAAGCTGAATTGAACAAGGTGTCTATCGAAATTTTTTATGAAAAAGCAGGACTTCGGGTGGACATTTAGTAGGGCATGTTAAAAATATGTCACGTTTTTTTTAGGGCAGGGGGAAGAAAAAATAACAAATAACGTGATTCCAAAATTCTGAAACAGGGAGGCACAGAGAATAATTTGAAAATTTCAAAGTTAAATTGAAAAAATAAGAGAAAAAAATAAGACATTCTGACACTTTTGACAAAAAAAAAAAAAACAGGGTAAAAGCAGAATATCAGAACGCACAAATAAAAAAACAAGACAAGAACAAGGCTTAAGAATTTTAAAATCAATCGACTAGTCATAAACGTAAAAAAAATTGAAGAAATCAAGGGCAATTTTGACGAAATATGAACGACAGGCATTTATTAAAATCCGGCTTACAACCCAGTTTTCTATTTCTCTTACAAAAGCAGGATTTTCGAGACATATAAGACTATTAAATACCTCAATTAAAAATTTGTTTATTCAAATTTCTCGAGAAATAACACGAATTAAGATTTTTTGATACCCTGTACTTAAATACTGTACAATATTTTTTACACCTTCATCAAAAATGCCAGTCATGAGAAACCCCACTTCTTTGGAATTGACTCGCCATTTTCATCAATGAAATGACAAGCATCAAACATTTCTTTCTCAGCACAGTTGATTTATTAATACTTAGTTCAAGCAATAGAAAAGCACGAAGTGTTTCCATTAATTACCTACAAATCCTTCAACAGAATTGAAGTTTCTTTCCTATCATTATCACATTTTTCCAGAGCAAATTGAAAACATAATTAGTTCGTTGTATTTTACCATTTGAAATTCCAACTTCCATCTCCTCTGGGAAAGTTTAAAAACACTAAAGAAAATTCAAATTCTATACTAGAAGTTAGGAAAGAACTGGGAAATTTGATAACTCGATTTAAATGGAGCTAATCGATTTTTAAGACAATTTTGTCATTTATTGGATTACAGAATCTTTAAATTTTCAAAAAATTTTGTAAAAAATTAAAACCCTAGATCGTTTTTAAAATAATGGGTAAATTGATGTAACACAAGAATGAAAAACATTATCATCTGAATTTTCAATTCATTTGGGTTGTTTTTCTTCGACGTTTGAATGTAGAGAAGAAAATTGAAATGAGAGTGGAGAAGAGATGAAAATTAATTGGGATATGTAATCAATTCAATCAAGAATTCGAAGTCAAGAATTTCATCTCTAGAAAATTTTAAAATTTGAACAGTTCGTTTGGAAAAAATGTTCAGCTTAAATTGACTAGTAGTTGTATCTATTTGAGATTTTTTAATAAACTAAAAAAAGTTTCCAATTTAAAATCCATATCAACTCATTTTGGGAGTCAAATTCTCTTTATTTTATTTCTACGTAAATTCAAAAAAGTTCAAAACCTAGATGAAATTCAGGGTGTCCACTACATTTCAGAAATGATTTTCCCTGACTTTTCCAGGTTTTCCAGACCAATTTTTTGAATTTTTCCAAACCTTTTAAATATGATACCGATTCGTAAACTTGAGGAGGGGGGGAATAATTTTTTCACGTGATGTACTTACATCCCGAAATTTTACATACGAATGATATAGAATGTATGGGGTCTAACGATTTTTTTTTCAAAATCCCCGGACACTTTTTACGAGATCTTTAGATGCTCCTCTTCGGGCCGAAGAAAAATTCAAATTCAATTCGGAAAATTTTTGAACCATGGTGTTCACTATATTTCAGAAATGATTTTCCCTGACTTTTTCAGGTTTCCCAGACCAATTTTTCAAATTTTTCCAGACCTTTCAAATATGATATTCGTAAACCGAGGGGCGGGGGGGGGGGATTTTTCACTTGATGTACTTACATCCCGAAATTTTGTATCGGTAAGAATGATATACATAAAATTCATGAGGGTCGTAACGATTTTGTTTCAAAATCACTATTAGATAATTTTTACGAGATCTTTAAATGCTTTTCTTCGGGTCAAAAAAAAGATTTATGTTCAATTCTGAAATTTTTTGAGCCCACCCAACTCCCCTTCACCATAAAAAATTGAAAATTTTATTTTATTATCCACAGAAAAAATTTCAAATAAAAAAAAAACAAGTATTCCAATCCAAAATTAAGTTTTGAAAAATGAAATAAATTATGCCAAGGTGTCTACCAAATCAAGTGAATGAAAATTCAGATTTTCCAAGGCTTAGTTCAAAAATTTCAGCATATTTTATCCCCCCTCCCCCTCAAAAAAAATGGAAAACATATGCCTCAAATTTATAAATTCACGCAATCCCTTGCAATTTTTTAGTTGGTACCAATAAATAAGAAAGTCAATGAGGAGGTGAAATATAAATCATTTTATAGAAACATATAAACGTGTTGAGCCAGAGTGAAGCGAGAGCGAAAATATTTTCGAAAAAATATTTTCAAAAGATGAAAATTTACGGCTTTTCCCTCATACATATTTTCCAAAACATGGCCACCAATTTCGAATTCTGTTCTTTTCCCTCGCCCTTTTTTTCAACATCGTGGTCAATGGCATCATGACATTCCTTTCTCATCACAGCTCATTAAAAAGTAAATTTTCAAAAAAAAACGTGAGATTTTAGATAAATTCTGTAGAAAGACAGAGTGTAAATTATCCCCAGTGTAGCGAAGGAAATTTTTTTTGAATAATTCATAATTTAATGGGCAAAACACATGCATTTTGAATAAATGATAAATTAAAAAAAATCAGATAAAAGATATAATAATCTGGTCTGAGCGAAGCGAGGGCGAAATTTTTTGAAAAATTCATAATAAAATAAGCGAAGAAACACTTTTCTAAATGATTTATCCTTTTTTTGGATTTTCAAAAAATTCCAGAGAAAATTCCAAAATTCCCTGATTTTTCCCTGACTTTTCCAGACCACCGAAATTCCCTGACTTTTCCCGGTTTTCCAGAGAATGGACACCCTGAAATTCTAATCCATTCTTTTTACAAATTTTTCTACCTCCAGGCCTGAATTCCAAACTGTAAAATTGAACCAAATTTCTCATTTGCCACATTCCATTTAAAGAAGTACACTTCAATGCCTTCAACAAGATCATTTAAATTAGCTACATAGTAAAATACCTCTCATTACAATTTTCTCACTCTCATCCAACTAACCCGAAATTTTACCCATGGGCATTACCTATTTGACATACTCAATGAGATAATCACCTCTTAGACGAATTAAAATTACAATTCCGCACATTTCACGTACTCGTTTGTCCATTCTCACCGGTCCAATGTCTTTTATTTCTCTTTTTACACTAAAAAAAACTCTATGAACTTTACCACGTTATCAACGCTAATTACATAAACGGTACTATTTTCATTGACCGAGTTGATATCTTAATTGAAAGCTCGTACGAGTTACGAAAATTATAACACTTATTCAACGTTTCATGCCTAATTGCTGCAGCTTAACGTATCTAACCAATATACGAATGTCATTCATATACACAGTATGATATTCACACGCTGCCAGACAAACTGGAGTGCTGGCGATGGCGCTTCGACCATTAAACTTGCATTCCGGCATCTCTTCTCGGTAAAACGTCTATAAATAATCTACATTAAAACAGATACCGTCTGAGAATTAATTTTTTTACGTACGCGGTAATAACTTTTCAATAACCGCGCAGTTCAACCACCTAGGTCGTTAAATGAACTATTTTGGCTACAGCTCCGTAACCGAAGCCACATTGTTGATAATTTCGGCATAAAAGATACCGAAAATGGATTAAAAAAGGATACATATATCAGATCTTTGGAATATCGAGCTTGTAAATTCTTATTAATTCCTTTCTCGTCGATATCCGATATCACAGTCATATCAGGTACTCCTACCGCGCCTGAAAGCAGAAAAAAAACCATAATCAGTACACAAAAATACATTCTGGGTGTAACATTTCATTTTGTACATTTCGTCCAAACTAATTAGTAATTACGCATATCCTTTTACTCTACACGTTCGGGACGCGTTCAACCGAGAATCCACATACGGCCCGGCTCACTTAACCGAACTCTAAATGCCATTTTACATTTACAAATGCTGTGTGCTCGAACAAATCGATCCTTAAAAACTACATCAGGTCGGCATCGTCTTTCGTGTGCATGCTCTGCGTTTCACATACGCCGAGCTCAGAGCTGGCAAAAAAACGCAGCAAAATGAACGTAAAAAAACCTATCGTGCGAACACGGTTAAACCTAAATAATTTCCTATTTTTTGTACGAGGTGTTTTGTTTCTTAACGTGTGTCTCCCTCGAGGACGCAGAATACGTCGTCGAACTGCACAATGTTGCCAAAATCGATATGTTTGGTTTTTGTACTTCTTGTTTTTCTATACAGTTACCTATATACTCATACGTGTAATTTTTCATCTACCCTCTTTACCTGCCTAATTTCTTCGCTAGTTCTCTCTATGACAAGTTTACACACCAAACAAACATTCGTGTCCTTTTTTTTCACACCCTTGAGTTGTGACGTATACGCGAACGTAATTTCATCTTCACACGACAACGTGAACTTTTGACAATAGATTAGAAGTAGGAGTATAGCTAAGGTGTACACAAAATCGATCTAAACTGTAGGGATGTAATAAGTCGAGTCGTATAAATTGAAAAACTTACCAACTATGCCAAATCTTAAACCCACAATCTCCCCTTTTACGCCTAATTAATTTTTAATACCGATGGAAATTAATTTAAGGCGAGTTTCAAATATGAAGTAATATCCTTTCTTGTTTGTTTCCTCGTATAAAAAGATGAAATAGATTTGAAAAATTAAGGGGTAACAGAAACGGAAATGAAATAAAGGAGTGATACTTTTAGTTCAATTCTGGTGGAAAATATCGAAGTCAGGCACAATACCTACTGGCAATATCGTTATTTATAAAAAAAAAAAACTATTGTGGCAATCACACTATTGTGTTTATTTTTCGTGATGCAATATTTAATTGAAAATTTTTTTCTCGTTTTTTCGAACAAAAGGAATTAAAATTGAGAAACGAACAGCTCGATCTGCGAGCTCACCGAATAACACAAATGAATGAAAAAAATATAATTTAAAATAGCTAGGTGCTTAACAAATTTCCAAATTGAAATGTATGATTTTTCAATGTATCTACTGGTTCTGAAAAATGAAAATTTCGGCTATTTTCTGGATTTTTCTAGCTATTTTCATACGTTCCCTACCATTTTCCCGAATCCCATTTTCCCAAATGCTTTTGTTCCCGAATAACAATTTTAATTTTTTATTAACTTTTACCATTTACATAAAGCAGAACCGTTTTTCGAACTTCGATCGTACTAAACGCTGTATACAGGTCAAGGGTTGAAAAAAGTTTTGAAATATCCAAATGTGGCGATCTTGAATGAAATTTTCAACATTTTTTCCATTTTTTAGAAGAGAAGGAGTTATTAAGAAATATCGTTTTTTGGGAAAAATCACGATTATTTGTTTTTTGATTTCAGTACGACTGGTTGGAAAATTTCTCTCTTTTCAAAAATATGAGTCGACTGAATTTTGGGGTTCCTCCCTTCTCCTCCTCCTCTTCCCAAGATTTCCGCCCAAGTTTCGTCCCTGAACTCTGCAGTCAATACTACAAAACAAAATTACAAAAATTTTCAAGAAGTCGATTTTTACTCCTGAAATTTGAAATTTCGCCAAACATTCCTCCTCCTTTTCAATGCAAGCTGTCATTAAGCATTCGGGAAAACTAGGTATTCGAGAAATTGGTATTCGGGATTCTGGATTTGGGATTTACGTATTCTATTCAGGAAAATGGGCATTCGAAAAAACAATTCGGGAAAATGGATTCGGAAAAATGTTAGGGAATCATTTTCATACCATTTTTCTTGCTTTAAATTTGCCCAACAAAACATTTTTTATGCTTTAACTAAAGAAATCAAGGAAAAGCAAAATGTTGAAAATTCTTGTCTATCACAGAAAAATTAGATGTTAAAATTCTTGCTATGTTCTGGTTTTCTTGCCATTGAGGTAGAATTCTTGCTAATTTATAGTTTTCCTCGTATTTCTTGCCAATAGACACAATTTTTACAGGATCGTATTATTCTCACCTTTCCCCCACCTTCACCCAACTCATCCTTTATGGAAGTTAGCACACCAGTTGAGAAGATTCAAGGTGTCCAGACTGTTTACTAAATCGCAAAAATAAAAATTCGTACTATATTTTTGCTTACCTCTCCCCACGAGCTTCAATTCAATAAATTCCATTCAAACATTTGCGAAATTTCCAATTTATCTAACTAAATACCTAAATAATAAAATAACGTGGTGGGGAGGGGGGGATTTTTCGCGGAAAAAGACAATTGAAACTTAAAATTTCATGATTTTTTCAATATTCCTATTTCAAGCCAATCTGCAAAATCCGTACTTTTTCGGATTTTTGGACTTTTTGTGATTTTTATTGTATCGTTAGTACAGAAGTATAAGTATGCAGTTTTCGTTGAGAACAGTATTGTGATAATTTTTCAATTTTACTGATTTTTACGATTTTGGTAAAGTAGTTACCATGTTGAAAAGAGATGTCGTTCATGATTGATAAAAAATTTAATCATCTTCGTAAAAAATTGATTTTTAAAATTTTCAATTTTTCAAACAATCTATTGAAAGTGAGGTTTAATAAATCGCTCATAATTTGAAAACTATTAATCGCAGAACAAAGAAAGACACATTTCTGAAATAAATGAAATTCTGCGTTTGTTTTTTTTTGGGGGGGGAGGGTGTTACTAATTTCGTGGCGCCAGGGGTTCCTAAGTTATAGAATTTGGAGATGCAAACTATGGAACATCCCAAGTAGATATTTTAATAATGCTTGTAATTCATATTCAGGGCATCAGGGTTAAAAATAATAGGTATCATATAGAAAATATGTCAAATCAGAATCATTTAGAGCAAAATGGGGAGGGAAGAGGGGTAGAAAATAATTATCACACTAATCAGATGACACATTGAGAGGTACCGAAATTGAAATCATTGGAAGAACAATAATTATAACATTTTCCAACTTGGATGATTTCTTTTTATTCGAAGTACAAGTTTTCAATTTTTTGACCTGCACTGTAATTTTTGTTGAAACTGTCGTCACATTTTCAAATTTTTGATTAAAAATACGATGGACAGGTGATCAAGCTCCGATGACGTGATTTTTTGTAAATTCTTAAGCGATTCAGATTAGGAGAAAGAAAAAAGTGCATAATTTTGCATCTTCCATATCTCGAATAATTATGTAACTTCCTAATTAAAAAAAATTGAGTGATAAGAAAAAATACGCACAAAGAGGAACAGAAATGATAAAACCCTTAAAAATCTTCAAAAATTATCAAAGGTCAAATTCTCAAGGTTATTTTTGAAAATCGAAGTCATTCCACCACTTTATTTGGCAAAATGGTCAAAAGACTCAAAACTAAACATTTTTCTCTTTGAAATATCAAAATGAGAAACTGAAATAAAAACTCCCCTACCTTGCCTATTTTCAAAATCACTCACTCGTAAATTTCGCAGAAAATACATGTAAGAACCCAAACCATTATAAATTCAAAACTCAACCCCAATATAATCTTGTCAAGACGGTAAATTTCTTCTTTCAAAAAAAAAGGCATGAACAAAAGAAGAAAAAAAGATGCATTATTAAAACACCTCAAAGTACGGGTTCGTTCGGGTTAAAAATATTGTTTCACGCAAAAAAACCAACCAAGCAGGGGGAACAATAAGTACATCGCGACACACAGGGTAAAAGCCAGGAAACAATTCTGCAGAAGGAAAAAAAGCTTCAATCTTTTTCCACGTCTGTCGATCTTTTCGTAAAAGGAAAAAATTAAAATTGACAAAATAAAAACAAAAGGGGTGAAAAAAGCAAGGAAAGTAAATATTTTATCAAAAAAAAAGAAGAAAAAAGCTCCCCCTAATACTTCCATATGTTTACCACATCGTTGTCAATTACTCGTAAACATATATCGTGTGTGAGTCGATAAAAACCCATCCATTGTGACAATTTTTTCTTAAAATCTTCGCTTTATTAAAGCTCGTCAACATTTCGGGTTCACGAAAGAGGGTCTCCGATCAGAAGGGACGTGGTTTGTCATACGAATACCCAATAGGTGTGATTTTTTTCGCCGATATTCGATATTACATGGCAAAGAGAGACTCGAAACCATTAACATTTAATATCGAAGGGTTCGTGTTCCTACAATGGCGTACTTATTTTAACAACCCAAATTTTCGAGCAGCGAAGGTATACTATACGTGTAGTTGTGTACCTAGATATAGTTCAGCAAAAAAAAAAACCTATACGTTGGGTGTTGTGAATGTTGAAATTTCACGCTCTTGATACATTATAAACTCATAGTATCAGCTTAATGTCGAATCGTATTTTTTGATACCATACAGCGACATGTTTGCTATACCTATAATACTATGTTTAAAAAAGCGTAAAGTATGAAATTCGTTTATGGAACTGTAATACTATACAAATTGCATTTACTCAACCCTCGGTTTCCATTCGTTTCCCTGCTTTTTTTAGCTAAAAAAAATGATACTAGAGTTTATCAAATTTTTTTATCGTCGTTTCATTTTAATTCCGCCGAATTATGAAGAAAAAATGGAATTTAGATGTAAATTGAGCTTCAAGTCAGTACGACTTATTCAATGGCCCACGTTAACCCTAGAAAACAGAATGAGAACGTTTCCGGAGCTTTTTCCCTCTGTATAGGGATTCTAATCCTTATCCTTTGCGTGGTTTTTACCTCGTATATCAATCTGATATGACTTTTACAACGCATATCATGGAGAAAACTTCGCCTAAAGCTTTGCATTTGATATGGATGCAAAAAATATCATATGTTGTGCATTTTTTTCGAACGCTGTGCATAAAATTGGGGTTGGAGATCTTTAAAAGGCACTTATTCTTTGTATTAGATTTTGAAAATAATAGCAAATTGTGTTCAGCGAGGTGGATATGTTAAAAATTGGTTTTTGAGTTGACACTGATTTTGGGCCTTTCAGAACGAGTAGAATCAAGGGGGAACCTCAACTCAAAAACCAATTTTTGACCCCTAAGGAAGGTTTCTGTATCCAGGCTCAAACTTTTTTTGGA
Organism: Pseudococcus viburni; assembly: GCA_033439095.1. Taxonomy (NCBI): domain Eukaryota; kingdom Metazoa; phylum Arthropoda; class Insecta; order Hemiptera; family Pseudococcidae; genus Pseudococcus; species Pseudococcus viburni. Next base: position 87,182 of record JAVBJF010000255.1, read on the forward strand.
GATCCAATTATTCGATTTTAAACACGAGAAACACCATACGAAATCTATTACAGAAACAAGCAAATTGTTCAAATTAGAATAAGGAGGGGAAGAAATCACAACTCACAACACTTTGACTCCTACTCTCCTTTTTTTCTAAATTTACTATCAATATCGACGTTATCTATGATTTTTCAATTTTATTATTCTCCTTTAATAGCAATTTTTTTACAATCTTAAGCCATAGTTATTTTCAGGGGTGCGGTGATCCCCCTGATGAGTCAACGACGAGTACCCTCCCTCAATTTCCCAAGCACACACCCCTCCCACCCCTCATCATTTTGAAAGGGATTATGTAAATTCATCGAGCCCGAGCGAAGCGAGGACGGAAATTTTAGAAAAAGAAAACATCCAAAAGTTGAAATTTCTTCATTTTTTAAAGGAGGTGAAGTCCTCAACCCTATTGTTTGAAAAATTTTAAGCTTCATATGCCCAAGCGAAGCAACGGCCAATGTTGAAAAATTGATGATTTTCAGAAAGAAAATAATTGGTTTTTTAATAGATTGTTTTTTAACAAAATCCATCACTTCGGAATAAAAATTTCGAGCATTTTTCTTGTTTTGTGCCCAGTTTGCAGTTCAATTTGCCGACTATGTGAGAAATTTTCACAAAAAGTCGACAAACTTTGTTGTAAATCAGCACATTTTCGTAAATTTTCCAATTTGACCAGCAATTTAAACCCTTTCAATGAATGAGGATGGGCCAATTGGGGGATATCGTTCTAATTTGAAGTTTTTTTTTTTCAATGACATTTTTCAAATGTATTTATTTTTTTAAATTAAATTTTTATTTTTAGCAATTTAATAAGGCCCTCTTCCGCGTATTGCGATTCCTTACTTGATACGTCGATTAAATTTTGGAAACCTGAAGGGTGGCAAACTTCATACAACACGAGGTGCCAATGTCAACACTCTGAAATCAGCTGGCACCACTCAGAAATTTTTTTCCCAGGGGGAACAATGGGAATTAGCCCTCTCCCCCAAACAGCCAAAAATGGTTTGTGAAATGATAAAAACATGGCCATTTTTTGTTTTTCAAAAGTAATTTTTCTAAAAAAAAAATAGTGTTACTTTTCTCTGTTTTTCTTTGATTTTTGTTTTGAAACACACATAAAACATCACTTTTTGATTTTATACCACACAAACCTAGCTTTTTTCCATTTTTAAGATATTATGACCTCTTCTAGAGTGAATCGAAAAAATTGTCGGAAACAATAATTGAGTACAGCCAAAATATGTGCGAACAATGATTGGAAGAGAAGCTAGTAACAGACAGAATTGAAAAGGAGGATAGACATCTCAGAAAGTTGAACTTAGAAAAGTTTCAAAATTAAAATTCAAAAAATATGTAAAATGGCTGTTGCATAAAGCGAGAAAATTCGTAAAAATTTACCAATAAATAATTTTTTTGGGGGTTTCTAACCCACGAATAATATTTTTTTAGCGGGGTCAAACTTTGAAAATTCTGGCAACACCTGAAAAAATTTAAGTTGTCACCGCTTGGAAACCTAGTTTAAACTCATACGCCTCCACTACAATTTCTGAAACTCGTACGAGAAAATCGTTTTTCGCACCCAACTTGGCATCGTTCCAAAATTCGCTTATTACAAAAATCCCTTCTTTGTCTTCATTTTGAAAATAAAACCAAGGGAAAATAACTCATTTACCTAAAAATTTAATCAAAATAAAACCACCAGAAAGGGTGCAATTTCGTATTTTACTATCGGTACACCAATCTGCAACCATCTCTGAATGGCTTCGTCACCCATATCTTTTAATACACCAGAGGGAAGAAAATTACCGCCACCTTTTATGGCGATAGGTACCTTCGTTGAGCCATTGGCTCGTGTCATCTTGGGTCTTTTCATCGCGTTGTATAATTTCCGGTTCCCGAGTTCATTGGTAAACAAGATAAGATCTGTTAGCCCGGGTTAAGAATATTATACAGGATGCATAAGGTATTGAATAAGAATATCAGTAACAAAGAAGGAAACATAAGTAGTGTCTTCGTTAGGAGACTACAAAAGTGGAAAAAAAATCCATCCAAATGTACCAATTCGTCAACAATAAAACTATAAAATGGTAGGAAAAAATTATAATACGAAAATGAATAGGTATAATGTGGTAACCTGGGACATACAATTCATTATTGTTTTACCTGAGGCGATTTTTAACTAGGTAAGTCAAACCGAACAGAAATGACGTCAGAATCTTGACGAATTATACCTCATTCATAATCGTTCGCCGCGGTGTCTTAATTCCTGTAGTAACGTCGCGTCGCGTCGGTTTGGTATTTACTCGCACGTGTCATCGTTCCACCTCGTCATACGAGATGACTGCGCGAGAACAAGAAACAGAAATACCGAAGAAGATGGAAAAATCCGCGTACGAAATAGGACACAGGTTGAATCACAAACTTGCCCAAGTATATTGGATGATTAGAGTTTAGAGAGTGAAATTGGCCATGTTTGTAAATACAGATCTATGATCTGAGAACATCCGCAGATTAAGAAAAACTGTCCAATCTTTGGCAAGGTTATCGCCAAACGTGATTTCGTGACGCAGTTGTCACCCTCAGATAAATTCTCCGAGGTGATCAACACGTATTTAGAAAATAATAATCAATCAAATATATATCTTGACCGATATCCCGGAAGAAGTGGAAATCAAAATTTGTTTCTTAGAAAGGGTCCCCTTCGATCATCCATTCAGAATATCGAAATGACACCGGAACCCATCGCAGCATCTTCATTCTTCGAATACCTTTGGCATTACGTTATCTAGTTGATGCGACGAAAGAATGTCTGTATCTCTTCTTAACTTTACCGACTCTCAGAGTTCACTTTTAGGTGAACTATTTGGAGGATTTTCGAAGATATATGAGAAATACGTATGCTTTGATCGTATTTATGTCAAGTCGTCTTCGCCGAGTCGTGATCATTTGAGATTTGATATGGGATAAGTAAAGCGTTAAGTCGAATGAAGACGAATAATTTTTTAAATCGACCATAAAGGATACCTTTCTAAGATCTTTTTTTATACCTCGGTGCGTAGGGTAATATCTCTAATAGGTTGATTATGAATATTCCGATCATCATTCGAAATGATTCAATATCATGATTTGCATGTATCATTCTCCACTGCCTTTCACTAAAAATGTAATGTTAGGTGGACTTAACATTCCTGGGATGTGATGTACATTTCCCTGAACTTTTTTTTTCATTTCAAAAAAAACGTAATCATTATTTGAGGGGCTTGGTGGAAAAGGGCCCCTGTGCCCGGGGGCCCTTTTTTCATATTTTATTGCATTTTGTTCTCCAACCTTTCTGCTATGACCTCGAAAAAATTTCACTTCTCGGTCTTGTCATTAGACAGCACTATAAGACAATTTTTATAGTTAACAGGTCCATGGAGTAATTTTAAATTTTCAGAAATGTTCCAAAATGCGAAAAATGAAATTTAGCTTTTGAAATTTTGATAGGGATTCTTTTTGGACATTTGTATTTTTTGATGTACATATTATGAAACTATAAAAATAACATTTTTCGGATATTTTTAAAGTACGTTTTCAATTTTTTCAATGTATAGAAAAAATTTTTGTGATAAATTTACCAAAATAATATGTTTGGAGCATTTTTTTTTATTTCTCCATTTTTTCAGTGAAAAAAACGTGGAAAAAATTTGAAAATCGCTATAAGAAAGAAGGGCCTCCGTCATTGGTCCAAAGATGGCGTAATTCTGAAGTAATAAAACTTTTTTGATCGGAGGTAAAAGGTCCTACCGGGTGTTCGATTAATTCTGGCTCCCCCGATACTTTTTAGGTCAAAAATCGTAAGTTGGCTACACTTCGTTCGCTTTGTTTAATTGAAAGAAGTATTGCCAACTTACGATTTTGACATAAAAAGTATCGGGGGGAGCCAGAATTAATCGAGCACCCGGTACCTGTAGTCGAAGGTCAAAGCTATAAAATACCGCAGGTCGATACCTTCATTACCTACTTTCTGAGTTATTGCAAACTGAAACTTTAAACCTGTTTTCCTCAAAACAATGTTTTTTTTGACAGGCCCCCTTTTCCACCAGCCCCCTCATTTTTTATTTTGATTTTCACGAATCGAATTCAAAATAAATTATTATAAGATACCAGAGAAATATCTGATTGCCTTCTGTAGCAAAAAACGATACCCCAACAATTGATATTTTAAAAAAAAAATAATGGAAAAATAGAAGTAGGGAAGAGCTTGATTTTTAACCCACAAAATGTAAAGAGGAGGTGAGTGGTTAAAATATTAATATTTTCATCAAATAAAAACAACATGCACAACGATGAGACCATCTTATGGAGAATGCAAATTCAAGTTTCAACAAGGGATTTTCGTGGTATCCGCATCCGAGTTGAACGAAAATCAGGTTTGTTAGGGTCTATTCACAAACATCGAAAATAAGAAATAAGAATTTTACCGTAATTACCTCATTTTTTTTAACCAATGAGAATAGCGACTTCGTGAAAAATATTTGGCTATGTTTGAAACAGTTAATTCTGATTGGACGTAATTAGGGTAAAGTTCTTATTTATTATTTCTTATTTCTTATTTCCAAAGCTTGTGAATACTGCCTTAGTAAAGCATAATATTTCAGAACTTCGCCACCAAGATTCATTCTGCGCAAGTTGATTTTTCATTTTTTGGTGAATTAATAAGTTGAACTTCGTTATTTTCCAACAAAAATGTTGAATATGTAGGTACCTATTTGAAAAAAAAACACTTTTCAAATAAAATTGATAAAAATGAAATATCTAAAATCTGATATTTTAGTTTCAAATTTGAATTATATTCCCACTTGTAGTCATTCTGGGACATGAGGCTTTCAGCGAGATTTTGATTTTTTCCAGCCAGTATTTTCAAACTTTTCCAAAAAGGATGGAAATTAATTTTGAGAGGTAAAAATCATGTATAGGTATGCATATTTCCTTTCGAATATAGTTTAACAGAAAATTAATCTACCTTAATTGCATTTTGAGACGGCCGGCCATTTCAAATCATCAAATATAGTGTGTTTTTTGACCAACTTTTCAATTTTGAAAAGAAATACTGAACAATCTTACCTTGAAGGAGAGGACATGGCCCCTGAACCCAAATTTTGCAATTTTCAACGACTTTAGAGCCTCTAGAACGATTTTGGAGTTTCCGAAAATTTTTAAATTTCTCCAGAAGGCAGGAATAGAAATTAATTAGACAGCTGAAAATCAAGTTCTCAGGTTCTCACATCATTTCAAGTTAGTTTAATAAAAGAAAGCAATCCAGCAAACTTCTAAGGGTAATTTTTAAGACCAATTTTATAATTTTATTACATGGAAATTTGAAAGCTGGCTAAGAAAATACATCACAGAACAAGGTTGGAAAGGATTCGAATTCACTATGTGTGTGAATATCGATGACTTATAATTTCAATGATTCGAATCTAAAAAAGATTACAGATTCGTGAAATGGATTCGAATTTTGTGGTCCATTATTGAATATTCTAAAAAAAATAATTAATTAATTAAATTTTTATAATTTAAAAAAATACCTAATAAAATCAATTTTTAGTTTAAAAAAATATTGATTTAGTAAATTAAAGATTAAAAAAATTTCAGTGGATTTCTTTCTCAGTGTTTTTTCGGAGTCCTGGGGGCTCACGAAGGCAAAAAGGGGGAAATGATGGCTTCGTCGCGGAGGGCCCTCACAAACAGATAATTTATATTCATAAGTTTGGTTTGTGTTGTTTTATGGGTTTAGTCGTGTGAGACCTTTTTTTTTCGCTCTTCAATTTTTCCCGAAATGATGGATTCGTAGATTAGTGAATTTAAATCCAAAAAAAGCAATGATTCGTGTATTCGAATTCAATTTCAGGTGGGTGTATGTGTTCAGCCTTGCCATAGAATCCGTTTGAAAATTGAAAAGGTCGATTTTCTTGTCAAAATACTCGAAAGAAACCAGGGTTCGATTGATTTTCAACTCCTTGAGTTGATTTCCACCCTTTCGCTTCAGTAAATAGGACTTCATTTTCATTAATTTTACTGCAAAATTTTTTTTCAAAAATATTACATTTTCTTGAAAAATAACGCCGTTAATGTTTTAAAAATTTCACCAAAAATCAGACAACTAAAATTTGGAATAGGTACAGGATTTTGTAATTTTTTTTCGAGAATTTTATTCTGGTTCAAATTGTAGGCTGACAATTTCAAATGAGATAGGGAAAAAGAGGACAACGATGTCACAACGATACAAATTTAATAATCGATCCATGATCACTTGATCAGTTTTAAGACTTTCTCATGGCTGGGAGGGAGGTAGATAAAAACAACTGTGGGACAAAAAAAAACAATTTTCCTCTTATCTCGACATTTTAAAAACCACAGTAATGCAAATTCACGATACCGAATAACTATTCGAATGATGTCTTTGTTAAATGAAGAGAAAAATCGAAAAAAATACTTCCTTTTTCTCACAGAGACAACATTCCCGAGCCTACATTTTTTGAACTTGAACACATATAAACACAGACAAACGAGAATTTTTTTAAAATCCACGAAGATAATTCTTTACCAGCCTAATTCCATCCTAAATTCCAAATCCTTTGATATAAATTCACCTTTGCGAACATTTCTCCGCGACTTTTATATTTTAAAGAAGAAAAAAACAAAGCAAACCCGTGAAATTTATCGGTATAAGAATTTACAACAAAGATACAGCTTCTGCAGTTATGCTGAGAAATAATTTCAACTTATTAGCGATAAATTTCGACGCAAAATCTCAATTTTGTACTCTATTTACACGCGTGAAATAAGCTTGAGGCTAAAATCAATGAAGCAGAAACGAATGAAAAACCACAAAACCCACGTAAATTTTCATTTGGGTAAAACTAAGCGCGATGTCTTTGACAAGTTGAAATTTTCTTTGGTCTCGTTAAACTTGCAAATGTGCGGTGAAATTTATTTTTCAAGAATTAAAATATCTTTCAAATAAATCTGATTCGATGCTCGACAAAAGAAATCGGTCAATAAAAATCTAGGAAACGTTGAGAGATTTTATCGATAAAACTGAATACGAAATACGTATCTGGAATCGAATAAACTTCTCGATGAAATTCAATTCGGCGGAAAATTTATTTTCATAATCCTCTTCGAGGAGTATTTTTCTTTTCAACTCGATATACTTTCTCAACGAGTATAATATTCGCATAGCTACACGATTATTTGTTATTACGTCATTGATGTCGACTCCTCGAATAAAAATTAATTACGAGATCGCGAACTGGCGTCGAGATATATGAAATTTTCATTTCAGCTATAGCAGAATTTCTCTCCGAAGACATATGAACTATGAAACGCGAGCGATGATTAAAGGATCATTTTTTTAAATATTTGACATCTCGTGTGCTAGGTATGAATACGAAGAGAAGACATGTTATCAAGTTGCGTATCCCCGGAGCGATTTAGTTTAATGAACGTTAACGTACACATTTGAGAAGTTTACCATTATCGTTGTCAAGTTCCTCGCTCTTTTACGATTACTAGGTTAGGTACTTGAACGAACGAACATGGCAAAATGAGAGATATTCTATTCTAGCGACGATTCTCCACAGAACGAACTATGTTTACTTTTCTTTTTGATAAGATGTCTTATGTACATAAAATTAGACGAAATTCGGACCAGGATATTTTTCTATTCTTATATCGCCAACTTTTCGAACAAAAAAATAGTTCGCGAAAGTCTATTTTTTGTGACATCGACCCAACTTCGAGTACGTAGAATCGACTACGACGTCACCGGATTGGAAAACTTGCATGAAAAGTTGGCCAACACTTTGGTACGTAATTTTTTTCTACACCGAGAGGCGATTGTTGACGAGGTATGAATAGCCCTACAGCAGTATTCTCGCGTTTACAATGCAACGATACGGAAACCATACGGATCGCGAAGTAACCACCGAACGACCCAACTTCACACCACCGCTTACTTTTCCTTCGTGACATCGCCGGGGTATTTCTATTCCAGGCCAATCCCCTTTATTCGCAGCTTTATCCCGCTGCACGGAAATTCGCCAAAAGAAAAGCGAGAGAAAACGTTATGGGATTCGCGCGTACAGTTTCGCAAAAGTTCATACACACGAGTTGACGAACACGTATACAACTTTTTCTCGTCTAGATGTGTTTATATAAATTTTACACGCGATAAGAGATTACGACGATCTGGGCAGAATTTCCGTCGTAGTCGTAATTATCGTACAGCTTCCTACGGGTCATCTAATCTCATTCAAGTATAATTAATGTAATTTTTTCATAATGTCGAAAAAGTAGCGCAGTGATTCAAGCAGAATGCGGTTATCGGTCGCAAATATGAGTGATTTTATTGTAGTTCAATGTTTTTCAGAGTAAATTTCAGTTTTCTATTTTTCCCAGAAATGAAAATGAGAAAAAAAATTCCATTATAGGCAATGACCCTTTTGATTAATTGATAAAATTTTCTCGAAAATCCGATTATTATTCTTTTGAGTTTCAATGGTCATAAAAGGGATGATTTGGAACTAAAAAGTTTCTCAAAAACGACATCAATTCGCCCTAATAACGGAAGGTACCTACCAGTGTATCTTTGTATGCATTATGAGGTTTTTTGAGCAGGGAATTACGAGTAACTTGTAATTTTTGCAAACAAATTAAACAAACATAGATTAAAAATGGTATTTTTTCAAATTCTTTTGGACTTTGATTTTGACTTTTTGCAAATTTGCATTTTTTTTATCCGCTGTAGTTACCCCTCTCTCATCAGAAAACCAAAAAAACTTTCAGAGTAAAAATTGTACAATGCATAGCTGAACTGAACTTGCAAAATTTTTCAAAAATTTCCATAAATGAGGGACAGGAATCCAACTATGGTGTCTTATTGTCTATTAAATCCAAAAACAAATTTTTCTATTTTTTGTACAAAATTTGGACCTTTTCATATTGCTTTCCAGTCCCCTCTTCCAGGTCAATGCATTTTTATGAAAAAAACAAAAAAACAAATTCAAGGAAATTAGTGGATGATTTTTTTGTAAAACGAGAACTAGGAATCACAGATATAGTGTATCCCAGTCCTAAATTATTATACATATATAATAAAATGATTTTAAAAATTAGAATAAGACCTAATTTACACCTCATTTATTTTTAATTTAAAAAAAAAAAACAATTTTAAAAATGTTAAAAAAATTTCACTTTTTTGTGCATGTTTACACAATTTTTTTACTTCTTCGTGTTATCGTGTTGTTCGTTTCCATTCATTCATATTGTACTTTTTTTCAAGAAAAATAAATAAGTAGACAGGTACTTACATAAAATGCTTAGTACAAAGGATTTCATACAGTATATCTAATTCATTTATTTAAATGTCACAACTTCATTGCAAACTCTGTTGAGCAAAATTTTCGACTTTTTTTCACTTTTTAATCCATATTGAAGATCTTGAATTTTCCTCGACTTCTTCGGCCAGGAGACAAAATTAAAAAATACATTTAATAGGTAAAAAGTTGAAAAAAAGGGAAAGAGTTTAACAAGACTTTTTTTCTGAAATATGGGAGAATCTTCATCATACCTTCAGAATTTCAGTTTTTGAGATAATATCGGCTCTTACAAAATTAAGCTTAGTTCAATTTTGACTGAAGTCAAATTTAAAATCGACAGCACGACAGCACTGTCATATCAAAATAAATCCGGTTTCTTCTTTTGAAAAATTTCTAAAAACTGTCTAAATTTGTTTTTGAAGGAGCCGATTCAGAGATATTCTTCAACATTTTTAAACATTTCAATTTGAGGCATACTTATTAGTTAGTCTCAATCGTACAAAAAAAGGCTTCCGCGCGAAATTCCTGTTAAAATAGATTTTATGATTGAGTCTTGTTCTGGACACTAAGACGAAGAAATTAAGCCCGCATGTCCTTTTTTCCCCTCTCCCTTTCCCCAGGGTTCACCCCCACATTTCAAACACGTGTATTGCCTTATCTATGGGTCGTAATGAAAACATTTTCAAACAAAAGTTGTTCCTCAGCACCTAATGTACATTTTCATTTCTTATCAAAATTCATTTTGGAACAACTCCTGACCCCCCTCCCAATTTGAAAATAATATACATACGTTTTCAGAAAACTTCAAAATCACGTTTTTTTCATTTTAAACGAATAGTTTCGGTGATACGATAAAATTTATAATCACAAAAAGTATTAAAAATTGAATTTCCTTTCCAATGAGATTTATCACGACCATTTTCATCAATTTTTCCCGACAGGGTGGATCTCTCCCCCTCCCCCTTATCTCAAAAGTTGGACCCACGAAAAAAAATTGAACGATTTTTGTTCTTCGATATCTAATGCATAATTTAATTTATTATCGGAATTCATTTTGGAGCGAATTTTGTTCGTGGGTCCAACTTTTGTGAAAACGAGGAAGGGGGTGAGGTCCACTCTGTCGGGAAAAGTTGATGAAAATGGTCGTGATAGAGCTCATTGGAAAGGAAATTCAATTCTGAATACCTTTTGTGATTACAAATTTTACTTTATCATCGAAACTATTCGTTTAAAATGATGAAAACGTGATTTTGAGGTTTTCTCAAAAACATGTTCTGTTTCCGAATTTGGGGGTCATGAGTTGCTCCAAAATGGATTTTGATGAGAAATGAAAATGTACATTAGGTGCTGAGGAACAACTTTTGTTTGAAAGTGTTTTCATTACGACCCATAGATAAGGCGACACACACGTTTGAAATGTTGGGGGAGGATCCTGGGGAAAGGGGGAAGGGATAAAAAGGGCTTACGGGCTTAATTTCTTTGTTTTAGTGTCCAGAACAAGAATCAATCATAAAATCAATTTTAACAGGAATAACGCGCGGATGCACGATTGAGACCTGACTACATAACCTTTTGAAAGTAAGAATGGTATGCTTAATAATTCTTCGAATTTCTTTGAACACTTCAAACAAAATAATCAAATAACAAATCTTCAAGATTTTTTTGCCATTTTCATACATTTTTCTTGTTCCAAATTAGCTTGAAAAAGAACCTCCTCTTTTAATCCTTCGGTTTAAAGGATCAAATATTAAGAGGAAAATGTTGAAAACCTTTGCTTTTTGCAGGAAAATTATTAAAAGTACCTATTGCTATTTTCTAGTTTCCTAAAATTATGAATTTCCGTTCTTTTTTTGCTGGGTAAATCTAACGCCAAAAATATATTTACTTTAAAAAATGAATGTTTTTCTTTTCTTAAGTAAAATTTCCTATATTCTTCAAAGAACCGAATTACTAATAAGTTGAAATTTTTGAAGGAACAGAGGAAACTATTGAAAATCTTATACTTCTGAAATTTCAACATCCTCAAAAAACAATTCTTTCATTGAAGTTACAAGATGAATGCCTTCGGGCAGTGCCTTATACTATATACAAAAAAATTACTTATACGAAAAAAAAATATGATTTTTAATACCCCAAACTCTGATTTGATTTTTTTTCTGTGAATCTTATTCGATAAGTAGTGAATTTTCTGGTGAAAATACAAAAATAAGGTTCGAATGTTGAGTGAAACTTACCTGACTCGGATTTTCCAACTCCGTCTATCACTTTAACTGCTCCAAATAAGGTTATCAAAAGTATCCAGTTCAAGTTATTCATATTGTTGCGCTCAGACTATCACTAAAGAGAACCCATAGAATATTGATTTGTTCAATACCTACTTGTGACTGATATTTGAAAAGAATTGTTAGGTGCTCATTTATTATTCTTTGGTTCAAATCAAAACACATGGTCGATGAAAAAAATTAAACGAAACATTCCAACATTGATTTCGATTTACAGACCAAAATCACTGCGAAAATCATTCTACACATAAAACGTAGGTAACTTAACGTTCGAATGATATTCAAAAAACACATTTTTTGACGAATTGTTTACTTTTACTTGACGCTAAGCGCACTATGAGTAATCGTAAATATTATACATAGGTTACGTACTACCAAAGAATAATAAATGACATCAGGCATCGGACCGAAATTTCGAAAAAAAAATAGTAACTTTAGTAACTTTTTTTTCTGAAAAAAGTAACCAATTTTTTGTAAAAAAGTAACCAATTTTTCGTAAAAAATTAGACGATTTTTTAATTTTTCGCCTTTAAAAAATTATTAATACCCCCTGTAATAAATGTAAAAGGCTGTTATTTACATGTTTATTAATCATAAAAGAACAAACGATGCATCGAATAAAACGAAGGTATGTATGTGTATATAGAATGATGCAATCTTATCAAACGTAAGATCACGTAGCCGGCGAGTCCAGTGTTACCACTACACTACACTACTCCCCCCATAAGATAGGTAAAAAAATAAAGATAAGTAAAATTGAGTAAAGTAAATATGATTATATTAGTAACTAAATTCATCGTGGAAACGATTGGGTGGTCGACGATTTCTCGGTGGCGCCCTTATAGGAGACTGGGTCGGCAAAGGCGAAGTGTCTATAGGCGTAGAAGTCGATGAATCATTGATAGGAGTCGCAGGAATCATACTAGTTTCGCGAGATTTGAGATGATCTGCGTGTACTCTTTTTCCGTTGGTTAAGGTATACGATAACGAAGACGTTTGAGTAGCAATATTAGCTGGTGTCCATATATTGTCGATAGGTCTCCGATGGTACACTGGATCACCTGGCTCAAACTGTCGATCGGTATGATTACGATCTCCAAAATATTTTGTTTGAAATTGTCGTTGCGTGATATTGCGTTGAGTAGAAGGTTTGAGTAGATCAAAAATCGTGTTGAGACGTCGTCCGAGAAATAGTTCAGCTGGTGTCTTACCAGTTGTGGTATGCACCGTAACGCGATACATGAATAACATATCTTGGAGTCGTTCGAAGTAATTCTTATATCCAAGTTCATCACACATTTTCTCGAAACGCCATTTAAAGGTACGAATGGCCCGTTCGACCAACCCATTCGAACGGCTATGATACGGTGTTGTCCTGGACTGCTTAATTCCGTTGGACTTGCAGAAATTACGAAACACGTCCGACTGGAATTGGGGACCATTGTCAGATACTATTTGGTTGGGTAAACCATAACGAGTAAAAAGTTCGTTCAAAGCTTTGATCACCACAGGCGCCTCCGTTTTACGCATCATGAAAATCTCTAGCCATCTAGAGTACGCATCAATCACAACAAACCACATTTCTCCGTGGTATGGACCAGTAAAGTCAATGTGGATGCGCTCCCATGGTTTCTCAGGTGTGTTCCATAAGTTGAGCGGTGTAGGAGGTTCTTTTGGGCCAAATTTGGCACAATGTGCGCATCTGCGTACAAAGTCTTCAATAGCATCATCTATTTTTGGCCACCAAACAGTAACTCGAGCTAAAGATTTAACAGCGTTGGTCCCAGGATGAGTATGATGTAGTTTCTCTAATACAAATTGTCGAAGCGATGTTGGAATAATTACTCGAGCGCCGAATAATAAAATACCATCTTCAAAAGAGAGTACATCTCTTTTCTCAAAATATGGTAATAAATCAGCTGTAACATCTGTTTTATCAGGCCAAGATGATGAAAGGAATCGTATAACTTTCTGTAGAGTAGGATCAGAAATCGTGCGATTACGTACTAGATGAGAGGTGAGAGATAAATTATCGTAGGTTTCAGCGATTATTTGATTAACAGCTACACTGGCGTCAGTTTCAAACTCAGTAGGTGAAATCCCAGGTAACGGTAATCGAGACAAAGCATCGGCGATACAATTTTGTTTTCCTGGTACGTATTTAAGAGTGTAATCAAACGCAGATAACTGGATTGCCCATCGAACTAAACGAGAAGCAGCAAGTTTCGGTATTTCACATTTTTCGCCGAATATACGTTCAAGTGGACGATGATCAGTTTGTAGGAAGAAATGTCGTCCGTAGAGATACTTGTAAAACTTGTCAACACCGAAGATTATTGCAAGACCTTCACGATCAATTGCTGAGTAATTTGTCTCCGCTGGTGTAAGCGTACGAGAAGCTGCTGATACCAAACGTGTACTACCATCGGGATAGTTTTGAAGTAACACGGCACCAATACCATACTCACAAGCATCGCATGACAGAGTAGTTGGAACATTTGGATCGAAGTACGCAAGAACTTGATTCGATGTAATGAGCGTTTTAAGATGTTCAAATGTATCGTTCTCAGCTTTAGTCCAAATCCATTTTGTGCCTTTTTGCAATAAACGATGTAAAATATGACTTGTAGGCAACAAATTTGGTACAAAACTGTTGAATTGGTTGATGCTGCCCAAGAACGAACGAAGTTGGCTAACATTGGTAGGAGCTGGCATAAGCTTAATCGCATTTACTTTCGTTGGTAAAGGTCGAATGCCACGAGCGTCGATAATGTGTCCAAGAAATATGATTTCACTCTTCAAAAGTGATACTTTATCGGGTTGTACGGCAAGCCCGGCTTCTTGTAATCGACCTAAAACCAAGCGTAGACGACATAAATGGTCAGCTCTGTTTTTGCCACCGAGACCGATGTCATCTTGTACGACAATTACTCCTTCGATGTCTGATAAAAGACCATCCATATACTTCTGGCAAACCATCGGCGCAATTGTAATACCAAAAGGCATTCGTGGAAACCAGTAATAACCCCATTCAGTAACAATAACAAGGTATATCAAACATGAGCGATGCATTAGGAATTGAAAGTAGGCGTCCTTCAGGTCTATAATGCTGAACTCGGTGAAACCATTGAACTCAGCAAACGCTTCTTGCCAAGTTGGTAATACGTGAAGCTGCTTTTTAATGAAAGGATTGATCGTAACCTTAAAATCAGCGCAAAGTCTTACATTGCCGTTCTTCTTGATCGAAATAACGATTGGAGAAGCCCATTGAATTGGTACATTTTTGATGTCGACGGGTTCAAGAGAACCTAGTTTAACAAGACGATTTATCTCTGCTTGTACCGCACGTTTCAATGCAATTGGTACAGTACGAGGTTTAAATATTTTTGGCTTTGCATCAGGCGTAAGTTCAAATTTTACCTCAAAATTTTTAACAGTACCAATTTCTCTGGTGAATAACGGTTTAAATTCCTCGAATATCGTTTTAAGATCGGGATCAGCTGCTACATTATTGACTGTAATTGTAGGTTTTGATACATAAGTAAGAAATTCACGAGTTCTCGGTGATAATGGACCGACGTTAAGCGGACCCATCCAATTTTTGCCAAATAACGATGCTCCTTGGTTCGATGAAACAATCAAAGGTAAGGTAGACGAAGTATTACCGACGTTGACGGAAACCATACATTCACCTAACACCTTAATATCAGAATTACCGTAACCACGAATGTTAGTCGCTGGGTGTAATTCAGGCGAACCAAGTTTTGTCCAAATGTCAGAGGAAATTAACGATACATCGGCGGCAGTATCGTACTCCATGCGTATAGGTACTTGATTAACGATAGGCGTAATAATATAACAACCTGGAGACGAATCAGAAACAACGTTGTAACAATGACGATAGTCGTAGTCTGGTGTATTTGATGAATCGTAGATGCAATTTACGTTAGGTTTTTTTTGAATAACAGCACGTCCTGAAGATACACAAGCGCGGTCGTAATGTCCCACTTTACTACAGGCACGACATGTTGCGTTAATGGCTTTGCACGTAGAAACGTCATCGTGGCGCTTGTTACCACATCGTAAACAATGCTCAGACGGATTTAATTGGAGTGTGTTATTACTCTTACCGATAGCTGAAGCATTACGAGGTGTAGAACTGGCCTTATTGTTGAAAGCACGATTATTTTTAGCGTTATTATTAGCGTTACGGTTTCCGTTACTCGGAATATTGGTGTTCGACTGGTTGCGGTTAGCGCTGTTGTTAAAACGATGCGGTTTCTTCGATTTTGATTGCTGGGTAGCATGTACTTGGTGAACGGATGACGTAGCACCAGTAACAGTCGAAGTATCAAGAGCAGATAAGGCAACGCGCTGTTTCTGCGCCCCTTCAATGGTTAAAGCTGAATTTACGATGTCGTCCAGTTTATCTTCGGGTAGAGGATGTAGTTCAGACAACCTCTCCAACATGTCTGGGTTTTTTAATCCCATTAAAAATTGGTCACGTAGACGTTCGTCCAAAGTAGAACCAAATATACAAGGTGGAGCCAACGAACGTAATTTGGCCACAAATTCAGTGACTGACATCGTAGGATCGCGAGTACACTGGCCAAATTGACACCTTGCAATAATGTAACTACATGTTTTTGTAGTGTGTGTAGAAAGAAATGAGGTTAGCTCACCGTAGGTCACGTTTTTGAGTTGTTTGGGTTCAAAATGTTCCGCAGCTGTCCTGTACAAATCTCCTCCGACAGCTCGAAGCAAAAGATCGCGGCGGTGGTTTTCATATTCGGGTGAATCCAATTGCAGCAGGGAAACCTCGAGCTCGAATCGCTGGTAATAAAACTTCCAGGTATCCTTATCTGAGTTGAAGGACTCGAACTTGAAGCCTGCTATACGATCCAATATCGCCTTAGGAATTTGGCGAGGTGTGTTGTCTGTAGCCATGATAAAGATAAGCACACGTACCACTCACGAACATAATCGCGAACTGTTGATTTCACACCCGAAATATCACAATGAACATTTACCTCGTCGCCAAATGTAATAAATGGCTCATTCTATGTCAACTCGACCAGGTTTTGACCTTTGGTCTTCCGATTTCACTCAAAAATTTTTTACGAGTTCTCCTCGATGGTCTAATGAAGAAATCACCGTCATTCCGATCCTAATCCTTCAGGGGGGCGGGGGGTGGCCCTTGTAATTTTCGTATAATTGGGATGTTTTGCGAAATTGCTTAACTTTGAAGGAGCATATCTCGAGATTGGTTAGGTCTAAGATAAATCTGTTCATGCTGTTTTGTAGAGAATTGAAAGGAGATTCGAAATTGATAATCACTTTTTGAAAAGTTCAAAGTTGAGCTTTTGTGATGGAAGCTCAACTTTCATGATAAGTACAAAAGATGAAGGGCCCCATTTAAAAATCTTAAAAAATTACTATGAAGAGAACTTTTAATGTATTTTTCAACTAATTACTTTTCAAGATGGGATCTCAATACCCCTGGGGGGCACAGGGGTCCTAAATTTTGGTCAAAATTCAAAAAAATGGAAAAAGTGAAGTAATATATCGATTTCTACTAATTCGAAGGCGCTGAGTTCGAATATGTGCTTAGTTTTTTCATTCGACCCCTCTAAACCCCCCTATCAGCCCCCTAATGAGGTCAAAATTCAAAAAAATGAAAAATAACGTATGACGTGTCGTTTGTTAGGTTTTTGAGGGCGCTGAGTTCGAATATTTGCTTATTTTTGGGATCCGACCCTTGAGTGCCCCCTAGCCCCCAATTTTGAAAAAACACATTGATTTTTTAAATGATTTAGTAATTTTGGAGTCAGTGTGGAGAACGAAGGAGACGGATCGAGAAAGTAAGTTGATAATCGAGCTCAGCACCCTCAAATTAGTAGAAATCGATATAACACATGCTATTTCCGATTTTTTGCATGTGTTTTTTCAAAATTGGGGGCTAGGGGGGCACTCAAGGGTCGAATCCCAAAAATAAGCAAATATTCGAACTCAGCGCCCTCAAAAACCTAACAAACGACACGTCATACGTTATTTTTCATTTTTTTGAATTTTGACCTCATTAGGGGGCTGATAGGGGGGTTTAGAGGGGTCGAATGAAAAAACTAAGCACATATTCGAACTCAGCGCCTTCGAATTAGTAGAAATCGATATATTACTTCACTTTTTCCATTTTTTTGAATTTTGACCAAAATTTAGGACCCCTGTGCCCCCCAGGGGTATTGAGATCCCATCTTGAAAAGTAATTAGTTGAAAAATACATTAAAAGTTCTCTTCATAGTAATTTTTTAAGATTTTTAAATGGGGCCCTTCATCTTTTGTACTTATCATGAAAGTTGAGCTTCCATCACAAAAGCTCAACTTTGAACTTTTCAAAAAGTGATTATCAATTTCGAATCTCCTTTCAATTCTCTACAAAACAGCATGAACAGATTTATCTTAGACCTAACCAATCTCGAGATATGCTCCTTCAAAGTTAAGCAATTTCGCAAAACATCCCAATTATACGAAAATTACAAGGGCCACCCCCCCGCCCCCCTGAAGGATTAGGATCGGAATGACGGTGATTTCTTCATTAGACCATCGAGGAGAACTCGTAAAAAATTTTTGAGTGAAATCGGAAGACCCAAGGTCAAAACCTGGTCGAGTTGACATAGAATGAGCCAAATGTAAAAGGCTGTTATTTACATGTTTATTAATCATAAAAGAACAAACGATGCATCGAATAAAACGAAGGTATGTATGTGTATATAGAATGATGCAATCTTATCAAACGTAAGATCACGTAGCCGGCGAGTCCAGTGTTACCACTACACTACACCCCCTCCTGCCCATTTTTTTTCAAACTTGCATTTTTCTCTGTAATTTCACTACCGAAGAGAAAAAAATTTAATCTAAGAATGAGTTTTATTAAATGAACAAAACTCAATTAATTTCTTTGTAAAACACAGTGTTCAAAACCACCAGAACCAAAACCCACCAGAACCACTTAATTTTCGATTCTTCAAATGGGAACCAGAACCAATTGGAACCGGTTCCAAGATGCGTTGAAATATTCCCAAAAAAGACCAAAATGAACCAATTCAGCAGGGAAAAAGAGAAATTCCCAATTGGGAGAACCAAAAGAAATTTTGAAGCTTAGGTATAAATTAACAGAACCACCAGCACAGGCATAAATATTTTTAGGTAAAAACCACCACCAATGCACCAACAGGAACCATTTGATTAAATTTCTAATCAGTACAAGAACAACCACCACCAATCTGTGAATCGGTTCCAATTGGTTATAAAAAAATTTTAAGCAATTAAGTAGGCACCTTTCTTTAATATTTATATGAAGTATGTAGTGTATTTCAATTTGGTGGGGGATGACGGAATGTAATATTCATTTTATATTCTCGTAATTTGGTATTTTGAATTCAATTTAACCGATCGCGATCTAGTCAGTACTTTAATTACTTTTTTGCTTTCTTTTGTTTCTTTCGGAGTGTTCAATTTCAAATCGAGCAGGTTTCGATCTTAGGTCTTCCTATTTTTCTCAAAATTTATTTACAGGTTCCCCTTGATGGTGCAATTGAATCATTGTCATCTCGATCAAAATCCTTCAGGTGGGGGGGGGGGAGCCGAGAGCCCACGTAATTTTCATACAATTAAGATTTTTTGTGAAATGACTCAACTTTGAATGTTCATATCTCAATATTGGTTAAGTCCAAGAAGAATCTGTTTGCAGTTTCGTAAAGAATTGAAAAGAGATTGAAAATTGATGATCACATTTTGTAAAGTTCAAAGTTTAACCTCTATAATTAAAGTACAACTTTCATGATGAATATAAAAGAAAAAGATGTAGGCCACCATTTAAAAATCTGAAAAAATTACAGCAAGAGCAAAAAAAGTAACTTTTGGTCAAAAAAGTAACTAATAGTAACTTTTAGTCAAAAAAGTAACTAAAAGTAACCGAGCTTGAAAAAAGTAACCACGGTCCGATGCCTGAAATGAGCACCTAACAATTCTTTTCAAATATCAGTCACAAGTAGGTATTGAACAAATCAATATTCTATGGGTTCTCTTTAGTGATAGTCTGAGCGCAACAATATGAATAACTTGAACTGGATACTTTTGATAACCTTATTTGGAGCAGTTAAAGTGATAGACGGAGTTGGAAAATCCGAGTCAGGTAAGTTTCACTCAACATTCGAACATTATTTTTGTATTTTCACCAGAAAATTCACTATTTATCGAATACTCTTCAGGAATTCTTCTTTTAATATTATTACGGGTATCATCAACTTAGGTACCTATACCCTAAATACGTCGAACGAATAACGACAAACAATGGAAATATCGGTGGTAGGACAAAGTTCTCTTCTTGGTATGATAAAGAGAAATTCAAACAAATATTTTTCTGCCCACCGGAAACTTCTACCAGTATTGATTGCTTATATCCGAAAGAATTTGAAAATGATGATATTCTACAGTGTGCTATTGAACCGAGTCCATTTGTGGGGAAAATGACCTACAAAGATAGCATTGGTCAGGTAAAGGATCTATCTTGTGGCCTTACGGATAGAAAAGGAGTATGGTACAAGACAGGATATAAAGTAGGTTAATTAATATACAGAATAATTCTCATCTCAACGGTGTATATTTTTTTCCTAATCAATAAGTACCTACTAGGTATCTACATAATTACTTCAAATTATATTGTGGATCATATTTTTTTCAACATAGGTATGCGTTCCTGTGCCTCCTGAAATGGCTTCGTATCAAAAAATATTATTTCGATCCGCAGGATGGATTGTAAGCAACGTCATTCATTCGGTTCATAATTTATATTTGGATTTACACAGTACATGGGGAATATTTGATATTGCAGATAAAACCAATCAACGACTGTTCCGAATTCAAGGTGTTTAAATTTTGTTACAGCGAGAAAAATAAAGAAGTACTGTACACTGATCACGTAATAAGATCCCCAAAATTCTTCACAGACCAAAGATTTGAAAACGAGCTCAAAAAAACATTCGAAATTATTTCAAATGACTACGGAAGTTCTGGTTCAATTTACCAAAATGATAAAATTATATACGAGCAGGTGCGAGTAATTTAAACACGAAAAATATTTACTTCAAGACGATCACTTGGATGTGCCAAATTCATGACAAATAAGCCTCCTTTTATTGCAGTTGATAGATTCAAAACAATCTGAATATGAGTACACAAGTCAATGGCTCGTACCACCCGAAGACCTGGCATTCGCATTATGGAGAAAAACAGCATATAATTACTTGAATATAAAACCAATGAGAAAAGACCAATTAGAATTATGGAACTACATAAACGATCGTGTACAAGAGGAATCCATAAAAGTAACAAATTCACATCAAATCTCTCATCACAAGTATGATTCTTTCAATAAATCAAAACTCAGTCATTATTGGTAATTTTTTCAGATAAATAAAGAATTTACCATTTACACAGCTCCAGTAATATTGCCTGGAAAAGATCAACCATCTTATGTGATAGAACCAATCGAAAAACCTGACGTTTGGATTAAATTTGTGTTTTACTTTTACCAGTAGCAAACTCGAATCGGAATTTTGAACAAAAGTTCAGGATTGGCGATTATAATGAATAGCAACTTAGATGAAGATGCATGGCAGGGATTTTATAACAAGTATTGTAAAACGAATCTATGTGAAAATGCTTTCAACGAGAAATTCCCAAATGTGGGAAATACAGTTCGTTGTTGCTACGATAATCACGTGATGGAATTATTCAATGTTGACTTCCGCATTAACAATAGTTTGGAAATTGACTTTTCCTCGGATGGTTCGTTCGATGAAGGAAATCGAGATGTGGTCATTCATAAAGCGATATATATGGATGAAACGTGATTTTATACAACTGCCTAAATTTTAATTTGTTAAAATTTTTTTAAATTTCATAGTTATTTTGTGATTATTTAATATTAATAAATCCAACATTTTTATGTTAATTTTTCATTTTCCATTTTCCATTCATCAAAGAATAGATAAATCTGAAAAAAATGAGATAATTTTTAAGAAATGAAAAATTATAAAATCATGAGCAATATTTTTCCACTGCATAAAAAATTTACCAAGAGCAAAGTACCTATGAGATTTTCATTGAAATTCGCTCCTACCACCTTTTGGTTAAGAGTTGTTTACATTTGGTGATGGTCAAAATTTCGTAGTCACGTTCAAGTAAATACGAACGATCAATTTTCAATTGCAGCATTCGTGTTCGATTCTTTCGAGTTACGTTTTTTTATTATGAAGTTTTACCTAAATTACGTAAAATGTAAAAAATATATTCGGTGTTTTGGCAGGAGATGAAAAATCAGGTATGTTTTTCAACAAATTTCAATTTCCATAGAATAGTTTTCAATATAAAAACTGAATAAGAAGCCCTCGAATATACTTCCATTTACGTTGATTAACCCTCTAGAAAGTAGATTAAAAGGTTAAAGTTTACAAATTTGAATATTTCTTGATTTTTACCACATTTAAATCGTTCATTTCATTACTTCAAAATTGAGATAAATAATTTTTGATCAATAAGGATATATATTTTTTAAATTCATGACTGCGGTGCTAACTGAATTAGGATTTACCTACTCAATTTTTTTCAGTTTAAATTGACAGTACAGCAAAAAAAATCCTAAAAATTATTTTAAAATAATCATATTTTGCTACTAAATTTTTTTGAGTTCTTTCCAGATTATCTAGGTATTAATGGCCAACAATGAAGAAAATTAAAAACGAATTAGATTACTAAAACACAAATGAAACATATGATCCATCAAAGTTCAAGTCCATTAATTGTATTACAATCGATAAGGGAAAAAACGAAAGTAGGTATATTTTCAGCCTTAAAAATTGATTACCTACCTGCTTTAGTGGTTAGTTTTGGACCAGATTTCTCAATTTTTCATTTACACATAAAAAAATCCAAAGCAATACCTCAAATTCAGATAAAAATGTGAATTTTTTGAATTCTGAGCACGTCAATCGTGCAAAACATGTTTGTATCTGATACTGACTTTTTCGAACGAAAATTTCGTGCGCAATAATTTTGTTTTCAATCATCAAAAATGGAAAAAATTTTAATTTTTCTTTGAAAATTTTCAACTTTTAACGTCTGTGCACCCAGTTGCTAATTGTGATATTCTGATATTATGAACTCGAATGCATTATTTTTTCGTCAAGTACAAAATTATTGTGAATTTTTCAAACGATAAAAAAATTAATTCGAGGTCAACGTATAAATTCCATAGTGTAGCATGTCACGATTTGTAACTGGCTGCACTGACATACAAAATTTTCCAAAAATATTTCCGAAATATACTTCTAGTGATTGAAAAAAAATACATGATATTTCCAGACGAATATAAATTCTGTATTTTGGAATTTTATGATTTGCTGTTGGCTGCACTGGTGTATAAAATTTTCAATTTTTTTCAAAATTCACTTTTAGCGGTTGAAAAAAATTTTTGTTCAATTATTCGATGAAAAAAAATCATTCCCGCTTTGTGAAAATTTCATTTTGTTGGAATATTGTACTCTCTTAATTTGAATCAGTCAAATTCACTGATGAAATAGAGAAAATCAAGTCACGGATTAATCAGTCAAATTCCACTGATTCCCATGTTAATCGGCGACATTTTACTGCCAATCAGTGAAAAATTACCGATTCAAATAGTGAATTTTGATTATTTTTACTGATTCAATAATGAAAATTCACTGATTGAATCAGTAAATTTTTTCACTGATTCCTACAGTGACTCAATTTTGTCGATTTAAATCAGTCAATTTTGACTGATTCAAATTAAGAGAGTAATCTGCAACTTTTCAATCCCCTGGTAGCAGCCTGAGTTTTGATCGGAGAAGGATGGCGATGGTTTAAGGAGATATAGAAACTCGAATTGCATTTTTTAAGGGCTGAGAAGGCTTCTCACACAATTTTGATTGCAAAAAAAAAACAAAAAACAGCGGGTTTTTTCAAAAGGAAGTGCACTTTGAGCATCTTTTGCCCCCCCTTGCTCCAAGGGGAATCAAAATTTTTTTAGAGGTCTCCCACTCAAAGTAAACCACCTCACCAAATTTGGTCAAAATCCAAGATATGTTTTTTTTCACTCCACCCTAATGAACATAGATATTGCGTTTTGAAATCTTATAACTAAGATTTTGTCAAAAAGAAAATTTAAAAAAAAATCAAAAAATTTTTAAGATATCCTTATGGTATGATCCATTATCCCTGCAAGTTTGAAAAAAATCGTTTGAGAATTGTAAAAAAAATATAAAATTTTATAATCAAACCCCCATTTTGGGCACATTCAAGGCGTTTCATGAGGTTGGAGTGAGGTGGGAGGCTGAAATTCTTTGCAGAGAGTTTTTAGATTCTAGGGACCAACTTCCACAAGCTATAGCTCAAAAAACCAGTCAAGGGCCGATTTGTCATTCTTAACCGGCTATGCTTCTTGCTTTCGAGTCAAAAAATTCATCAATTGTCCTTCAGGTAAATAATGAAATAATAAGTATTAAAAATTCGACATTCGGTGATTCTCGCAAGTCGTGAAGACTTTATTTTCATAAAATCTACGTTAAAAGCATAGGTAAATACTTTCGACCGGTATTATTTCTCTTCTAAATACCTGTTCTTATTCTAAACTAGTTCTACGCACAATGACCTTTTTATATAATCCACCGATTCGGTTTTAATGTTACTCACCTTCGCGACCTTGCTAATGTCTATGTCTCTTTTCTCTGCATTATGCGGATAACACATCCACAAGTAATGATAACATCTCTAAATCCTACGTCGATTAAATTCCTCCCAATTATCAACGCGTTTAATTGGCCCGAGAATTATATAAACAAACGAAAACGGTGAGTCACACCGCCGCGCGAATTTTTTCTTCTCTTTGTTTACAACATACATAGTTAGTCAAATTACCGAAAAAAAACTAGATCAATAAAATACGTATTATGGTTATATGCACCGCGGTGTAATCGTGTTTATTTAACCTCGTTCTCTATATACCTAATCTGGGTAATTACCAGCGGCGGTTTTACCAGGCATTATCACCCTTTGGTTCGTTCAAGATCCACCTGTTGTTTGACATCCAGCTCATCTCTCTGCAAAGCACCTTTCATCTTTGCTTCGGCGTATTACACTAGACACAGTTCCATTTACCTCTTCAACATCTGTCCCTACTTTTCCAGTTTCAAATACCCTCTTGAAAACGGTGTTTCTGTATGTATCTTCACGACGTTTTGAAAAATGAAAATATCGATGTTGGTGTAAAAAGTATAAGGAGCTGTTTGTTCGGTAATGTTATCTCGTTACTCGAACCTAGCACCATTTTCACCTTCCAAACTGTCAATCATCCTGTTTCAAAAACCGGGTTAATATCATTGTGCCTCGTGGTAAAGAGACCGACCAAAATTTCCTTTGGAATGGTTCTGATAATTTACAGGACTCGAAGTTACGCAAAGAATTTCCTCGCGGTTAATGAAATTCCCCACACATTTGGATGAGTTTTCCTCCTTATCGGTTTATTTCTTCGAGTCACGTGCGTAATATATCATTTTTTCTTTTTATTCTCTAACGCTTTTGAGAAAAGAACCCGCAACTTCACCAGTACTTCTCAACTGCTCCATCGTTTTTGCATTTATCATATCTCCATTCATTCTTCAACTCGACCAGCGGAATAAGATTTATATCGGAAAAGGGCCCGGCTATACCTGGAGAGAAAACGGTGTTTGTAAAAAGACGCAGATGCTGGTACAAAGCAGGTGCACGCGTGGCTCACGTGTCTTCTTACACTGGTGTACACCAGAATACAGTTTAACTAAACGAATGAGCCGAATTAAATAAATATCAATGCTGTAGGAGGAAGACAACCCGACGCATATGGCTCTCTTCGCGAACCTTTTTTTCTTCTATTCCTGTTTCGGAGTACGATTGCGAAGGTGTGTTTTGTACGTTGTCATTCAATCTTCCGGCGAGTAAGATGGAAAAGGTGTGGTGTTTTTTTTGGATTTGGGGTCTGGTGAGGGAGTCGACTTGTTTTGACGATAATTGGAAGTAAAAATGGAGAGAGAATTGTAGGAAATTAATTTGTGAATTTTTAGACTAAAAATCAATTTTTTTAAAGGATTTAAAATTTAAAATACAATTTTTCCAAAAAAATGGTCTTACAGTCTAAAAAAAATCGATGTTGAACGAGATTTGAGCCTGTAGAACAATTTTGAGTTGAGGCAAAGATATACGTAGATGAAAAAAACATCCAAAAATACTCTTTTTCCAAAATTTCAAATGTAAAAATTTTATTTTTTTAATTTTGGTAAATTCTGCAAAATTCAAAAATATTCCATGTCCCATGCGAAATTTAAAAATTCAAGCTAATTAAACAGGAAAATTGGTACATATCCTATTTTTGACCTTCTGAATTGATTAGAAGCGGTTATGGACCAATCAAAAGATTTCCATTAATTTTTTGCGTTCTACAGCTTTTGAAAAAAGATCATAAGAGTGGATAAATAGCTTTTGACCTTCACCACCTACAAGCAAGGATTCTCCATATTGACCATCCTTTTGATTGATTTATGCACATTTTTCCAAAACTCATCTCAACTACATAGATCCAGGCATCATAGCAAAATTTTTTAAGAAAAAAAGTAACTTTCTGTAATTTTTTTTGACCAAAAAGTGACCAAAAAATGACCAAAAAATGATCAAACAATGACCAAACAATGACCAAAAAGTAACCAAAAGTAGCCAAATAGTAACCAAAAATTCAATTTTTTCGGAGGCAAATTTCTTTTTACAGTTTTCTGGGGGGGGGGGGATTTTTTGTAATTTTCTGCAAACATTTCAAAAATAAATCAACTGAAAAGACGTGAATAATTTCATTTATTAAATTCCTTCGTCAAAACAACAAACAAACTAGCAAAAATCTATTTTTTAATTTTTTTCTTAAAGGATTTTGAAAACTAGTAATTTCTACGTGAAAATTTGAATTTTTGCCTGCAAGTGCGAAGAAAATGTGACTTTTGAGGGGAAAAAAGTAACCAAAGTGATCTTTTAGACCTGAGAAGTAACCAAAAGTGACTGAAGTCGAAAAAAATGACAAACACCCTAGAAAAGTGACCCGCTATGATGCCTGTAGGATCCGTATTTCTCTCTAGTACTTTTTTTTGTTGCAAAGTTGAAAAATTTGTTGGAAGCTTCTGATCTGCTCAAAACCGCATCCAATCGATTGGAGAGGAGTACATACAATATTTATGAAATTTCAGCTTTCTACTTTGAATGGATCAAATTTTAAAATTTTGAATAATTCAAAAAAAGAACTACAGAGCCTGAAATTTTGGATTAAGACTGCGTATTTTCAGTAATTTTATGTCGACCAAAAGTTTTTCTATCGGATGGAATACCTCCCTTGTCAAAGTCATGTTAGAAGATCTTGTAAGGTGAGAGACCGAGAGGAGGAAGGGGGAAGCAAAAATTCAATCATGGTATCAATAATGTATGTTATTTGAACATTCAACTAAAGACTGTTTTTCAAGTTGATTCACTAAAAAAAAAAAATCGAAACATTTCCAGAGGACAAAAAATATACACATCACCAAGCAATTGAAAATTTTGAAAGTTTTGAGTAGAACCTCATCTCTTCGTGGGTCCTATTTCGTTGTTTTTTTTTTTGGTGCAGTAACATTAGGATAGGATTACCTTTCGAGTCTGAGGTCAAAATAGCACCGAAAACGGATTCAAAACGAAATTTCAAACACTCCGCTCCTACCCTCTTGGACGATTTTATAAATTTTTTTCGAATTGCGTCATTTAAACTCTTTGATCATTTTATACGTGTTTTTTTGGTAAACATTAAGTTTTAATTACAGGCGGCTCTCTTTTCCTAAACCAGGAAAAGATTTCAAAAACATTCTTTCCGACACAAAAAAAATCAAACTCGTGGTTCGTCTTTGAAATTGGGTACATTTAACTCCGAGTTATACAAAATTAAAACACAAAAACCCTTTATTAGCCAAGTTATCCAGTAAAATCTTTACAACTTTTTCATAAATTTATACCATCATCACCTGAAAGTAGGTCAGTATTTATAGTGTGATACCCCCCCCCCTCATGATGTCTACTGGATTCAAAAAATGAAAATTCTTGCTATTTTCTGTATTTTTCTTGTCATTTGCATGCCATTTCTCTTGCTTCAAATTTTCCAAAAAAAAAACCTATTTTATCCTTGAATTTTTTGTTTTTCTTGTTTTTCTTACTATCACTGAAAAAACATAACAATAAGTAGGTAAATTTTATCCAAAAAAATAATAACAGGGCACCATTCACCAAATTGGGAAAATTTATTCTAAATGTTGTAAATATTTTCGATTCTTGCGTAATTCTATTTCGGTTTGAGTTCGATCGTTGAACTCTGTTGTATCGTTTCTACTCTCATTCGTTGAGGTATTAAGTTTATATTTTTCTACGGTCGGAATTTTCACCGGAAAATTCTTGGTCGATACGCGGTTTTTGTCATTTTATTTCGAATAATAAATATGACATTATAAAATGAAAATTTGAGTTCGATTATTTCTCGAGTATTTGCGTTGAAATCTTTCCTTAACTTTCTATTTTTCGAAAAAAATAGAAATTATAATCGTAATTCGTTTTTTCGTTTTTTCGCAATTCTACGTGAAGTAAAGACAAGCGATTTTCCACGTACAGTACCGTAGACCGGAAAACCCGCACGAAGATTTTCCGCGACATCGGAAAACTCGATTTTTAATTTTCGATAGTTTCGACTCAAATCGCTTTAATTTTTCGTCGCTTAAATCGTGAGCTTTAATTTCGGTTCGGTAGTGAGGATAAGTCAGACTCGGTTAGCCTAACCTAACCTAACCTCACCTAACCTACAAATTTTCGATAAATTTTTCTTCGCCCGGAAAATTCCGTAGAATTTTCCAGACGATTCTCGGTACTTTCGATTTCTCACGCTCGCTTCTATTCACGCGCCTCAGTCACCGGAAAAACGTTATTTTCCGTTCACTAAAAATAATAATATTCATCGCGATGATTGGTGAATTTTATTACATAAAAATAATTTTTTTAATATAAATTAATAAATTTTACTGTAATTAGAGCATTTTTGTTGAATGCTGGTAACTCGTTATTATATTTTTTAACAAAATGTATATCATTTCTTGTAAAAAAAATTATTTTTCATTTTTTTGAGTGTAGTGGACTTCATGCCCCCCCCCCCCACATCCCTCCACAGAGAGAAAAAAAGAACATGAATACGTCGATCAAACTATTTTTCAATATTTCTTACTCAAACATCAAAAACTATGGCACAAAATTTGATCACTTCAAAACCTTTCAATTGTAATAGTGACTTTCCCATGATCGAAGTCCAATTCAATTCGCGGGTCAACACCCACTTAGATTACAAATCAGTTCTGATTCAATCATTTAAAAAAAAATGGATAACATTTTTCACAAAAATTCAACGATATAGTTGTCAAGTGCGACAATTTTTCTGGAAAAATTGGTCATAATCGATGAGGTAATTGCAATAAAGTAATAACGACCATTACCAAACATCGAACACTATAAAAAAGCAATATCTACACGTTCGAAATAAAAATTTGATTTCTAGGCCATATTTCCATACACCAAATAACCAGCGCAAAACACCTTGCCAACACCTTCGACGCGTAAAAAATACACTAATTTGATAATTCCGCCTTCCAAATGGCTTCAGTCTTATAGTCGACCCAAATACGGACTCAATGTACACAGCGATTTATTTAGAGACGAAACAATCCGTTGAAAATACCAATAAATCTGTAAGTTTAAAAGCGGAATAAAACGTCTATCAATCTTAATCTATCTTGATTCATTGCAAAATTCGTCGACACATCGTGGTATTTCCAGTTGTTTCAACGCAGCCTTACCCGCAATAAAAAAATACGAGAGTAAAAAACATGGCAATTGATGTACGAAGAACACGCTGATTTCATCGTTAACATTTCCAACCATGTTGAACTACATTTTTGTTCAAAAATACACGAAAATTTAAAATAATTTTCCCCCTTTTGAGTATACATGCTACATAGAGATGATAAAATCTCAATGAGTTAACATAATTATGAAGCTTTTTATGAGAATAATCTGTAAAGGTAAGTTTTGCGTTGTGTAATACACACGGGGCCGGATTTAGCGCAGAATTAAAGTTATAAAGCTGTAAACGTGTATGGCTTGTTTTCAAGCTCAGGCAGTTTTCTCTCAAGTCGAGAATTTAGCTTTTAAAACAGCGCTGGCGAAGTTTTGACATTTAAGAAAAGCTTAGAGATTTAATTTATATCGTTCAAGCGATAACTATTACGAAAAAAGAAAGCCTCTCGGACTTCCTGAACGAATTCTCAGCATAAAGATGAACTAATGGAGTGTAATTTCCTTTTAACCGAAGGGTTTATAAATAACATCGTATTACCTACACGTACGGCAAGGAAGGAGGAAAAGAAGGGAATGTCAGCGTACTAAACGATGGATACCTATCGGAATGATTTTATTTTTTGCGCAACTGCTTCCGTTTTTAGTTACGATTTTTTATTACCTACTCGAAACGTAACGATAGTTTATTTTTACGTCGGTTCGGTATCTATGAGTAATCAGATCCAACAGCGTTCAAATACCCGAACAGAAAAAAATTCAAGGATGTATCATTTTTCCCTGGAAATCCAATTGTCAGCTCGAGTCACCGTTCACCCCTTCCATTAAAACGTTCGCAACCGTGTGGAAACAATTACTCCAGTCGTCAGCTGTACCTGTGATACCTGGAGAGAGGTCTTACGTTAGTCATCGTAATAATTATATACTCGAAGGCCAAGATAAATACGATGAATTAACCGCAAAGGTATATAATTCAGATGATACCCGGAGTAATTGTAGGTACAGGTACGACGACTTTGGAAAATTATACCTACGAATATCGCTCGTCAACCAACAGTTTAATCGCACATCAAATACACCCGGTTATTCCACAACATCGTATCCATATTATTACATCGAACGATACTTACAGGGCGGAAAATCAATTTAATAAAATGTCTTATTCGAATGGTATTGTCTCAGCAGAGCGAATATTTTACGTTGATCGTGTCAAATCGCGAGTAACGTGCATTTTCATTTATTTAATTTTGTATACGTAACGTAATCCTCTTTTTCGATAACTGTTTACATTTAGGATTTTTTTTCTCCATATGAGGCAAAGTTCATATAACTATAAAAATCACTTCACATTTTTCCCCCTTTTGTTTTTAAACGTGTCACGAACATCATCAATATTTACAAACGTTGATTCAGCTTCTCCAAAGTACAAACGTTATTCGCATAATTTTGAAACCGTTGACGTATACGCGCCGACATTCTCCAGCTTCTGGAGAATAAACGAGTGGATGAGAACGAAAGGGGGATACCTTAAAATATCTCTTTTGAATAATGAATATTCTAAAAAAGCTTTTTGATTAATTGCGAACTATACGATGTGATGAAAGCTGCTTCCAAGTGTACACGATTCGAGTGCTACTTCGAGTGGAAACGAATAGCGGTATTAATTTAAACACTTGAAAAAATTTAGTATGAGGCAAATTCTTTACCAGGTCGAAGAAATTTTGTTTGGAATAATTCGAGTGTTCTCGATAGACTTTTGTTTGGTTTAAAAGCGATATGAATTTTTGATGTTATTTTTATATACATATACGAGTAATAAGTATGTATGTTGAAAGACATTCCATTGATTGACACTTGAGAAAACCATTTTTCTGGTGTTCAAAGGCATGGAAAATTTTTTTAGTTCCCTTTTCAAGAAAGAATGTAACCAAATTTCTCAAAATGATGACTAAAAAATTGTTCTAAGGGGGGAAAAAAGAAGTATAGAAGTTGATTTTGCAAAAAATATCTGAAAAACTGTTCAAAAGACAAACAAACTTGTAGAAATTCTTTGAAACGTGTTCAAATTGACTGAAAATTTGATGAATTTCAAAACAGAAAAATATATTAGAACTTGTCGAAAGGATATTAAAATTTTTTTAAATACATACCTAACACAAGCAATACTGAAACATTTACAAAATCTACTGTTTGCAAAATTGAATTCAAAATTTCTTACAAGGAAGCTACTCGAGGTCTGACGCGCCAAATTTGAAAAAAATTCACAGGCTTGTAGAGCATCACAAAAGAAACTTCCACAGCCAAAATTTCAACCCCGAAAGTTGACTTGGGGTGGAGTTGGAGGGTTTGAATTTAGAAAAATTACCCAATAGGTACACTGGAAAAATTACAAAAGTCTAAATATCTCACTCCTATATGGTATTTGGGAGATTAATTTTCTACCACGATCTACCCGCAGTACATGTAGGCATCTGAAAATGGGGTAGTCGAAGAAAATTCATCTCCTAAATTCCATATGGGGGCGAAAAATTTAGATTTTCGTAGTTCCTTCGGTGTACCTATTGGACGATTTTTCTAAATTCAACCCTTCATACCCCCCCCCCCCCCCGGTCAACTTTAAGGGCTGAAATTTTGGCTGTGGAACTTTCTTATGATGCTCTACAAGCCTGTGAATTTTTTTTTCAATTTAGCGTGTCAGACCTCGGGTAGTTTCCTTGTTAGGTGCATTGGTTCAGGGGTTGCACAAAAATTAACAAAAACGAGAAATTCGTGCTTTTTTGGATATTTTTCTGGCTAATCTTTCGATTAATTCGTTCACTCGCCTCTTCCCTTCAACCGAACCCACCAAGAAATATAGCAATTTCCAACCTAATGCAATGAAAATTAAATACGGTTACTTATCTTATAAAATAGAACACTTAAAAAAATTCATTTAATACCTAATCATTCGTTATTCAATTTTTGGCCGGAATTTCATGCTCCATGAAAGTTTTTTTTTGAAAATTCATGCTACATATTTCCGTATGTTCATGATTTTTATACTCTGTAAGAATCTTCTGATTCGATGTAAAAGAAGGAAGGGTAGTAGCTCAGGAGGCACCCCTCTTCTTCCATCAACCAGGCGCTATTCGTTTGTAAATTCGGCAAAATTCCAGTTGTATTATCAACGCTATTAGCTTAATATTTTTCTAATTTTGATTAGAACACCTGAAAAAATTGATCTATTCACCTAATTACTTGTTTGATTTTTGGCCAGAATTTTGTCCTCTATGAAGATTTATTTTTTAGATAATTCATTCAATTTTTTTATTTTTATGATTTTTATACTCAGTAAGATTTTCATATTCGGTGCAAAAGAAATATTGTAATATGCAACCCCCTCTCCCCTCGTCCATATCAGGCACTATTCGATTGTTGAATTCAGTACAATTCCGGTTCTAATACCTACATAAAAAGTTGGAAAATTCCACATAGGTACAGGTAGGTCCAGGTAGATAGATAGTTAAATATCATTCGACATGTTTACAATTTCGAAGTATCGAGATCTATCAAAATTCATAAAATGATTTCCCAGCTTGACTCGATTTTTTAAGATTTACATTTTTCAGCTACCATCCCCTCCACCAAAAAGAATTGGAAAAAAATATTGTCACTTTTGTCAAAAATACTCTCTCATTTTTGTCAAAAAGTACTCTCTCATTTTTGAAACAGTGAAATTTATTTTAAAAAAACACTGAAAAACAGTCAGAATTGCAGCACAGTAATAAATCAGTGAAAATTCACAGAAAACTCTGTGATATTTATGAATTTTACTGAAAAATCTGTGGAATTCTTTGAATAATCATGTGAAAAATCACTGAAAATTGGTGAACTTCACTGATTTTTCCTCTGCTGCAATTCTGACTGTTTTCAGTGACTTTTCAATAATTCGGAATGAGAGAGTAGTTTTCTTCGATTTTTCCAACCCTCTTTTTTAAATTTTCCAAACTCGATTTTTAGTAGAATTGAGGGCCGGATATTTGTATGTGTTCGGGGACAAGACAATGAGTGAATTTTTAAATTTTTTCTGTGTTAAGAAATTCGAGTTTTCTAGGAGGAAGAGGAGTTATATAATTCTTTGAAAATTTTCAATTTAAAAAAAATATAAATTCAAAAATTCACTTTCTATCATTTTTTTTTTAATAAACAAATGAATTTATCGAACTCGAGCGTACCCCTCTTCCTCCCTTCAATTACATTCTCAACAATTCTGACGCCATATCAATGATTATCACGTTATAAACAATTTTAATAATATTTCAGCTCCTTCGATAGCTAATTTAATCACTTTTACTATTACTGAACAGTTTTCAACGAGATTTTCCATCAATCTGGCACATATCTGATAGATAGGTAGTAGTACAGCAATAGATAGGTATAATTTAAAAAACACTTTCGTGTAAAATTATCGCGACGTTGGTAAGATAATAGGAACGTTGTATAAATTTTTTGGTGAAAAATCAATCACAGAAAAAAACTCAATCACAAATACCTTTTTCCAAAACTCTACTTTTTTAAAATTATTTACCAACCCCTCTCTCAAATAAATAAAATTTCACTAGAAAGAAAATCCCATTAGAATTTCGATAGCATTACAATAGACCTACACCAGCCCACAAAAATCCAGGTAAAAAACCTTCGAAAAACCTTTCAGACTCCAAAACAAACACTAAAGCTTTGTTCTTTTCGCAACTCCGAGTAGCTCTACTTACTCTAGTAGAGTAGGTGATAAAAATCGACAGAGTAGAGGAGCAGAATGAATTTTGTAAACAGCGAAAAGAACAAAAAAGGAGCAATAGAGTAAATTTTGAGATGATAAAAATGGTTCCGAGCTCTTTTGATGTAAAAAGTTGAATTTAATTCATGAGAAACAGTATTAATAACTCAAATTACAATCACAATTTAAAAAATGTCGAAATAGCCATCAAATAGCCGAAGAAAAATTCCAATGTTTACACTGATATCAATTTACTCCTTTTACACCCGCTGAAAAGGAAGTGTAAAAAGAGCATACTCCGAGTAACTCTATTTACTCTACTCCTTGCGAAAAGAACACGTTTCCATCCCTACTCCGAGCAAATAAAAGTGCGAAAAGAACACAAAACGTTACTCGGAGTTACTCGGAGTCACTCGGAGTTGCGAAAAGAACAAAGCTAATACTTCAATTTTCAAGCATTTAAATCCGCCTCGAACGTATTTTATGCAAATAGAAAAAATCTTGCCTCTTCTCCTTCGTCAGACTATTTTACTAAAATAACGAACAATGCTTCCAGCGTAGATTTTACTCGAACATTTTAATCGAGCGACCTTACAACCAAACGCTGTGAAAACTCGCCCCGGTAATTCACTTATAATCCTCGTTCAGGAGGAAAACGCGATTTAAAATCTTCCCTTATAAACGAGAGAGAAACCTAACGCTTTAAATTATCTTCCGAAAGAGGAGTAAAATTCGCACCATTAATTACGCAATCGAATGGTTAAAAGTTGCTTGTTGCAGTACACGCAGCACGATCGGTGTTGCTTTATGTAAATTTCAATCACGAGGGGAATATTCTCAGCTCTAAGAGTGGTAATATGTAGAAAAGGAAGCAGCAAAAAAAATCACCTAATTCGCATCTTGTTCGCGACCGGCAGGCATCGGTATACCGGACAAGTTTCATGTAAACATACCAATCTCTTGGGAGAAGACTTATTTCATGGTCATATCCGTAATACGGATAAACATGCTCGCCAAATGTTTACATCTCATTTATGAACATCGTTTCTCGAGCAAAGAAATAACCAATAAGCGAAAAAATAAAAAACACTCGTCTCTTCTGCATAACTTTTGAGTAACTTTACATCTGTACGAGTTCGACGTCGTTTCACATGTTGAAATTATTCCGAATTGTATGCAGGAGTAATTAGTATAGCAGCGAAAGCACGTAGACAATTCGCAGTCGAAATACACACAGCTATGGAGTACGATCCGTAAAAATGCATTATTTCGCATAAATATATTCCAAAGACGGCATCATCTCTCGTAATAATAAGCTTGGTGTATGGCAGAAGCGTTAATAAAAAGCCCGAATGTATTCTTTTGACTGATACGTACAGTCTGGTTAGATTTAAGAACAAAAGGTTCCAACGTACTATTGTACAATACATCTCACGTGTGCTGCGTTAAAACAAGAGGTGAAAAAAAGTTCATACAATTGATTATTAGAAGCGTAGGTTTGGGCTGCCCTTTGGTGAAAATTACTAGAAGAGCGACTGCGACTATAAATAAGAAAGAAAATTCGTTACCGGTGAGCCTGTCTCCGTCTCGGGCGTATTTTGTGAGTGAAAGGGTTTTAAAAAATTATTTCAATATCCCGCAGACAAGCAGACATCACAACGTAACACAGCAGAGCAAATAACAGCTGTTATCTTAATATCATGCTCATGCTCATAGTTGCTGGCATCAATGATGGTGTGGACGCCATGTGGCACGTGCACAGCATTTAATCGTCTTTCCCCTATTTTACAATAAGTACAAACCGAAACTTATAAACTGGTAACTTGATCGAGCCCTCGTTCGCTATCTCATTAAAACACCGCACATCCTAAGCCCGAGCCAAGATACACACGTTCGACCAATTCAGGTGTTCCTTCGGCGTACCCTGGGCCTGGGCTGCAAATTCCTATAATGGTCTTCGTATATGGTACCAGCATATAAAATTTTCCTCATAGGAGTATACTGCTGGGTCGAGAGATTGATTTATCACACTCGTACGAACAAAACAACTTTTGAAATGTCAGCCGAACGATCAAAAGTATTAAAAAGCCAACAAAACCCCATCAAGTTCATTTACCTTACCACGTGCTCGTGATTTACGGCTCATTAGTCCTTTTTTAGTCCAGGAAAATAAGAAAAAAAATGTACCAAACCCCCCAAAAATAAAATCCAGATTTTTTTTCGTGTATTACGTTCGTAATGGTCCACTACACACAACATACTAAAATGGACACCCCACAACCTTCCGCTACCACCAGGGAAGGGGTAAATGTCTGCTAAAAACCGGTTTTTCGTAAATATCTCCTCAAATAAGCCTCAAAATTGAAAAATAGTTATGAACAATCTTGTTCTACGTGTAATTTCTTATCAGAAGGTTTTTTTGTTTTTTCAAAAACACTCACTTCCTTGACCAAAATCTGAGAGTAAAAAACACATATTATTTTTCAACAATTTATAATATTTTTGAAAAAATCGAAACTTTTGTCAATATCTCCTCAAATAAACCTCAAAATGGAAAAATGGTTATGAACAATCATGTTCTACGTGTAATTTCCTATCAGACAGGTTCGTTTTTTTTCGAAAACACCCACTTCTTTGCCCAAAAATTAATGGAATGGTGGAAAACGCATATTTTTCCAATATTTCCAATATTTTTGGAAATGATGGAAATACAAAGCTGAAAGTACCCAAAATTATATCAGTGAAGAGTAATTTTTTTATACATGCTGGTAGGGTATTCCAAAAAAAGTCAACGCAAGAATTTCAACCCCTACCGTTAATCATAAGGAAGGTTATTGAATACTGTATTTAAAAAATCGAGGTTGTGGAAAGAAAAAGTACTTTAAACGCGATGTTATTGCTTATTATTGGTGATACGAAACATTTTGCATCGTAAGGATTCAAAAACGATATTTTCAGCTTCGTATTTCCATCATTTCCAAAAATACTGTAAATATTGGAAAAATAGGTGTTTTTCACCCTTTATTTTTGGGCAAAGAAGCGGGTGTTTTCGAAAAAAAACGAACCTGTCTGATAGGAAATTACACGTAGAACATGATTGTTCATAACCATTTTTCCATTTTGAGGCTAATTTAAGGAGATATTCTCAAAAGTTTCGATTTTTTCAAAAAATGCTATAAACTGTTGAAAAATTGGCGTTTTTACCCTTAATTTTTGGTCAAGGAAGTGAGTGTTTTTGAAAAAACGAAAAAACCTTCTGATAGGAAATTACACGCAGAACAAGATTGTTCATAACTATTTTTCAATTTTGGGGCTTATTTGAGAAGATATTCACGAAAACCCGGTTTTCAGCATACATTTACCCCTCCCCTGTGAAAAAAAATCAGGATTTAATTTTTGGGGATCAACTCCTAAAATGACTGGACTATTTGGTGACTGATGGGATTCCTGAAGGAAGGGGGGAAGATCGAAAAGTAAAACTTATTAGAACTGTTCAACGAACAGGTATCGATATACTTTCGTTTGACAATAATAATACATTTAGGTGGATACATGGGTCAATCTACATAATACGTGGAGTAGATAAAGGTTTAGAAATAAATTCCAGCGAATAGAGGAAGAGATATATAAGAGAAACACAATGGATACTATCCAATTATCTACATCTGAACGTAGGTAGGTATACTGTACACCAAATACGATGAACTTTTGCAGTTAATACGTCGGATAATCCGTATATCAACATGAACACGGTTAAGCTTTTTATTGAAAGTTCGCAGATGATTGTGTAACGATAATAGGATCTTTTCAGGAAACGCGTGTGTTTATTTTGAATTACGATATGGCAGTTTCTTTTCTTTTTTCGTGTTTGTGTGTTATCGTAATTCGTACGTGTGACTGGGGAGATGTTTTCGAGCTTCTGTTTTATATCAATTTCATATTTTTAAAGGTTTAATCATGACGAAGTTTTACTGCAGGAAATGAAAATTCTATCGTAGAAAAACGAAGATGAATTTTCATATCTGTTGATTCCACGAGCACGATATGATATCAATTATTACCGAGAATACATTGGATAAGACAAGAGAATGTCGAGAAAACGATACTAAAATTAGTGTAAAAATTTGTAGTGATTTGATTTTTTTTTTGAAAATGAGAAAAAAAAATTTCGATAAGCGAGAACAGTAAATTAGGTTGGTAAAAAAAATCGATAAATTTTCTTTCAAAAAAATGCATAAAGATAAATATAATTGGGATGAGTCATGTCAATTTAAAAAAAAAAGAAAATATTTTAAAATTTTGAAGCTTCCAACGATTTTTAATATTTTTCTAGATAAAGTATAAAAAAGAACCTCAGAAAATTGATATTAGGTCAACGATAATTAAACCTTTCTATGAAGTATTAGTAAATTTTACGGCTAAGCTCATTATTTTTCTTCTAAAATAGTTCGTAAAATTACCAAGGAAATACCGAACTTCGTCAGAATTGCTAAAAAAAAAACTGGAAAACATATTTGCACTTTACAGAAATCTGACAAGTGAGTCACTCGAGAT
Organism: Pseudococcus viburni; assembly: GCA_033439095.1. Classification (NCBI taxonomy): domain Eukaryota; kingdom Metazoa; phylum Arthropoda; class Insecta; order Hemiptera; family Pseudococcidae; genus Pseudococcus; species Pseudococcus viburni. The sequence goes on from JAVBJF010000255.1 coordinate 126,175, forward strand.
GTTCGTGTTCCGAGTTCAGTTCAAAGAAGAGTGGTATTTTTGAAAATGGCATGTTCTAAAACTTACGTAACTAAAATTTTAGCTGCACAGGTTTATTTTTTGACTTTTGGCGAATTTTTGAAAATTTAAATTCTTTCAGCTAAAATGTGACATTTTTGAAAAAGTATTTTCCTAGTAAACTTGATGTAAATTGAGTCCCTATTTAATACAGATCTTCCAAAACCAGAATTCAGCTCCCTACCAGTTCACAGCCTCAAGTATAATTTTGATTTTCTCCAGCATTTTCAATTTTTTTCAGAAAGCGTGGAAATTCACTCTAGCAATTAAATATCTCATTTCCGACTCCTTTCGAGTACCATAGTTGAACAAGGAAACCCACACTTCTCGTTCTCGCAATTTCCAGGATAGCATATTTCAATGTTTTTTGACCATCAGTTTTAAATTCTCAAACTGAGTAATCAGCACAACCTGAATGAAAGAAAAATATCATTTTTGCTTACAATCAACTCCATTTACCCGAATGTTACAATGTACATGTACAGTCATTCTGGAGCTTGTTGCAAGATTTTCATTTTCTCCAGTAATTTCAAGTTTTTCCAGAAAACGTAGAAATTTTCTAAAATCCACTGGTAAACAACTTGAATGAAAAAGGAAATTCGACCGAAATTCAAATTTTCAATACCACAAAATATATAACTGATCACAAAAAATCTCCATCAATAAATTGCGATAAAGGAAGATTTTCTCGTTGAACTAATTGAAATTTTCACATCTTCTGGAGAAACTACCGAAGAATATCTAAATGTTTCTGGAGGCTCCAGAATGGCTGGAAATCGTAAAATTTGGTTTTTGGAAGTAGATTTTAGATACAGATTTACTTTTAATCAATTTTATTGCAGAAACATTTTTATCAAAAATAATGCTGAAAATTATGATATTAGAATTTGTAAAAAAATCTCTAGCAATCAAAAAATAAAGCAAGTCGGAATTTTCACTCTCATGCGAATGATAAGCGAATCCCTGGAGGGGAACGAACGCTCCGATAAGTTGACTGCTTTTTTCATTCGTTTATTCGATTCAACTCTTTTTTTCAAAGAAGCAGGTAATGAATGAAGGGGAAAAAAAGACAGAAAATGTAACACTTGGTCCCAAATATACGTATTTTTGAAATTTTTTAATCAATCGCAAATTTGGACGTCGATTTATTGGGTACGGGAGAGGGAAGCAAGAGCATTCCATTTTTATGTCAAAATTTATTACATTCATCATCTCAAGAAGGAGCAAAATGTAGATGGTACACGGCTGGACCGAGTGGGGGTAGAGGGGGAGCTTGCCTCCTAATACTACTTAAATTCCGTTTTCAGTGAGAACAATTAGATTTGAGTGGAAAATATTATTTAAAAATGACCCTAATCACCTTTTTTTGGGAAAATTTCTGTTTCGAATCAGGAAAAATAAGAAAATCGTGAACTGAGCCGAAACCATTTCAAAAATCCTATTTCAGTCAGAAACTTTCAATTTTCTCGCCCCTCTAATGAGTAAACTTCGGTTCGTTCCTGAGGTGGCAACACTGACAACGTCAATAAATGAAAAAAAAAACGAAATTTGTGCGATAAAAAATCGAAAAATGACCTGACTATAGAGAGAATTGTCCAAAAATTATTTTTGACCCTTTAAAACACGAAATCTTTCCCCTCTCCTCGACGGAATAGATGCTCGTTTTTCCAAATAATCGTGGAAAAACTATACCAAAATTCATACCCGATTCATCAAAATCTTCCAAAATAGTGGGTTTTTGAAATCAAATGTATTGAGAGCTAGCAGAAAAATTTATAAAGCCGTAAACGTTTCTTGTTCCTTTTGATTGTTTCAAATATTTTACATCCTGACACGTTTTCCAATTCAGTAAGTGATTAGCCTTTTTCAAAAGTTCGGAAATGAGAAATTTTTCATTTTCCATGATCTTGGTGAACAATGTACCTAGATAAATGAGAAAAATGAAATATTTTTCAAACAATTTTTTTCCTCGTTCGAAGGAAAACAATGAAAAGGAAAGAATCGTCAATTTCTTTCAGGTATCTATACATACAACGAAATGACTATTGTACTTGTATTGTAAAATAGAAAGAGAATAAGTTCATAGGGTGTTCGCAATTTTTTAGACATTTTTGCTTCGACCATAGAATATTTTGATACAGTAAAATCTAATATTCGAAATTGTTTGCTCAAATGAACTTTCGTATAACATTTCGTATCATCTTTTTCAAATCAAAATTCGTCGTAGCATTTTATAAATAGGTACAATACAGGGTGTATAATTGAACCCCAGACGCGAAATCGAAAAAATTCTCTTTTTCCTCCGATTTCCCTTTTACTGATATTGATAACGAGTGATTTTGTAACAAAATAATTTTCAGGAGCTTGCTGTTTTATTGGTGATGAATTACTCGTGTACCTTTATCTAATTCGACGTTTAATTTGGGACCCATTCATCCTATAATTGTTGGTAACTTTACCCTTTTTCGAGAGGAGAGAATTTTTTCGATTTCGCGTCTGAGGTTCAATTATTAGTCTATATTCTATGCCCGATTATCGTTCAAAAAAAATTTTTTGTTCGGGGACTGAAAAATTCAGTTTGTAAAAAATACTCACAGACCCCCTCGTTCAAAAAATGCAATGTTCCCAGCCCTAAGTCACTGGGCTCACCCCCTGGGGGGCTCTTGAAAATCAAATTTTTAGCGCTGTGAGTACTTTTCGGGGACTATGGGAACATTATATTTTTGGAAAGGGCTTTTATCCCTGATTAAGAAAAAAAAATGTTCCCACCCCTCGGACCATGGGCTGAGGTACCACCCCCCTCGAGGTGGTGTGAAACACCCCCTTATTGTGTATATTTTCGTAATTTTGGTATGGAACACGCATTGTCGTATTATTGTAGTTAAATAATGATAATCACCTCCCCTCCCCCAACCCCTGAAGAGGGTCCACCCCCTTTTAAACTTGAGATGTGTGCATTTCATGATGTGATGCAGTTATTTGAATGGAATTTTTTTTAAAACGTGATAATTTATTCCTATGATTTGAAAAATATTTTCTTCACTCCCCTTCACCTCATGCTTACGTCCCACCCCCCTATTCAGATTTTTTAAATCACATAACTTGAGCTGTAATGCAGTTATTTTCGCGTGGTTTTCACTACTAACCTAAAAATTATGTCTAAAATTTAAAAAATAATTTACTTGCCCACCCTTCGCATTTCTAACTCACCCTCCCCTCACCATTACTGCAAAATTACCCATTTTGAGCTGTAATAAGGTGGTTTTTACACAGTTTTCTATAGGATACATCGTAGTTTTGTCATTCTGAAGTTATGGTAATTATTTCATATACATAGAATTTGAATCAACCCTCAATCCACTCCCCCAGCTCCTCCCCCTTAACACATAATATGTATGAAGTACATCACTAAAGTAGATACCTACTTTTCATTCCTTTTCCTATAAATACTCAATAAGCTTACACTATGAGAATATACAATATTCATCAAAGTCCATGTTCAAACTGGTTCCTCTATTGCCCATAATTTAAAAGTAAATGCTCATAGTTGTTAAGAATTGTGAGTGAAACAAATGCCAGGATTCCCCTAAAAAAAAACTGTAATTTCATTGCAATGGAATTTTCAGGAAATTTCATTTTTGCATTATATGAAACAGAATAAGGTTAAACTTTTTCCATATTACCAAAAATTCAAAAATAAATGCTCAGAGTTGTATATAAATTTGAAAGAAACCCATTGCAATAAAAATCTAATTAAGCCTCAATTAAACTTCTCTTGAATTTTTCTTCAGCGATTGAAAAGATAGTAAAGTCAATGTTTAAATTTTATCACTCAAAAAAATCCAAAAATGCTCAGTTGTACAAAATTGTGACATTGTGAGCTCAAGTCAAAGCAGCTTAGATGAACGAATAAATCAGCCACAGTTGTCTGTTTTCTAGAATTTATTTTATCTGATCAAAGTTACTTAGTACAGTCAATGTTCAAACTTTTCCTCCATTATCAAAAATTCAAAAATAAATATTTAGAGTTGTGCAAAATTGCAAGCAAAAAGTATGGGAAGATAATTAAAATTTTTCAGTAAATTTGTTCTGTGCTCGAGGAAGATCAAACATTTTCCATCATTAGGTACTTGAAATATACGAGGGTTGGCCCAAATGTGTTGCACAGTGCCCCAGCGGCCGTTGTAATTGAGTTACGGGGTCGAATGAGGGCTCATTTTGTAGATTGGACTTTCCTCTTTCCAATGATATATTAGAACTAGGGTTTTATTAATTTTGAAGTATAGTTAATGCGTGTTGAACGCGACAACTTTGGTCCCTCGGCGCGGATGAAAAAAAAAGTCAACAAAAATGAATGAAAAAAACGCATTATCGCAACGAAATTTATTAATTTTTCAGGTTTAGGTACATGATAGGACAGTGTTATTGACCTTCAATGTAATCGCCGTTTCTGTCGATACACTTTCTCCAGCGACGATGGAGCGATTGAACGCAGTTCACCTCCTTGTTTTGATTGATTTGACGAATTCTGCGGGTGGTTGCCTGCGACAGCTTCGTCAAACTCGAAAATCGCCGGCCCCTCATCGGTTCCTTCAACTTGATCAACAGATCGAAATCAGGTGGGCTCAAATCCGGGCTGTGGGGAGGGTGGGGTAACACCTCCTCGGAAGGAGGTGAATGGCGTTCAATCGCTCCCTCGTCGCTGGAGAAAGTGTATCGACAGAAACGGCGACTGCATTGAAGGTCAATAACACTGTCCTATCATGTCCCTAAACCTGAAAAATTAATAAATTTCGTTGCGATAATGCGTTTTTTCATTCATTTTTGTTGGCTTTTTTTTCATCCGCGCCGAGGGACCAAAGTTGTTGCGTTCAACAAGCATTAACTATACTTCAAAGTTAATAAAACCCAAGTTCTAATATATCATTGGAAAGAGGAAAGTCCAATCTACAAAATGAGCCCTCGTTCGACCCCGTAACTCAATTACAACGGCCGCTAGAGGGCACTGTGCAACACATTTGGGCCAACCCGTAAAATAAATGCACAGAGTTAAGTGAATTTGTGAGCTATAGTTGAAACAGCTTTTATAAAAAAAATACAATTCTGCCGTTGTTAAACTTTCTAGAATTTATTTTCTTCAATTAAAAAAATTTTAAGTTTGGCCCAGCTGTGATTGAAGTCATCAGAAAAATGGAATTTCCTTAAAAAACGACTAAGTTTGCTATTAAATATTTTATATTATGTAATTCAACTCTTGCCACTTAAGTACATACATAGTAGGATGATTATGAATACAATTTTCAAATTTCACGAGGTTTCACCACTCAAATTAGTTTATTTTCTTCAAAGCACGAGATTTCTAAAATTCCACCTTCCCTTCTGATATTTTCAAGATCCACTTAAGATTATTCTTGGGGAAAATAATGCAAAATTTCTGAACACCTTTTAAAAATCTAAGAATTCAGCTCAGTTTTGATTTAAAACATGAACTATGAATCACTAAAAACTATTCAGAGATTTCAAGAAATCTGAAAATATGTGAAAATACCTAAAATGTACTGCCTGAGGTTTCTCCAAACTCTCCCCTCCCAAGATGATTTAGTTTAAAGTTCATTTTTAGAATACATGACCTACCTACATATATTCGATCCAATAAGAAAGAGAGAGCTCAGTAACTGGCCCCTGTTTTCAAAAGAAAATGAACCACTCTAGGAAAGGGTAAGGGTGTCAAAAATTAGGGGAAAAATTTTAATGCATATAAATGCACTTCTTGTTGGAGCAATTTTAAATCGTTAATATGAAATGTAGGTATCTACTTTAGTGATGTACTTCATACATATTATGTGTTAAGGGGGAGGAGCTGGGGGAGTGGATTGAGGGTTGATTCAAATTCTATGTATATGAAATAATTACCATAACTTCAGAATGACAAAACTACGATGTATCCTATAGAAAACTGTGTAAAAACCACCTTATTACAGCTCAAAATGGGTAATTTTGCAGTAATGGTGAGGGGAGGGTGAGTTAGAAATGCGAAGGGTGGGCAAGTAAATTATTTTTTAAATTTTAGACATAATTTTTAGGTTAGTAGTGAAAACCACGCGAAAATAACTGCATTACAGCTCAAGTTATGTGATTTAAAAAATCTGAATAGGGGGGTGGGACGTAAGCATGAGGTGAAGGGGAGTGAAGAAAATATTTTTCAAATCATAGGAATAAATTATCACGTTTTAAAAAAAATTCCATTCAAATAACTGCATCACATCATGAAATGCACACATCTCAAGTTTAAAAGGGGGTGGACCCTCTTCAGGGGTTGGGGGAGGGGAGGTTATTATCATTATTTAACTACAATAATACGACAATGCGTGTTCCATACCAAAATTACGAAAATATACACAATAAGGGGGTGTTTCACACCACCTCGAGGGGGGTGGTACCTCAGCCCATGGTCCGAGGGGTGGGAACATTTTTTTTTCTTAATCAGGGATAAAAGCCCTTTCCAAAAATATAATGTTCCCATAGTCCCCGAAAAGTACTCACAGCGCTAAAAATTTGATTTTCAAGAGCCCCCCCAGGGGGTGAGCCCAGTGACTTAGGGCTGGGAACATTGCATTTTTTGAACGAGGGGGTCTGTGAGTATTTTTTAGTAATGAAACTTTTCAGTCCCCATAAGTTTGAAAAAAATTCATTTTCTAGAGCACTTTTTCGGGTATAGAATATAGACTATATACACCCTGTATACGAACTGATTTCAAATTCAAGCATACATAAATGCAACATAGGTTGCTAATATTTTACTATCAACAAGAAACGTGCCATTATTTATCTATAATGATAACTTTCAAGTTCATAATCATAATGTATCTAGGTAATAATTACGAATTGATGATCACAATATAATTACCACGTACCACGGATTTCAATTAAAATGAGACTTTTTCGAACGAAAATGTATGACTGATAAATTCTATTTCATTTCTATCAAAGTTTATTGACAAAATGCGTCAGTCGTCAGTCGATAAAAAATTAGTCATGTGCATGATCAATCGAAAAACGAGAGGACTCCAACGTTTTGACAACAGCTACAAAACTGCAAGACACAAAATGAACATACAGCGTGCAATTTCAACTCGATCAATCAAATCTCACCTTACTTTCAAAGATCATTTCATCACCCCAACCAAATACTCTTCGCTGAATGCCCAGTCAATATCCAGCACGATTTGAAAACCTCTAAAAAGAACAACCGTGACGAAGACGATGCCAACGCCGATGACTCATAGCCATCGATGGGAGCTTACATAAAATATGAATTATAGATTTCTCCAGAGCGTCGATATATTAAACCCATGTGCTCGCACGTGATTGACGGGTATAGTCTGGTCAAAATATCATCTCACGCCCTATACTTACACCAACTTCAACTGTCAAACGAAACAGACAGAACAGAGAATGAAAAAAATCGCACCCACGAACCCACTGTAGTGTATAACTTTCACAAACGAAAACGAAATTCGCACACCTCCCTAAATCTTACATCGTAACGATGCACTCGAGCTAGCTCTATGCACATTGTTCTCGTTAAAAAGATGCGTTTTCACTTACCCATGATTGTTGCCATTTTCTGCACTATTCCAAAGACGAAGCGAACCACTAAAAATCTAAATTAAATTACAAAATCGATAATGCACACTAAACACACCGAAAAATCGCACAGTAACAATAGACACACGCCGAACGCCGAAAAAGCACACGCGAATTCGAATTAGTTCATTTTGACGAGAGGAAACTTTCAAAGCACGCGAATACACTTCACATTCGAACACCTTTGAAAAACGTGGCTGCGAAAGTTTATCCGAAATCGAGCATTTTTTTTGCAAATTTGAGACACATTTCACGATATATCCATTAACACATATAACGAGACACAACCTAACGCATAGTTAAGCGAGCCGGTCATCTGACAACTACTGCTGGGATCAGGAAGAAGCCGTTTCTCCGGTAACCGAGAAGCAAGCCACCACCCAAATACTAAATCAGTGCTGCCATGTGATGAATTTTACTAAACCGAGAACTCGTAAAAATCATCTTTGAAGTTTATAAATCGCTGAAATGCATGTTACATTTCGCGGAAATGCATTTAATTATTTTAGATATGAAAAATATTCTGAACATGCGATTAAAATTGACGCAAACAGTTTAAAGTGCAATCTCGATGCGAAAAAAAATCACCAATTAGGATGCAGCGTTGCATCACGTGACTATCCGTAGATAAAACACGAGCTTCGAGCTTAAAACTGATAAAAACGAAAAAATTTTCAAAATACCAAACATCAAATTTTGATTTTCATTTTGTACTAAAGTTACCTTAATTTTTTTAAGTATTTTGTTAAAGTAAGCTTTGAAATGTGTCTTGATGTATGTTCTGTGTTAATTTCCGTTTAAAAATCGTATCAACCGATGGATTATGAAGATATAATCTACTTAGTAGTTCTTATCGGTAGCATCTTCGTAGGGTATATTTTTCAAAAAATACGATCTTCCAGGACGAAACAATGGTTTTCCACTATATTAGGAATTGGTATATGCACAGTAGTGTGTGGATTTCATGTATTACACGGAATATTTCTTACTTTTATGATCGGAGTGATCATTCAACTAAGCTATAGGTGAGTGAAATGAAAATACTTTGTTTTAAAATGAGATGCTTTTTTATATTCTATATTTTATTTTTATTGTTCAGGTACTGCCATGGACTTAGTTTTGCTGTTGGGTTTTTATATTTAGTATTCTTTCGAACAACCGAGTATTTCAACATACCGTATCCCTCAGGTCATGCTAATATGATACAGATGATATTGACTTTGAAGGTAACGTAATCTTTATTGAATTTTTTCCAATTGCATTAACATTATTGTAATTGAATTAACTTGTGCACTTTTCAGCTCGTTGGTCTAGCATTTGAAGTTCGGGATAATCATGTAACTAATCGACAAATCAAAAAAAACGATAAAACTGTTTCTGATCAAAATCGTTACCGATTGTTTCCCAAGCCAAGTTTGCTGGAGGTATTTCATTACTCATTTTGCTACGCTGGTGTTTTAACTGGTGAGTATAATGAAGATGAATTTATGTAAAATGATGAACAAGTTACTGTCAACTTCTTTTTTGAATTACAGGTCCATATTTTACTTATTGCACTTACAGAGATATGTTAAAATATCCACCCAAAGAATGCAAAATTTATGTTAAGGAAACTTTTAAGACAGTCGCCTACGTACCTTTGTTTTCCATTTTATATCTAGGAGCTTCCAAAGTCTTCCCTTTAAACGTGGGTAAATTTTGTAAAAGGTAATTTTATACGTATTTACTTATGCCACAAAAATATGACGAATAGTATATTTGTATTGCAGGTCTTATTTAGTGATGAATTTTACACTCGTAGTCCATTTTTGTTTCGATTATGGTACATGTACTCCACCTTTTTCATATTTCGTATGAGAATGTACATAGCATTTAGACTATCTGAGGCTGTGTGCATCATGGCAGGATTAGGATTTTACCCTGTCAATACGAATCCTCGAGCTGGAAGCGGACCATCGTGTAATTTTGAAGAATTGAGTGTAATGTAAGCGATGTTTTGATGATTATTTGTTTTAAAAATTGTATTCTAATGATTGAAATATTTCCAGAGATGAAAAATCTTCGAAAAGTTATAATTTCGAGACCATAGACACCATACGTGTGTTAGATGCTGAATTTTCGACTACAGTTCGAGAAGCAACTAGACATTGGAATCGTTCAATTCAGTATTGGTTAGCTGCATATGTATATCGGAGATTTCCATTCAAAAAATACAAGTAAATGATGAAAAATGAAATAAGAGTAGTGACGTGGTCATTATACAAGTATTTTACATGTTTATAACCTCCCTCTCTTGTCAATTTGATTATCGGTGACTGAAAAATGAAATTTTTTTCGAATCGTCTCACAAAACGTTTTTATGAGTTGAATTTCATTTCTTGAACGGGCTTTTTCGAAAAATATGTGAGTGGAGCAAATGTAGAATTTTTTATTTTTTCTGTGTCATTCTGGATTTATAAGTGATGAAAATTATATTCCAAAACGATCCTAGATCCTAATTTTCGAAATCAATCATAAACTCTTTCCAGTCTCCACGAGTTCACTCTGGCCACGTTACTGAACAGTAGAGATGAATAATTTATCAATCTGCAGGATTACTTTCAATCTACGTTCAAATTGTAATGTTGGTCAGAAGTGCGGTGAAGGTATTTTCTTGAGATCCCATTCCTTTTTGAAAATTGGGGATGAAGGGCTGATTTTAAAAAGATAACTAGATACCTTCCATGTTTTAAGAATTTCCTTTGCTTGCAGTTTGACTTGAATTTTTGAATCATAAGTGAGGCTGAGGAGTAGTTTTCCAAAACTGATACACTTAAGCGAATTTTACAGAAATTTCAAAAAAAAAACACTACCATCCTGAATTTTCAAGCCAAAAAATGGGTTTTTTCATCAATAGGAAGAGTAACATGAACGAAACATTTTTTTTTTTTTGAAAATCAGGACGGTCGAGTTTTTTGTGATTCCTGCCTGTAAAATTTGGTAAGCTGCGTTAAGATAGTTTTGGAAAACTACTCCTCAAAAATGAAGATGACTTTATTTTTAAAAAAAGAGGAGATTTTTAAGCTTTTTCTCTCAATTTTTGAAATTGCTTTCATAAATTAAGAAGTAATAACACTACAAAATCTAACATTTCTGTTCTTTTTTAAATTTTTCATCCATCTCAATCTTGCATCAAATTCAACTATTTATGATAATGCCATATAAACTAAAAAGTAATTTCACACGTGTGAGAAATTTTTTCATTTTTTTATCTTAAAAAATATAAAACTTCCTCAATAAGTAATCGAAAAATTTATAAAATAAAAAAATTTAAATAATGCTTCAAATTTATAAAATTTTTCTGTAAAATATTGGTTCAATCAAGAGGGATCTTCTTCGATGAGTGCTATGAAGAAAAAACTTTTAGAAATCGATTAAAAGCGGGTTCGGATTCCAAAATTCAAAATTCGGCAAGATATTACATTTTAAAGGTGATTCTGGTGAATTTAAAATTTAAAAAAAAAACTAAAAAAGTACTCGTCTTTGAACGCTCTTTCTGTAATTTTTTTTTTTTCGATGAAAAGTTACTAGGTCCTTACGCCCTCGCAAATTATTTTGTTTTTCCTGGAACCTGTTATTATCGCAATTACCTTGTTTATGATGCATTGAACTGTTTTATTTAAAATTTCAATTCTATTCTCCTCCCCTTTCCCACCTCCAAATAAAATTCTTCCATTTTTATATTTTCTCACTTTGATAATCGGTTGTTATTATAATCAAATTTGACATTTCTATAAGCAAGTAATATTTTAACATTTCGTTAGGATTTAGAAAACAAAAAAATGATACGAGATTACTTCTGTTAAAATTTCAAAAATGCAACCTTTTTCGTTTTAATTTTCAAGATTTCTTAGCAATTTCAGTATTCGTATTTTTTGTTACTTTTTTAATATTTTGTAAAAAAAAATTATAAAATAAATCTTACATCAAATGATAAAAAGTCAAAACTGATGTAAAAATAAAATTTTTTCAAAGTTATTTTTTATCTAACGAAACGTTATTACCTACGTCAACGTACTTACTTTTTCTCCAAATCTTTTTACGTATATCTGATTTTTGTTTTGTTTTTTTAGCGGAAATTTTTCGAACAGATCCTAAACCCTTAAACATATTCATATTTAAATAAGTACACCCTATAAACACGTAGAACGCCCCTTTATAAAATTATGTTCACTGTTTTTCGAAAAACTACAAAAATCTGAAAAAATTTTCCATGTTGAAGAGAAATGTTTCGGAGATTAGGGGCTACTATTTGAGTCTCCTCAGACTTGAAGGAATCATCACGTCACCGATGCCTGCTCATGTGCTCAAACCAAAATCGTCCAATATTTTATCACATGTTCAATACTAATTCCCATGTATGTATTTCTGTTCCAGAACATTGATAACATTTTTCATTTCAAGTTTCTGGCACGGTATTCACGGAGGCTACTATTTTAGCTTATTTTCCGTTCCTTTGTATCTATTCGTTGAAGATATTTTTGTAAAACGAGTAATCAAAAATGATAAAAGTAGTAGACTGGTAAGCTTACGATTTATTATTTAAAAAAATTTCGTGCTTAATTTTAAAACTAAAATTTATTTGCAGAAAAATTTCCTGCTCTGGAATGCTAAAATGTTTCAATTTTCATACTGGGGTCTGGCGTTCCAAGTTAAAGATTCGATTGTAATATGGAAATATGGCATGTCGGTGTATTTTGCTCCTTATATTGTCGCTACTGTGATGTATTTCATAGCTGTGTTATTTAAATAGTCATTTGTTACATTTATATTTCTGTTGCAGTTGGAAAAAGTCAAATATTAAATTGTTTTTTTGTTTAATAATCGTCTATAATTTTTCAAAACTTCTCATTTGTGAGTCTGATTGTTTTGAAAGGTTCTGTAAATTTTTTGGAAAACGAACGCAACAAAATAGAAGTAATAACGGAATAATAGAGTGAATGCCGATAAAAGAATCACAAACAGATAACTTATCAGGAGACGTATCCGGGCGTATGAATTGTTTTTATCTCGAGTTTCGGGTTCTTTTTGTTGGTATAATATTTTATACATTGAGATTTTTCTGCAAATTGCATATTTTTATGATGTGTGAATCAGACACATTAATGGTTCAAAATTTTTAGACGAATTTTTCGAGGCGAATGAACAAAATTTTGACGTCGAAATCGATTTTATTTTTTGATTGATCACAATGAATTATACCTAATACTTACTTTTTCAAAATGTTATTTTTTGAGCAGGAAATAATACCCATAGATGATGGCAAAAAGTTTCATAGGTTTTTTTTGACGATTGGTTGCTATATGTTCGATCATAAGCGCACCCAGAAATTATTTAAGGGAGGGGCTCAGAATTCTGGAAAAATAGGGGAGGGGGTGAAATTTCAATGAAAAAATTTAGTAACTTGTTATTCCGTGGCACTGGCGCACTGTGGGATAGGAAAATTTCTAGGTGGCAAAAAATCAGAAACCGCGGAAATAGGGGTTTTTGGGTGCGCTGAATCCATTTCTCAACTCGGTTTTACCTGAAAGCCCCAAGGGGAGTGGGGGGAAGGGGTTCAAAAATCAAAATTTTGAAATTTTCCGAGTAGGGTGTCGAAATCTATGGGTTTTTGCCTCCTGAATTCGATTTCGGCATTATTTTTGCAAAAAAAGTCAACGGGGAGTGGAGGGAGGGGGTTGAAAACCGAATTTTCAAAATTTTCCGAGTAGGGTGTCAAAATCTATGGATTATTGCCTCCTGAATTCGATTTCAGCATTATTTTTGTAAAAAAGTCAAGGGGAGGGGGTTGAAACCCGAATTTTTGAAATTTTCAAGGCCTCAAAGAGAAATGAACCAAAAAGAACTGAAAAACACAGTATTACTTAATACACTATTATTGATATTTTTGACAGAATTTCAAAAAGATTTGAATTTTATTCTACCTATATCATCTGGCATTTCAAAAATTAAATCACACCAATTTGCTTGAGTGGTAAGCATTTTATTCTCCGTCTGATTAACTTCTGTTGACTGCCATTTTTTCATTAGGTGGCCAAGGAAATTCGTGATTTTTCTCTTCAATCGTTTTTCTTTGGTAGGAGAGATATTATTCCACTTCCATGATTCAACGAGGTAGGAATATAAAGGTTCTCGGCAGGTTGCATTATTTTTTATTGCAATCTTAAGATTCCGTAGAAATAGAAACAAATCTTTGTTTGTTAACGCCATTATTAAAAGCCATAAATGTCGTTAGAATGAACAGACCAAGTTGATATTCGAATTCTATGACCTCAATTTAGCAATAATCAAGAAGACACATGTTATTTGCATTTCTTTGCAAACAGTTTTTTAAAAATTGGTGAGCTAGGGTAGGACAGAAGGGCCGAGTCCAAAAAATGACCAAATATTCGAACTCAGTGCCCTCAAAAACCTAACAAACGACATGTCACACATTATTCTGCACTTTTTTGAATTTTGACCCTATCAAGGGGGCTGTAGGGGGGTTCAAAGGGGTCGAGTGAAAAAACTAAATGCATATTCGAACTCAGCGCCTTCAAAAACCTAACAAACGACACGTCAAACCATTATTCTGCACTTTTTTGAATTTTGACCCTATCAAGGGGGCTGTAGGGGGGTTCAAAGGGGTCGAGTGAAAAAACTAAATGCATATTCGAACTCAGCGCCTTCAAAAACCTAACAAACGACACGTCACACCATTATTCTGCACTTTTTTGAATTTTGACCCTATCAAGGGGGCTGTAGGGGGGTTCAAAGGGGTCGAGTGAAAAAACTAAATGCATATTCGAACTCAGCGCCCTCAAAAACCTAACAAACGACACGTCACACATTATTCTACACTTTTTTGAATTTGGTCAAAATTTTTGAACCACTGAAATGCCGCTATACCCAAGAGTGGGTACTAGTGGGTAAATGTAATTAGCACAAACGATAGTACACATATCAAGGAAAAAAACTACGCAAAGCATTTTTCGGATCATTTCGGATCATAGTTTGTACAACAACTTAAAGATAAATTATGCATAGATGTGATGACATAACAGTACTTGCATTAAAACTCTGATAACTTCGTTGATAATGATCAAATCGCAAAAATGAATCAACCACTGAATTCGCAACGAAAAATACTACTAAATAATGTGCTCACATTCCATATACAATGTAGTTTAAGGGTAACCGCGAGGGGTTGAAGAACACGCATGTTATCTATAAACCAGTCTGGCGTTTACACCGCGATGTTTCAAGTGTTGCTGTGGCAACAGGTTTGCTTCCCAACACATGAAAAATATCACATCTGATGCTCTGAATGTAGTAGAACACCATACCTTAGATTTCACATCTTTTTATTGAAGTTTAAATTTTAGGTATTTTTGAATTATTGCCACCTAGAAATTTTCCTATCCCACTGTGTGGCGTAGTCAGGGTATTTCCATTAGATTGATAACTCATAAACGGATTTGAGCCAAGTAAAATTAAAAAATTACGGAATTTCAGTTATTTTTTGCTGATTTTTTAGTCAAAATTATTGATTTGTTTCTGACAAACTCAGAATTGATTGAGAAATCAGTGATATTTGACCGAAAGATCAGTGAAAAATCATCAATTTTTAAAATAGAAGAATTAAAATACTGCCCGAGCGAAGCGAGAGCGAATTTTTTTTGAAAAATCCTGCTTCAAGAGCAAAAAAATTCACTTTTTTTTACATTTTTCCAATAAAAAAATCTCCTGTCCGAGCTTAAGGGAGGGACTCGAGCCCCCTGAGCCTCCCCCCCCCCCCTTGGGTGCGCTTATGTGTTCGATATGGAATTGATGTTCCCATGAAGTTTTTTTTTTGTGAAAATTCACTTTTTAGTTAAAAAGTGTTCGACAATTTTATGTACTTTATATCCCATTAAAACATCGCTATCGAGACTAGATTGGTACCAATTAGAATCACGTCAACGAAATTATCAAAATTACCTAATACCTAAAATTAAGCTCCTGTTTGTAGTTCAGCGAACATTTGATCTCATATCGATTTTTCCTGTGTGGTACAGTGATGATTATTTTTTCTCTGTGAGAAGTAGGTAGTGGCAAATAAGCGAAGGTTAATAAATGAACGGCATATCTGTGCTGAACACATTTGTTATCAGTTTATATTATTAGAAGAGTGATGCACATTTACTTATGTTTGAATATTTATCTGTTTACGCCCCCAAATGAGTATCATTCGAACAATTCTTCTCATGAAATTGTAGAGAAAACTTCATTTTTGTAGTGCGTAGTTGTGCGGCTGGTAACATATGTGATAGGATTCCTATACATCAAAATGAATTTAGTAATTAAGTTATTCGTAATTATTTGCAGTATTTTTATTTGTATTTCTAACGTAAATAGTGCAGAAACACCACATCATTGTTGTTCAAATAATGTAAAACTTGCAACTTCTGGAAAATGCCGAGACAATAGTGCTCTTAGTATAACCTGCGATAATGGGTCTCCGATATTATTGGATCCAAGCATCAGTTCGTACTACAAGTTTTCTATTGCTACAGATCCTGAAAATGACAATAAGGCATATTTGGATGCATTTATTGCTGAATATCATATTTATCAACCTTAGTAAGTGAACAAATCGTTATCCTAAGTAATTAAACGTGGTTTATCTGTGATAATTATTTACCCAAGTGGGTAGGTAGCCACTAGCTAGGTTCCTGTTTCAAAAAATATCTCGTATAGGTATACCTACGACCTAGCCACTAAAAGTGGCGATTTTTTTACTTTTTACGAAAGTTGAAGGCAGGGGTAATTCAAAAGCAGTGTTTTCATCTCAAAATAAATACTTAGGTAACAATTTTAGCCCCTTTGGTTCGCCTCTTATTTCTGCCTCATTTGTCCCTAAAATTTATTGCGTTTAAAATTTTATGATAAATTGCGAAAAATCTTACCGAAATTGATCAGAATAAAGATGATTACTTACTAGGTATAAAAACCATTACCTATCAACATTTCTTTCTCTTCTTCACTTTTCGAGATAGGTAGCTAGGTAGTAGGTAATTATTTATTAAGAATCATTTGTTCATGTTTTTCGTTTCTTTACTAAAATTCAAAATTAAGTTAATTTTATGAAAATTTTCATTGAAAATGGTCTTAGTGCCACGATTTTTTTTACAAGTGTTCCACTTTTTTAAATTTTTTCGTGATATTTTCAAAAAAAAATGAAAAATGATATAGGTAAGTATGTATTTCTAAAAATGTATTTTAGGTCAATTTGTTGAGAAATCTCGAATCACTTGATAATTGTTTTTTTGTTTTTTTTTTAAAATGTAAAAAGACATTTTCAAATACCTATGTACTTAGTCCAATAGTTTGTGGAAAATCGATCTATTTGACAGCTGTGTTTAAGGACAACGAAAATCTCTGGTTAAATGAAGAATATTTTTTCTCCAAATTGCATACGTTATTCCATCTATGTATACCTATTCGAAAAAATTCATTGCCAATAGAAATTTTGTTAGCAATCTTCTTTCCCTTCCCTTTTTTTTTACAAAAAGTCTTGAAAATAATAAAAAAGAAAATGAGATTGTAAAATCATAATTTGAGTTGGAAAAAATTCTACTTGATTCATTTTTTAAAAAAGCACCACGTTTTTATTTACAAAAAGCTTCATCCTCCCCTCTTCTTTTTTATCATTCCGTCTTTTTGAGATAATGTGTGCACCTTTTTTTTTTGCTTTTCACTAAATTCATTAGACTCCTAAAAAATATTTCAAGTACCTCAATTTTTTTTTTAAATTCACGTTTTGATTCTTGAAATTTTTAATTTTCGGGATCTATTACACCCTCGCCAAGGATTACTTTTTCAGCCTTCTTTCATCATTTTTTTTCTCCCTTCCCTTTTGCTTACTCTTTTCATAGAAATTTTTTTGAAAAATTGACTTTTTGTTCTTTAATACATAGTAGGTATATTTTCTCGAAATGAAACGTAAAATCAAAATTTTGGGCAATCTACAAACCAGTTCTACAAAAAAAAGAGGGCTCAATGCAAATGCGCACCTTCTGCACTCCTTCTCCATCCCTTCGTGGGGGGAGTCAGAAATACAGTAGCGTTGGAAGCTTTTTTTGGGAGGATAAAAATTAGGTATGGAGACTTATGGACATTCTTTTTTTCAAAAATGGAATAATAGAGGAAAACCATTGGTACTTTGGCAGTGATCATTTTCGACAAAAATAATCACGTACGTAGATTTAATTTATTGGAAATTTTCTCAAAATGATTATTTTTTCGACTTTTAATAGTGATACAGATCCAGTGGCGTAAAGACGCCCCCCCCCCTTCAAAAATGAATTTTTGATTCAAAGAGTATTTGTGATCTATTAAAAATCAAATTTTTTCAAAACTTGATTTTCGCTTCGCTAGGGCATGGCATGATCAAAATAAAATCATAATTCTATCATCTATTTGAGACAACAGTGCGGAAGAAGACTCCCTTTTACCCCTTCCCTCTATAATCCTTCTAGTATTTCAAGTCTCCATACCCAATTTTTATCCTCTCAAAAAAAGCTTCCAACGCTACTGTATTTCTGACAGGGCCCCCCCCCCCCCCACACACACACACACACACAGAGGGATTTCCAGTTACGTTACTGTACAGATCTACAGAAAATAGTTAAAATACGTGAAAAAAAGGACTTTATTTAACAATGAAGGTACCTATAGGTATCCAAATCCATAATAAAATTTTGGGACGAAACAGTAATATATCGCAAGTATATCTATCCAAAACGAACCCATCATCCAAAATTTCAGGTGCTAATTGCAAAAGTTAATTTCTTAGATTTTGGAGAATTTTCGAAAATTCAAAATCACCCTTTACAAAAATGCAAAATATGAAAAATGTATGTAATCAAGGTAAAAAACTGAAAGTTGGTTTATTGGTACCCTCTATTTTTGACTTCCCGAGTTGATGAGGAGCGGTTTCGAAACATAAATAAGTATACCTGAAAAAGGAGGTCGAGGTGAAAATTGAAAAATGATCGAAATTGAAAATCTCACATTTTTGGATAGGTACCTAACAAAATCGGCGATGATTTAATATATTTTTGGTAGCTAGGTAAGTATACTTGACATTGTTTTAATTTTTGAAAATGTTTTTAACATATAGGTAGTTGTCCAGTAAGTATTTTAATTATTAGGTTTAAGCGTGTCAGCAAGTACCTAGTTAGTTAGACAATAGACACATCATTTAGTAACCTTCCTATATTAGACCGAAGATGACTTATGAGAGGGTAGGAGCAAAAACTGGATCCAACTCTAACCTAGATCATAATATTCCTGTAAATGTTTTATTTACAGCTTTTGTACTGGTGAAATTCTTTATGCGTTCTCAAATGGTTCATCTCCCACTGTGGCTTATGCATGTTCATCGGAAAGAATATGGTACAAAGACATTAACATCACCAGCGCCGAATCAGTACAAAAGGCTAAATTTTATAGAGTTTACGCCTTCTTGAGCTTCGTGTTTAATCTAACTTCAGCTCTACTTCTGCTGACTACTGCCGCAATATATTTCGCACTGCCGAATTTACGAGATACACAGGGCACATGTTACTTTTTTTTCTCTCTGGTTGCTGGCCTAGGACATTCATCGCTCACTTACATGGAAATATTTAACAGCCAAGGGATCCTCCCCGATATGTGTATTACGAATGGTAATTGAACGTGAAGTTGACGATTCAGTAAAATTTACAATGTACCTAATGTACAATACCTATAATTTGACGTTTTCTTCAATTTTCAGCCTACTTGGTGGTTTACTGCATTCTTTGCGCGATATCTTGGTCCACTTTGACTTGTTATAATATTTGGAGGACCTCTATGTAAGTATAAAATGCCATTGAAAATTCTCATATGAATTATTAAAATATTCATTTGAAAACAAAATCATCCTAATAGGAACTATAAATGCGATGACGAAGCAAAATTATCGAGACATTATAAAATATTCGGATTTGGGTTACCTTTTTGCATATTATTTTGTGCTTGGGCTTACGCTCACATCAATCATATTGCTGATTTAACCCTCAATCTGGAGTGTATAGATCATCGTAAGAATTTTTCATTTTTCAATACTTACAGATTTTTTTTTTGACAACTTCGCTTTACGAAATATTTTTTGTTTCTTTCAACAGAACAAAACTTGTATGGATATTTCCTCGCAGTACCGTTACTGATAATGATGTTTCTAAATTTGATCATGTTTATTCATTCTCAAATACGCATATGGAGCTTACATACGATTCAATCACAAGATAGGAAATTGACGATAAAAATTTTAAAATACAGGTAAGTACTAAATGTCGATTTCGATATAGGAACCTGGATACTTATTAAAGTGAATCGAAAAAAACATCCTGGATTTTGACAAAAATTGGTGAGGGAGATAATTATGAGCAGGAGACCTCCTCAACAAATTTTAAGCCTCCTGCCCAAAGGAAGCGGAGCAAGGAGACGTCGAAGAGGGGTTATTTTCGAAAAGACATGGCTTTTTGCCGCTTTTGGTTCGTGCAACCCACAGGTAACCTTGGTAATCACCTAAGGTGGAATTTCGGTTTCTACACCCCCCTCCTTCCCCCTGAATCATTCACATCGAAACTGGATACGTTCATTTATCGACCATTGAAGTTGAAAAGTTGCAAATTGTGAATTTGAAGATATTTCAATTTTTACCAAATTCAAACTGCTTACTCAAACACCTCAAAATCGAGCCAAAAAATTTGGTCATCTACCTATATAAAAAAATGTTTGATGAAATTTTTCAAAAAAAATTTATGGCAGCGCTGTCAATTGCATTTTGATTCGCGCAATTTTCAAAAAATTCAAGTTTTTCATTCACTAGTTTGAAAAGTAATCAAGTGCTGCCAGCTAAAATTTTATGAAAATTGTTTAAATCAAGCTGCAGTTGGCAGCACTGCCACGAAATGTTTTTGAAAAATTTCATCAAAAAATATTCAAGGTGACCAAAAAATTTTGATTCGAGTTTAAGGAAATTGAGTGAGCGATTTAAATATGCGAACCTGGATATAGAAACCATCCTTAGGTGTCAAAAATTGGTTTTCGAGTTGACACTGATTTTGGGCCTTTCAGAAGGGGTAGAATAGGGGGAATACTTCAACTCAAAAACCAATACTTATTTGACACCCAAAAGTGATATCTATATCCAGGCTCACAATGATAAAATTCAAAAAATTTTACGAATTCACATTCTACCTACTTACAACTTTTTAAACCTTCTTGCGAAGGTCGAAAAGTGGTATTCAATTTCGATGTCAATGGCTCAGGCTCAGAGAAATGTAGAAACTGAAATCGTGCTCTAGGGATGACTTAGGTTCCCAGCTGGTAGCATTACCCAAAAAAGGCAAAAACGTATTTTATTCAAAAATAACTACACTTCAAGCTAAGGTCTCGTTTGTTCCATCTTTCCTACGGTTAGGGGGCTCAAAATTTTCGATAGGTCTCCCACTCAAAGTTAACTATCTGGCCAATTTTCGTCAAAATTCAGGATGTTTGTTTTCAATCTGACTTATTCATTTGATTTTTGATATTCAACTGCCTCTAAATATTTAATTCAGGTTATTCATGAATGCCAAGTTATTCTTCATTATGGGCGTTCCTTGGATTCTCTTGATGTTAATCTACGTAATAGAAAGTACTATTGCGATAGGCGACGATGCGGTGATGTCATTCATGTAAGTTTCATCTCATCAATAAATGGATTAATATGATTTTTAAAGTGGACGTTTAATGTACTTACATAATATTTTTTGCAGCCAATTCACAGTAGGACTATTAGTTTTCGGGGAAGGAATACCGTTCTTTGTAATCCTCGTATTATTTCGAAAACGTGTTTTACGAGGTATCGGAAATAAGTGGTTCGCCAATTCGAATTTCTATCCGGATAAATGGAAAACGATGCGAGGTTCCGAGACAGATGAAGAAGTGTCTGACGATGAATCTGAATCACCTCCAAAAACTCCTGAAGCTAAATTCACCACGAAGATTGAAGAAGAACAGATAAATGGTTTCGATGATTCGACTATTGTAATTTTATAATACGAAGATCGTGTCTTCGAATGTAAAAACCCTTGAAGTAAAAAAAGTCATGTATTTACAATCATATTACAATATTGCTTAAAAAAAAATTGATGAATTATTCCGAATCTTGATCTTGTGACGAGGTTACTGGAGGTTGACCAGTTCGATCTTCCATCTCGCTTTCTTCCACTTCGAAAGGATCGTCTGGAATAACTGTAATTGATCTGTTAGTGAGATCTTGCATTTCGCTACATTCGACTTCGTCGGCGGTACTCGGGATATTTTCAGTGTCGTCCATCATTTCAGCTTCATCTTCCATTTCGGCGTCTTCTATTGGGCCGGTATTAGCCTATTGGTCAAAACAGAACATAATTCATTAATTATCAAATGTTCAGTTCAGGACTACATTCACATTCTGGTACTTAAAGTACAAATTTATCAAAAAATCATCATTCCGAAATTTTCTAAAAAAATCTACATATCAACGCCACGTTATTTTAGTGTCATTTTTTTTTATTACGTTTGACATTTTTTAAATCTGAAAATAAATATAAAATCGTCAAGTACCGCTTCTTCTTCATCCTCGCTATCGGAATCTTTATCACCTCCTGGGTGGATAGGGATATTATGATCGGGAGCTGAAGCAGTAATAGTTCCAGGTTTCGGAAATCGTTCCTAAAATACGAAAAAATTATAGAATACATGTTATCAAACAAATACAAATCAGAAAATGTACCACGTACATAATACGTTTGTTTCATAGTTTGGACTTTCTTCATGTAGAAATCATAAACGAAAAATGACATCTGAGACATATCTTCGATAATGTAAGGAGGATTAGGAAACGGTACAGCGAGCGGTCTATGGCCAGGATACGTTTCTTCAGGATGAATATGTAATTTCGGTGGCCTCATCATTAACTAAAACATTAAATTTTCGTAAAATATGCTCCAAAAAATATTGAAAAATTAATTAATGGATATAATTAATCACCTGATTGAAAGCGGGAGTCAATTCAAAACAATTTTTAAATAAGGATATTCTTCCAAATATATACAATCCTAGTCGAGCTCTCGACATAGCTACAACCAATCTTCTGATATCTCTCAAATGACCAACAGCTTTGCTTCGGACCAACGATAATAAAATGTAGTCATTTTGTTGACCTTGGAATTTATCAACGGTTGTTATCTAAAATGAAAGAATAATTTGTGAGATTAAAAGAATACCATCTGGAAAAATTTCATTCTGGCTGAAAATATGAGTTTACTTTGTGCGGTTGTCCGATGAGTGGATTCGAGCCGCAACGTTGCTGAATAACTTCTCGTATCATTTGTTTTTGACCGTTGTACGTCGTCAAGATGGAAATTTTATGAGCAGGGTAACCGATTAAACGCATGTACATGAATAAAGCCACACAATATTCGGCTTCGGCCAAATTCTATAAAATAAATAAGAATAGTATTAATGTTTGGAGAAATTTTAATTTTGACTTGATCAATTTTTTAAAAAAATTCAATTACTTGGTAAAAGAAAGGTTTTGGTTCGGTTTCACCAGCTCCTTCAAAATCTTCGACATTAATTAATTGGAACTCGAACTGGAATCCGGGGTTGGCCAATTGATACTCGGGCATTCTTTCAACATGGCTGAGGTTTCCTAATTTCTTATATCTCCAATTATACAGATTACATATGCTGCAAAAATTTTTTTTGTAAATATTATGGTATTTTTCAAAAATTAACCAACTCCTAAATAATTCTCCCGCAAATGGGATTTGGACGACCCAAGTCCAAATTTATTCCATGTTCAACTTTTTTCAACTCAAAATGATTTCAATTTCTTAAATCCTAATTTTTTTCAAAGCTATATCAAATTTTAAACTTTTTAGTCAAAATTTTCTCATAACTTTTCTAGCTTTGATTTTTTTTGATTTCATATTTTTATTACTTTTAAAATTCCTTCTGATAACTTATTTAGTTGAAGGAAAGTTTGGAAAACATGAAGTTGAAATTTTTTGAGAAATTCGAAGTTGGAAAAAATTTTGAGCAATTTTCATTTGAAAAGATTTTAGAGTTGAAAAAATTTGAAGAATTCAATGTAAGAAAATGATTAATAGTTACTAAAGTATTTTCTAACAACTGTAAAATATTTTTAAATTAAAATATCCTCAAAATATTTCCAACTTTGATTTTTAAAAATTTTTCTCAACTGAAATTGAAGAAATTAAGATAATTTAGAGTTAAAAGAGAGTTGAACTTGGAAAAAATTTGGACTCGGATACTTTAAATCCCATTTGCAGCAAAATCATTTTGGGGCTAGTCAAAAAACGATTGAAATAATAAAACGAGGATGAGATACCTTGGACGAGCACGACCTTGACAATCTAAATCAATGGTAGGAACTCCCAAACGAACAATCCTCGTGAATAAAGACTGTTCCATATTAGAATACTTTTGAAAAGCCATATTTTTAATAACTGGAGGTAACTGGTGATGATCTCCGATCATTATCCAACGTTTCAAGCGATTATATCCGTCTTCTGGGTTTTGAAGCAAGAGCGGTATGAAGGTTTCAATTTCGAGGATTTGAGCTGCTTCTTCCATTAAAATGTTATCGTATTTGAATCCTTCAGGCAGAAAAAATTAGTTAAGAAAGTATCTTTAAAACATATAAATATTACGCCTAAATATTTGAAATAATTTATATTTACCCAAGTCGACTAGATCTTGTCTTTTTAGAGCTGCGTGAGTACAAGTCATGGCTATAATTTTAGCTTCTTTAACTAGTAAATATTTGGACCGGTCAAGGCCACTGCGAAGTAATTCGAAAGCTCTGAATTCTTCCAACTGAGTGAATATTTTCTCTAAATATCTGAAAAATGTGTTTTTTTAAAATTTCGTTTTCATTTTTCAAGGATATAAAATATTGGTAGAATGATAGGTTCGTTATTTACCTAAAACAGCCTTCTGCGATTTCTAAATCTTCCTCGTAACTTTTATTTTTAAATAATGGTTTAGGAGCATCTTCGAAAAAACAATGGAATGGGAATTCTTTTTCGATTACATCAACTGAGACAATCTAATCACCAATTTTATATTAAAATTTGAAATATTACCGCGTAATGTAAAAAAACCCAAGGCTCTTTTTTACCTTTTCATTTTCTGGTTTCACAACCGATAAGAATTTTTCCCATCGAGCAAGTACTTGATAGAGGAAAAAGTGTCCGGCGGTTTCGCAAGTTTGCATATCTTCACCAGGCACATCTAAACTGTGCTGGAGTCTTTTTACTTCGTTCAGCAACTCTAATCGTTTCGACAAGACGTAGTTGACTCTTCCATACCTGAAACGAAATAAAATCTTCAATAGAGAAAAAAATTGACAAAAAAATGAGCCAGAATAGATCTACCCACCGACTGAAATCTTTTTCAGTTTCTAAAGCTTCTTCACCGTGACCTAAACGTAGCAAATGCCTTTCGTCGATATCCAACATCATGATTTTCTCGAATAACTGATTCAAAGCTTGATTAGAATGTGTGACGATCAACGTCCTTTGATTAGGGAAATTGTGATAGATATTGGAAATAATTTGCACAGCTACGTCCGTTTTACCAGTACCAGGAGGACCAACTACTAATGTAAGGCCAGGCTGCATACCAGAACGAATTGCTTCGACTTGAGTTGCAGTAAAAGGCACTGTATTTCTGGAATAAGAATAAAATTGGATAGTTAGAAGCATTCGGCATAGGGGAAGGGGAAAGCAAAAAGTATGTAGCTTACTTTTTCGGTTCGTTAAAATGATAAGGTCCTCGACTAGGAATGACGTAAGGTTCAACAATGATGGCTTTTTTATTCAGCTCTTCTTCGCTGACTTCTTCTCCGGCTTCTTTCTTTTTCTTGAGTTCTGCTTGTTTGAAAGTTATCCTGAAAATCAATCAATTATTTAAAATTTCAATCATCATTCCTCTCTTACTTTCATTTCGTGAATAAATTTAATAATTACCTAAAAGGTGGGACCAGCTTTTTAGGATCATTGACTTTGACACCAATTTCGTGATCCGGGAAACTATTCCTCAAATGATCCATATCCAAAAAAGTATCATTAAAATCCAAATTTGGTATTTCATTGGGCATCCTGGCAAAAAAAAACAAAAATTATTATCATTCCGGTGAAATTTGCAAAATATTTCTTAAAAATGAACATACTGGCTATAATGTGCCGAGCTAGGGTCTCCATATCCCAAAATAATATCATGAATCCAATCCGGCACGACACATTCTGTATTCATCAACGTTCTAATCGTTTCCAAAACCGCCTTGAAATTATTTTCTTTCGGTGCTCTTCGCATTATCACATTGAAAGTTTCATATACATCCTATAAAAATTGGAAATTATTTAGAAATTATTTTATCACAAGACAGGATTTTTTGAAGAAATAAAAATTTCACCTCGTCTCCTTCGGCCACGCTATCCATATCAATTCTATATTGATTCTGATCTAAAAGTAACCGGTAGGTGCGAGTATCTCCGGGTATTTCCGGTCTAGGATCAGGACCGTCTTCAATAACACGTCCATTTTGGTCAAGCATACCTTCTACTTCACATCCTCTCACATAAGTGAGACCAGTTTGTTCGAGAAATGCTTTATTGTAGGTTAATGGTGTACCTATGACAAAAAATGAACATTAGTCAACAATTTTTTTAAATTAACGTTAAATTTAGGATAAATTTTGTCTTACCAATGGGTAAAGGTGGCTTCACCGTTAACAAGAAACACACGTCGTGTTTACGTAAACCTTCCCATTCGGCTTTTATCGATGGTTTCAAATTTAATTGTAAAGAGACGTCTGCTTTAACCCGAGCTGGTTGTTTTTCGCCTTGAAAATACAAATTAAATAATTTATTAAAACAAAATTCAAGAACTGGTCGGAAATTCGTTTACTTGAAATAATCAAATTTACCTATTTTCGGTTTCATTACTTCCACTACTGTGAAATTGGTTATTGGTTGTGCCATTCTTGTTCGGGTACCAAAATAAGCTCCTCCGTCTTCGGCTTGCCTTCATTAAGAAAAAAAATGTACGTATTAGGTATTATTTATACTCGACTCAAAATTTTTCATTTTTTTAGAAATGAATACCTCCAATTTTCCATATCAAAATTAATCTTGCACTTTTTTAATAAAGAGGTGTTTATTGGGTAGGTGGGAGAGAGGGAGGAGGGTTGTCAATCAAAAAATACCAAAAAAAACCATCTCATACAACGTTATTCTATCAGAGAAAGAATTTTTTTTAAATGATACTCAATCAATTTAACATGTACACATTTTTTAAAGTAAATTTTGTAAATTATTCATCTCAAAAATATGGAAAAGTTACAAAGAAATTCAAATCATTTTTCAACACATTAAAATATTTCACTAGCAATTTTCAAAATTCAATTGAAAAAAGGGAAAATTAGTATTAATATTTTATCGCTTGAAATGAAAGATCATACTTTCTATATTTTGTCAGTCAGTTTAAGTGTGGGGGAAAAGATTCAGGTTTGGACCAAACAATGGGGAAGAGAAGCCCCAAATAATTACAAAATTACATTTTTTTAGTCGGAAAATTTAAATTCAGTCCAAAAATTTTGAGAAAATTTTGAATTTTAACACGAAATAAAGCTGAAGGGGAGACAGGGCCATAAAAAATGGGCACCGGAAATTGAACCAAAAAACTGGACATTATATAACATACTTAATGGCATTTTGCCAAACTTCATAAAATTCTAAAAAAAATTGTTCTCTGAAGCCTGGTAAAATTTTAAAGTTATCACAATATTTTAATATTTATTGAATAAATAAGCCGCTAGGAAATTTGAAAAACGTCACTTGATGATCTTGCAATAGCTAGAAAAAGGACAATGCGGTCAAAAAAATATATATAAAAATTGGACGACCAGAATTTATGAAATTCCTAATTTTTTGTTCTCTAAATTCTGACGAAATGTTAAAAAGTTACATAAATATGTATTATTCGTCTTATTGAAAGAAATATTTGCTTGGTAATTTTAAAAATTGGATTTACACACCGAATTCATTTTTTTTAACACATCGACGACATTAGTTGAAACCTGGGTATTTTTTAAAGAAATTTTTCAATCCGAGTGTGAAGATTTTTGGAAAAGGGGAAAATGCTATCTGAACTGGAAATTCTCCCTTTTCCTTTCTAATAATCTCAGCTGCAGTTTGTCACGGAGAGAGAGAGAGGAATCCAAATTTTTTTAAAAAAGAATAAGAAAATTACATTTTTATAGCATAATGATTTGTTGTCTGGGAGGAGGGGGGGGGGGGGGGGGTCAATTACAACAAATTACATTTTTAAAGTTTTTAAATTTGAAAAAAAATTGTAAAATCTGACGAAATATCAAAAATTAATCCAAACAAAAAGATAATAGGCATTCTCGGTTTAAAAGTTTTCCCTTCCAGAGAAAAAAATAATAATTTTGGATAATTTTTGTCAAATAATTTTTAAATAATTCAACTCACCAAGGCGTTAATCTCATCAATGAATATTCAATATCTTGTCTAATTTCATCTGAAAAAATTCAAGGCATAAACAATTCGAATTAACATAATTTTGTAAACAATTAAATCAACCCGAATAAAATGATATCTCGAAATAACTCACAAGTCGATTCCAATCGAAACAGGTTGAAATTCCTTAGTAAATAATCATGCAACGTTAAAAATTGTAAATTTAATTTTGGTAAAGCCAAGCATCCATCTCCTGAGAAATACTCGGTAGGTACTATATTCTCATTCCATATAATATCTTCGGTGGGATACAAAGGCATAGAATTGAGTGCCTCCAATTGAGAAGGTCTTCTTTCGTGTCTAGAAATCTGAAACAAACATCAATTTAAAAATACTGTTTCATAAAAAATAATTAATTTCGATCGACTTACCAAAAGTTCTAACAGAAAAGATGAATCAACTCTGAACCAGTTTTCGATTGCTCTTCTATCAGGAGGCGGAATTAGACTCAGGTAAATAGCAATCTCTTGCAATTTTTCTTCGCTGAAATGATAAATAATTCTCAGTAAACATGTTTTTCTTTACAATATCAATTTAAACTTCTCTAATCAGAAAACTTGTATCACTGATTCAGCGAATACATCCCTTCTGCTATCAAAACAAACATCCGGAGACAAACAGAGACACGAGCTCGACTTCTTGATCGATTTTATAACAGTCAATTTTGATAAAAAAAATTCTCACCATCCAAATCTTACCTTAAAGTTTTAAAATGCTCCATAAGTGCATCTCTGGTATCAGTATTGGCAACCGTTGCTAAGGCAAATTTTCGAAGCTCTGGAAATTTAGCGAACACAGCGTACTAAACATTTGAAAAAAATAAGTCATAAAATTTATGTTGCTTGATAACAGTTCATATTTAAACTAGCAATAGTTACTTTTAAGGACACAATTCTGGAATAATGAAGTTGCATCATATCATGATCAGTCAACGGATCACCGGATACATCGTTGATTTCAAATTTGGCGTAGAATTTCAGCATTTCTAGAAGCTGTTGAAAAAAAAAAAAAATTACATAAATTCAAGCACATGCAGGTGGATTTATATTTATATTCCATGAGTTCTCTTTCCAATTTTTCTTATCTATTTGATTTTCCAACGACAGTTCACTGTTTATAACAGAAAACCTCTTATCGTGACTCGGTTTAAAAAAATTATACAGTCGAGTTTATTTTAGTAGGTATACGCTCGTTAGCCAAGTACACAGCGAACGAAATAGCTTTACGAAACACGTTGGAATTGGGAAATGTTGCCACGATGAATTTTCTTATTCGTGTTGCGCGCGCGAAAATTTAATTTAAATTTTAAATACCGGTTCATTTTAAGTTTAACCTCAGTTAAATGACGGCTCAACTATCGATATGGTTATTCGCGGCTGTAATCGTGCGTATCACCGCAAACATAAACGTTTGTTGCCCGGATAATGCGGTAATTTCACCGAATATTAATTGTGAAAATGGCAAGAAGCTGAATTTCATTTGTAACGATGGAGAAACCTGGTTCTTGGATAGAGATGTGCCCGATCAACAATTTGCCATCGATTCGACTACTGAATACTTGACGTATAGGGATGTAGAATTTGAATCAACCAGGTATGGGAGAATTTCATAATATTCTGAATCAATTACAAATCTTATGGTAGGCAATCAAAATACCTATTTGAGTATACTTGATTTAATTTCAGATATTGCATCAATTTGATGACAGCAGCAAACGACTCATTCCATGAAATCGCCCTTTTGTGTATCGAGAAAGTACCACCATTGGAGGAAGAAGACGAAACTCCAAGTATAGCGCCAATAATAATCTTTGCCGCATTAGAAATCGCCACCATAGTATTTCTGCTCATCGTTATATTTGTATATTTGGCTCTACCCGAACTACGAGATCTCCAAGGAAAATGTATCCTACACTTCTTGATCAACTACACAATTCTGTTCCTAATTACCGACACCTTACATCACCATAATTCGCTGTCATGCGTTATTAAAGGTAAACGAGTAAATTAAACTGGTAATTAGAACAGCCAAACGGATTGAATTTCTCGTGTTCACACCTTTTTATTGTTTTTTTTTCTCGTTTTAACGTATTCTTTTTTTATTTTCTTCGCTGCAGCGTATAGTTTCTACTTTTTTTCACTTTGTACTTGGTGCTGGTTATGTGTGTCGTCTTTCAACATATGGAAAGCGTCGATGTAAGTCATCAAATTGTTTTTTACCATTTTACCCGAGACTTATGACAGTTTTACAGATAACCTAATTTTTAAGAAAATCCAAATTGGGGAATCGTAGGGTATAGCCGGGGAAGTAGGGTGGTTTGGCTTTGTAAATCGAGTTTGACCATCCCTACGCCGACGGGCTCGCTTATTATGGCAAATGATTTTGACAACAATTTTGGATCCTTGGTTTAAGAATTTTTTGAGAAAGGGCCTAGAATGTGTGTTTTTTATAAGGATTAGAGGAACCCCAGAATTTTTTTCTAAATTTTTAGGCAATTTTTCACCGAGTTACGCCTGTTTGAAAATTCTGATTCCCCTCCCTTTGTAATGAAGATTCAAAGGGCAATGGAATTTTTTCCTCAAAATAAGTGTCATTCAACCATAAGTATACTACAAAAATTTGAAAATTTTGAAGCAGTGTAAGTTTGTCCAAAAAAATAAAAACTGACGCCCTCAGCAATAAAAAAACGTATATTACGAGGGAATAGGAGTCCGCCAAAAAGTTGACTCCTGACTCCGGTGTCAAGGGAGAAAGTTGACTCCTGACCCTGACTCCAGCTTGACTCCGGAATCAAACTCACACCCTGATTCCTGACTCCACCTTGACTCCGGAGTCAATTTCAGAACTTGGCTCCTGACTCCGGCTCGTCAATCTTCGCCTTAACTCCCTGACTCCGGCTTCGGAATCAAGCCGGATTTTGGAGTAGAGAATGGAAATCAGCCAAAAAGTTGACTCCTGACTCCACCTCGATTCCAGAGTCAAACTCACACCCTGACTCCAGACTCCACCTTGACTCCGGAGTCAATCTTTGACCTTGACTCCCTGACTCCGGCTCGACTCCGGAGTCAATTTGGAGTCAGTTTGACTCCGACTCCGGTGTAGACTCCTATTCCCTGATATT
Organism: Pseudococcus viburni; assembly: GCA_033439095.1. Taxonomy (NCBI): domain Eukaryota; kingdom Metazoa; phylum Arthropoda; class Insecta; order Hemiptera; family Pseudococcidae; genus Pseudococcus; species Pseudococcus viburni. Next base: position 157,687 of record JAVBJF010000255.1, read on the forward strand.
TACACCTATGTTGCATGCACTTCACTAGGTAACAACAAAAAAAAAAGTTTATAAAAAAACGAAGTTTATAATAATATTTGACATTAAGATCGATAGAAAATCACAATTGAGAAACTTGAACTCTCGGAACCTGTTTACTCCTCCCCCTCCATTTTGAATCTATATAAGGATGGCAATATGGGTGTCGATCTCGAATGAGTCGAACGTCCTGAGAACGAATATGAAATCAAACTTATCCAAATATTAATTCGAAGTCCCCCTCCCCCTGCCTCCCAAACAACACAGGAAGATTACAAATCAAATATCCGTTTTTGAGTAAAAAACATGATTTTCAAAAGGACGTAACTAAGAAAAAATTACCTACCCAAAAATTTTGAAAAAAATTATCTCGAGTTCCTGTAATCCTCTAAAAGTTATCTGAAAAAACGCAAATTTTTTTCTGCATAAGGCGAAAAATAAAAAAATTTCGAAAGAAAACATACCTTTTGGCAGGGTTTCAAAAACGTTAAATTTTTGGGGTTTCGTTTTTGTTTTCGTTTTTACAATTTTTGTTTTCGTTTTTGCTCTTCTCGTTTTTAATAAAATTATAACGTTTTCGTTTTTCAAAAACTTTTTCTTCGTTTTTGAATTTTTTTTTGAAAGTAAAATTCGAAAACTGAAATATAAAGATAAAAAGTCGAAAAATTCATCAGAAGAGCAAGAAATGGGCAAAATGACGTGTTTTTTAATCAATTTCTTCATAAACTGGAATAAAAAAATGAACAGTCATTATTTCATAATGCAAAAAATTCAAAAACTGAAAAAAAAATTGTTGTAAAATTTTGTTTTCATTTTTCTGTAAAATGTTGGAAAATAACGGTTTTATTCGTTTTTCGTTTTCGTTTTCATAAAGTTTTCGAACCCCTGGAAGAGCATTTATTCTATTTCATTTTCGCGGCTTTCTCTTATACGTATCTTTTAGTATGAATTAATTGACATTTAACCAAAAATTGAAGCATTTCGCTAGATGAAATTGTTTGAAAAAATTCGATGATTGAAATTTTTAAGGTACCTATATGTGCGATTTCGCATATAATGTATTCAAATACCAGAAAAATGGAAAACGAAAAAAAATTGGTTTGTTTTTGTTTATCACTATTTTACTAATTTTGTTTTTGTTTTTCGTTTTTAAAAATGCTAAAAAATAACGTTTTTTCGGTTTTTCGTTTTCGTTTTTTTTGCGTTTTTGAAACCCTGCCTTTCGGTCCCTCTTCCCAAATTTATTGAGCCAGGGGTTTAAAATTGTTGCTGTTAGCGTATGAGCGGTCGAAATCGGTTTCACCAACTATGCCCTTTTAAGAATTCAATTTTTAATAAAAAGATTTCTAATTTTTTTTTTTCAACAGAGTAAAGAACTTGGAAGATTCTCGAACATATTTTATGTTCATTTTGTACGGATATGGCATTCCGGTAATAATGCTCTTTCTAATGCTTCTCCTGCAGTCACTTCCTGGCAATCATCTGAAGCCAAATTTCAACAATAATAATTGTTGGTTCGAAGGTACATTATACGTAAGCTAATTATTCACACATGAAAATTTTGACAAATTAATTTGAAAACTGGTTCGACAATTCATTTTTTTTATCACTATCAAGTTATAGACAAGTAATATTAATTATTTTGTTTCTAAAACAAGATTATATGACGGTATGGTGGTACTACCGTGTTCCAATCGCTATACTACTTTTGGGGACATTTTTCTTTTTCATCGATACAAGCAGACGACTGAGGGTAACGCACCATTCGAGAATTAATATTCATCGGAAAAAAGCTCTCGGAACGAGGTAAATGATTACATATCGATGATGATTGATCATGTATTCGCAACATGAAATTCATTGCAAATACTTTAAACAGGTGTTTTTTATATCTGAAATTATCAATAATAGTGGGATTGACTTGGATTTTGGAAATTCTGTGTAATGAAGTTTTCCCTTCGTTCGGACTTCTGTAAGTTATATCGATAATGCGAAAAATTCACATAATTAATGAATCTAACGATTATGAATTTTGTTTCAGCATCTTGATTACAGATATTTTGAATTGCTTGCAAGGTTTTCTTATTTTTATAACTTTGATCGCAACTCGAAATAAAGTGCTGAAAGTTATAGCGAAACGAAAACCTTGCGGGTGGAACTGTTTTCCAAATTCTTGGGTTACTGCAGTCGATATGGAAAATGAGGAAGAAAATCGTAATCGATACCATCACATTAGTATTACCGAGACTGAATTCATTGAAATACGAATGAAAACGCTGAACAGTAATATTTAAAAAATATGTTCAACGGTATAAAATGTACTTAAATGAGATAAGTACCTATATTGTTTCTGTTAGTAAAACGGAAAGGTGAAACTTTGAAGAATATAAAATTTGAATCTTGGAAATTTTAGAGCATTTTTTTATACATAAGTACAAGTAGATATCTTCATTTCAAGAAATGAAAGCCATAATTGCCGGCAGTAAAACAGTCTACAAATGAACAATTTTCTAAGAAAAATTTTAAAATGAAAATTAAATTTTTAATTAATTAATTAATTCATTAATTAAAAAATTCAGTAATTTTATGATCATACCTATAGTCGGTACAACGAAAGAAGGCACTTTTCCCCTACTCGAATCGTAACGCGGAAACCAACGACGCGCGTTGATTTCAAATTTCGTCCAATCACAACTCAACGTTTTCAAATTTTGTGGTGAGAGAACGTAGGGGAAAAGTGCCTTCTTTCGTTGTACCGACTATAGAAAGTGATCATGTTTCAAAAAATATGAAAATCTGGGAAAGAGCCCGTTTCTACTATTCATTCAAGTCTCCTCATCTTTCTGTCAAATTTCGAAAACGTGCCACTGCAAACGTAAAAAAACTTTCCAAAAAAATCAAGGATCTACTGTCTACCCATTATTCTACGTACACGTCACAATTTTTTGACCGAATATTATAAGTGTTTCGACGAACTTTGAAAACCTTATCTGAATTTCGATAATTTTATGATCAGCGAAACAGGCTATTTTTCAAAATACTTCTCAACGATATTATAAAAAAAATTAACGGATTTTGAGATCATACTTTACGAAAAGAAGAACCAAAAATTATCTATTTTCAATTTTTGTGTGTGTGTACTTTCGGATGTAAATAGACCTGTTTTAAAATAAACATCCCTCAATCAGTTTTAATCAGAGCTGAAAAAATTGAAAAAATCAAGTTACAAACATCCGCGAATTTTATGGAAATCATGACCCCCCCTCCACACACAAATATACGTACATACGATTTCAAAAAAAATAATAATGGAATGTTTGAAATATCAATAATCAAATAGTTATTTTTGTGAGTTTGTGACAGCTTTAATCTACTCTCATCACTCGAACACGTCCCTATAAATTCTTAAAAAAACGAAGCAGGTCATTTAAAGTAATTTAATTTTACAGCAATGAGTTGAGCAATAGGTACTTTAAAAAAAAATTAACATGATTATGAATCATATTATTGGTATTTGTATTCTTTCTGCATCACTACTATTTACCCCCTCTTCACCATAACAATTTTTTCAAACGAAGTCAGTTTTTTTTTCTTAATGAAAACTAAAACATAAACCAAACAGTACATATTATATAAATATTAACTGCCAACGGTGCCACCTTTCAAAGACTACTTTATTTTTTGGAGTGAAAGTGAATATCTCCTGCCCCTACTGATTATCTAAGCTATTGAATTTAAAAACAATTTTTTCCAAAAATTACTCCTCAACTCATTGCTGTAAAATTACTTTGAATGACCTGCTTCATTTTTCTTCAATTGAAAAATTGAAATCTTTTCTCGTTCAGAAGTCAGAACACTTTTCAAAATTTAAATCAATACACAAAACTAGTAAAATAGACTCTAAAATAGTTTTTTTCAGACGGATTTTGAAAACGTGATTCTAAAAAGAAATTATCAATTTTTAAAAAATTTTGAAAAAAAAAATAAAACAAAAGTAATAATAATTTTTTTTCAAAAAACTGTCGAGGCATTGCATCACTCATCTTGGCATCTGTTTTACTGCGAATCTCTTTGATATCGGCAACAATGAAAACACAACAAACATTTTCGGCTGAATCAACAAGCTATTTCGAAAAAAAATCAATGAATTTGTGAATAGTTTGCGGGTTTTTCGTATTTCTCTCAAATTAAGTCTTCTAAAAGTTATAATGTTTAGTGAAAATGTTCAAAACAAACACACTTCTGATAGTTTCCTCAGTAGTGCAATTTTTTCTACCATACTGTGTTTCAATACCACCAACGATCTCTCTTGCGGTAACAGTTCATAAATGTTGTCCAGCTTACCAGTATCTTTTGGATTATGAAACTCACTCGGAATGTCAAAATATCACCAACCCGGATGAACAGTGGGTAGCTCCTTTTGAAACTGAACCCGAAGACCCCCCAAAAATCAAACTCATCACAAGTCAATTATCATGTAAAACAACCACTCCATGGCGAGTAGACGATTTACCATCAACTTGCGATCGTCTCGTTTTACTGAAAGATGGTAGACTTAGACATATAGTTTATCAAGACAGTGGTGAATCTTGCAGAGAAAATGAAGTCGACAAACAACAATGGGATTTTGGTCTAATGGAATACTGCATTGACAAAGTAAGTGTTCACAAAAAACACTTTCCAATTCGTGTTTACAAAAGTAAAACTGGATCATTTTGTTTTAGGTGGTAATCAATTACACTCGTCAAAGAATAGAAGGGCAAATTGGAATGATCTGTGTTCCGAAAAAGGAATTTCCTTGGAACGATATGAGCAAATTAATAAAAGAAATCATTTACCCAATTTTACAAATTCTATCAGTAATGTTGCTCTTTGCAGTAGCGGTAATTTATTTCGTATTACCGCAGCTTTGTGATTTAATTGGTAACATAGTTACTACGATTGCTGTGTGCCTTATTTGCGTCCAAGCAGCAAACATAATCCATATTTTTGTCGACTTCCATACCGAAATTAGTTATTTAACAGTTGGTAAGCAAGAAGCAATTTCCTCTTTTTTTCATTAGTCATCATATTGTTTATTCTATATGAATTTTGTTTGTGTTTAGATGCGGCCATACATATTAGTACATTATGTTCTTTTTTCTGGTTGAATAGTTTTGGATATTATATATGGAAAACATTCAGGTGTGTAACTGTAATTTTATTGGCGCCGATGTAATATTACGTGTTGGTAATTTCGATTTCATTTCAGGTCACGAAACGTATTCTTAAGAATTACAGATGGAAAGAAATACTGTTATTATTCTTGTTACGTATGGATATCAACGCTGAGCATGTCGAGTTTAGCATTGTTTTCTCATTTTATATTTGACACGACGAGTTTACGAAGAGAAACTAGAAGAATTACCGAATCGACGATAGGTGGGATATTTTTCAAAATCATAATTAATTTTTGAACGATTTTATTTTTCTAACGCGTTTGTTTTATTCTTAGGAGAAATTGCTGTGGCAGTATTTTTCACAACAATAGCAGTTTTAATTTTAATCAACGTATTTTTCTGCCTATCAACTTTACAAATTATCAATCGAATGTCAACGTATGGAAGAATTCACCATAAATTAAAATATAAGTAAGTATTGCTCCTCAATCTATCAATTTTTAAATTTAAATAAAAATCCTGATTTACTTTCTTTTTTTTTTTACAGCTTTCAGTTATTCGTAAAAATATTTATAATAATGACGGTAAACTGGTTCTTTTATACCTTGGCAAGGTTCCCTCATAATGCCTTATTTTACGTCTACGTATTCGTAAATTTCCTTCAATCGGTCGCTATATTTTACGTCGCGATCATTAATTCAAAAAAAGTACGTTTCCTACTACGACGAGCTTGTTGCCATGAGAAATGTATCTCATCATGTTGTCGACCGGGCGCTCCTGACGAAACAACTGACTGGGGAGAAGAAATGATGGCTATGAATCTCAGCAGTTATTAAATCAATCGAAAGAGCTTAAATTATTTAATGACCAAAGATATTGTTTTCGTGTTTTCAGTGGAAAAATGTGCCTTAATGTATTGTTTTCGTATTCTTGGGGGTAGAGTAACCTGTCATGACCATATTTTAAGACTAGTTTATGAGTTAAGTAATTACGACCGACGGTCTATTATACGTACTTTTAATAATAATCGCTAGTCGATAATTTTCCATCATTATTTATATTTTTTGTAAATATTTTTTTTAAAATCAAAATTCGAAATAGTGCATTTTTATATTGATAATTTTCTAAGTTGATTTTAATAAGTTCACTGGTTCGTGTTTTGCACTTGAACGCCATTTTTTTAATTTATTATTTTTCTTTTAATGAATAGAACGATGTTGGCCTTTTTACTATTTACAGTATTTTATGAGTGTTGTGATAATTTTTTGTACGTACTTAAAAAATATCAAATGCCTAACAGTATTGTGATAGAATTATATTGCATTTATGTGATCTGATTTTGTAGGAAATTTTGCTAAAACTTTGTATTTTTCAAAATAGATTTTTATCGACCAGATTATTTTTTATTCAATTAATTATCCAAGGTATGATTCACATATGACTCACTTGAACAAATAAATTTCCATCGGGTCGTTTTGTCAGGGCAGCTAATCTACAGCGGACTACTAAGTGACAATCATCTAGAACTGTGTTGAAAAATCTACGAGTCGGCATTAATGCTTCTAAATCGATCATTAGTTCCAAAAATCGTTCACAGTAGTGAATTTTCTCTAGAGGAACATCACCTAAACGTATCATAAGTATTAATAATGAGTTGGATTACTTGATCTGCTAACGAAATAATCATCAATATGAATACAATACCTTCTTCGGGTATGCTCTCCAAAATATCTAGAAATTTCAACATTAAACGATGTAGAAATGTTCTTTCCCACTCGAGTTTCTTCTTTTCCTCGGGAGAAGCTTTATTCTGTAACTTTCTCAAATGTTTCCAATGCTTTTCCCATTTAGGATTACGGCTAAATTCGTATTCTCTGCGACTCTGATATTGGAACAAGAAAATTAGCGAAGTCGATAATACAATAAATAAATGACGACATTAATGTTTACCTGTTGTAAAGAACTCAGCATGGAAAAAGAGATCAATTTTTTAACCTGATCTCGAACCATTTCTTCTTCCATACTGTTGAAACTATGCGTTAAAAATACTATCATTAAGGTGTTTTCCACCAACGATTGTTTCGGATCATCTGATAAACACGATTCGAGAACGTGTTTGAAAAATCCTGGGAAATGTTCCGGAAACTTTTTCAATGCCTAGATAAATTGTCGCATTTAGTACACAAATAATCAAATTTACTCCTGAACAATTTTACTATCAACTTACATCCCAAGCAGGAACACGTTCGCGGAATTTCTCATTCAACATACATACGATGGACATCATATGAGCAAATGATGATTCATTGGTTTTATAATTTGGCCATAGATAGTTTTCGAGATATTGACTGAATTCTAACATCATAACTCTTCTAATGGAAAACCTGTAAATGAAAAATAAGTTTATATACGAGGTTTACGATGATTTCAAGATACATATATAGAAGTTGACATACTTAGATTGAACAATTTCTTTGAAATAAACATCGTCGATGATTTCAGCACTAAAAGGTAAATGCATTCCAGCTGAATACGGAGCCCAATACTGATTAGCTAACTGCATTAGGAAACCACAATTATTGCATTAGAACGAAATGAATCTAGATGATTGGGACATCACTGAATGATACATACTTGTGTAATTCGATCTGAAATTATCTGGTCAACAGTAGGAGCTGGAATTTTGGATTTTGTCTTCCCTTTTTCCGTGTTATCAGTGGTGTTTAACTCACCCATGATTGTGTGTGGTTTATAATTACTAGTTATCTGTAGCTTGATTCTTGGAAATTCACATCACAATAAACGAAAAAACATGTAAATAACGCAGCGAAGCGTTTGAAATTGTAAAAAATTACGTAACAATACTTTCAAATTAAATCCATTGCAGTTTTTTTCTGAAGAAATACAATTGAGACATAGAGAGGCAGCGAAAACGCCGAAAACTTACGGCAAAAGCAAAACGAATTTTCTACCGTGGATGGTTCATACAATGTTGCCAAATCTTATGAAAAGCAGTTTTTCACTGTTGAGTATTGCTATTGGTTGAGCCCATCTGACGTAATGATGAGCAATCATGTTTTTCATTTTTTTATTTTTTTAAATTTTAATTTAATAATTGCTTTTATATTTTTTTCAATTTTATCTTACTCTGAATACATGTAGAGTTTAAATTTAAATAAACCGAAGTAGGTAGTGTTACTGATGAAGTGGCTAGTAACATATGTTGTGACGTGTATATAATAAACCTTCTCCTTCTCGTAAAATAAAGTAATGTTTTAAAATTTTTGAATATCGTAACGTAATCTCCTACCAATTTTCATTATTTAGTGTCGTAGGAATAGAAATACAAAAAGAATGAAATTTAAGCATGGATAAAAATTTAAGATCTCTGGAATTCTGGATCTTGATCGAAAAATTCGTCATGCACGTATTTTTCAAGAAGAAAAATGCACATTATGACGTAGTTTTTACTTTTCAACTGGTAATCCATTTCAACGATCGAAGATGAAACTTGATATAATTAATTTCCAGACAAAAATAAAGAAAACGTAAGAACATTTTTTCAAATAAGTCCACTACTCATCATAAAAACAAATATTTATTATAAAATAATGGCAATGTATCTAATTTTAGGTACAACAACAATTCAACGCTTTAAAATTACAATATCTACGAATAAATAAAATAATACAACATTCAATGATACATTTTTGGCATTTAAATGCATATAACATATAAGTACATGTAAACAATGGTTTCGAGGCACGATCACCTTGAAAAATAAATAATCTATTAGGTAAAAAAAACGAAACAAAATCTACCTAGAAAAATCAATATAAAAAAGAGCAAATGGTTTTTAAAAAAATTAGGACAGATTGGAAGAAAACGTATTAAACCAATGTAGATTTTCTTAGCGTGTTCATTTTTTCGGTGGAAGACGCGAGCGGTAAATGATTCATGTCATATGACACGAATTCTTCTCTTTGTTGGTAATCAGTAACATTGCTTTCCGTTTCTGCATCATTCATGGAATATGGATCATAAATAGTGCTTACGGTTTGAGTTGTAGCCGACTGCATTGACGTTGATGGTCGCTCTGGCTCTCTATAGTGATAACTATAGTCACCGTATTGAGATAATTGATCAGCAGGTGCGTACGGCTGTAAAATGAAAGTGTTTTAGTGCCAGCAAATAGGTAGGTAATTTTCACGCTGCTGTGGTATTTTTGATTTAATGATGGATTAAAATAGTAGAGCGAGAAACTTATAATATAATTTTAAAGAAAGGGAAATAACGGTGTCGCGGTAAAGTAAATATAATAATTTAATTCCACTTTATCCCGGTGGGAAATGTTTGTTCATATGTTACAAAATACACCCTAAAATATTAGCCCTTTCGGTCACATTATTTTCCAAGTTTGAAGCATTGGCTTAACATTTTCATAATTTTATTCGATTATAGTTCTATCTCGTAAAATTATATCCAAACTAAAATCCTTGAATTTTTTCTTCGCACGACTGCGTGTTTTAGATAGGTAATTCCATTTGTAGCGAATGAAATCGAAAATAAAGTATTTTTACAAAATTTCTTACTGGACTATCTGAATCTGAATAATAATGGCGCGTTATCTCCACTTCTTCCCTTTGTGATGGATATAAATGTTCTGAATGATGAGACAGAGTATCCATGGCTACGCACAAATCGCTATGCTTTTGACATGGATATATCATACCTGAAAATAAACGCATGGTAGTCAAAATTATAAAATATAAACTTCTGACATGTAAAAAATGCGAAAATGAGAAAAAAATATGTATGGGAAACTTTTCACAAAATAAATGGGTTTACGTATAAACTTTTTAATTTTGGTATTCATACAGTGTTCTGAACACTTCTAAGTTACCATTGTAGGTAGGTAGGTAGGTATGTAGGTACTCGTTTTTGCATTATGAAGTAAAGTAGAGAGAGGTATTTATTTTAGCGTTTCAAAAATACACTAGAGTTATTTAAATTGTTCCCTCACTCAAGTTTACGGAATTACAAATGAGTAAAAGTAAATCAACATCTTTGAATTTCAATCCTTCACAAAATCATTTCACATTAGGTAACACCAAAGTGTAGACACCAAAGTTATAATCTAAAAGCAATTGAAACGCAGAAGCCTGAATAAAGAAAACATATTACGTGAACATAGTTAAAAAATTGAAATATTTCTGCACATACTTGGATTTGTTGCTGTTGTATTATAATTTCTATAAATTACAGGCGAGGGTTGAATAAAATGAACACTTTGAACACTTTGGTCTTGACATACAAAAAGTAAAACGGCACAAGTGCCTGACAATTCGACGCAAACGAAGCCGCTAACGTACAACACGAAACTAAGGGCAAATTAAATTTTATAATTGAATTACATAACTTGTGATATATTTCAACCTTCGTACTTAATATCTACGTCTATGGGCTTTACCTACCTGACTCCGTATTGATAATTGAACCTCGATTGGTCCGAACTATGCTTAAATTTCGAACCAACTTCTGATTTAAATATTGATATGTACATTACCATTCCTATCAACATGACCAATCCTATAAATGAATATAATAATTCCTTTTCAGATCTATAAATCGAATAAAATTCATAATTAAATCTTTGATTTATAAACCTGATACGATAAATATGGTGCCTCCGATGAATATGAACACTTTCCGATATCTTACATAATGACCATAGAGGTAACCCAGTTCACCAAATAACTGAACTAAACTAGCAACAATGAAAAAAAATACCGACTGTCTCACAGCATCTGAAACAGAAAAAAAGTTCTCTAAGTCATAAATATGCAAGCATTTGTTGCTTTTCAAATAACCTAATTAAAAGCACAAAATTCGTCGGGGAGAAAAAATCTCAAAAACTCAAAAGCTCACCCTCATAAATATTCACATTTTCGGATCAACGGTATAGAAATAATTGGAATCGTACATCGGAAAATTCGCCTTTAAGCTGTATTCCTTGGCTTGACGCCAAATAACGACATTATTTAATCTGTTTCATTTTTAATGCTCCAGAGAATAGAAATAAAATAACATTATAAAATTTATGGATCAAAAGTGTTTAGCATGTTCAATGAATATCTCAATTCAGAGTAATATTTTCGTTGCCATTGCCAGTGACAAAACGTCGTTACTTAATTCTACTCCGAAATTTATTCACAGCCGCGACATAACGCCGCGCCGAGGCTGGTATAATTTTATTTTTAAATTCGCTACAGTATTTTCCGGTCTATTAAAACACTAAAGTTACCCTCGCGAGATATTAAATTGATAAAGGTTATTAAAGATCTACTTACTTTGGTCTAGTTTTGCATAGTTGATGCCCTTTCTGTCGAATTTTACAGCGATAAGAAGTGTAAACGATTCTACCCATTAATTCAATTTCAACTGCAGCTATAGTTTTCATTTTATGGTTTTGATTTTCACTTTTCGACCAAAGTACAGATGAGCTAGAAATTTAAATAGTCACGAATCGCGAATTTATGACGCCGCTGCTGGAGATTTTGTTGGAAATTTACTTTCCTGTTGGTTTCTTAATGAGGAAAAAACACTTGTACTAATAGCAAAAAGGGCATAAGGTTCAATTTACATAAAAATGAATTAATTTGAATTCAAAGTATTTCAAGATTCCAATCATTTTTTCTTCTAATTCGTTACAGATCAAAAAATTTAAAAAAAATGAAAAATGACTCCTTCAGTGTTGCCAGATTGCATATTTTTCCGATTTCCCCCCACTCACGACCAAACGTCTTTTTATTTGAACATAAAAAAAAACGAAATGTTGGGAAACCATGCTTGTTTTGATTTCAGTAAATAATTTTTGGTCTAGAAAGTAAAAGTGAATTTTGATTTTAAGAAATTAAGCAGTGAGAAATAAGTAATTATGTTTAGTATTATGAAAGAATTATTATGTAATTGTCCCACCTATGGAGTTTTTGCAGGTTTGATTGATCACAGACAGAACTTTTCAATGGCGAATGGAAATCATCGATCTATCGTAAGTATCTTCCGATAATCTTCAATCAAGGTATGATTACTTTAAGTAATGATTGTCTTTGGTTTTATTTTCAAGCATGCCACATCCCTACGTAGCTACAAGTTTACGCGGAAACGAGCAATATTGCGAAAGAATTAATCATGTTCTCTTTTAAACTCGAGCACGTATTCATACTCCATTAGTTCGTAATTCATCTTACGGTTGGTGTTGAACGGCAAGGTGATAACATTCTACAAATATGCTCAAGATTGATGATACCATTTCACGAAACCAAACACTTCAAACAAAATTGTATTCGTTGAAAAATCAGGCAAATAGCGTACGCCGAAAGGTGAAACAATTTCCACCGGGTAAATAATCTTTTATATTACCAGGTCTCTTTCGTTGTAGATACTGTACATAAACCACTCACACAGCATAACATCGTATATATTCAGCATACACTATACTATCATCTCCCCGGTGACATTTTAATACTTAATGTAAACGTATACTTATTCGATGGTAAAAGTGTACCGTACTTACATGGTATAACAACCGAAGAATCTGCCGGATCAGGGTAGTATGGTTCGGATGAAAAATATTGTATAACTTCGCACGATATATCAGTATCACCATCTGCAACTCAATAATTACATTAACGTTATACATTTAAGTTCTATAAGTAGAGCACTATAGTGCAACATCTTGATAGAATTGAAACGACATTTCGTGTATGTACGAATACCCGGCAACATTGAAACCAACGTCAAATAGTGTTTATTCTTAATATGCTAAAACGGAAATTACAAAAACAGAAAGTGAAAATTCAAAAATATAAAAGCTTATACGTGCGGCGGCACTCGTGCGGTTATTCGGCTTTCTGAAAACCATTATTTTCATCTAATAAACCGGTAAAATCTTGTACAAGAAAATCGGGAAATGTTGGTAATTTCCGACGCTTTTCCTCTTGAACGAAGGAAATGATTTCAGTTATACTTTCTTCTAAACGCAGTCTTATACTCTGTAACTAAATCTTATATCTCTTTCTATGTACCTCAATGTAATGTGGAATTTTGCAGGATTTTTTTCGCTGTGTACCGTGTGATGCAGAACTCCTGACCTATGGAAGTAACTTTGACTCGTATAAAATAGCGAGATATTTTCACCGGCGACAAACTTCTCTCGTAGCGAACCCTAGACAGCAGATATTTTCCAACTAGTACTTCCTACTTACATGGTGTTCAAAAAGTCGGAAGTTGTTTTTTTATCAATTCGAATGAAAAAGGTAACGACATTGTTCACTGTGTGTATTTTTTATCCATATTGAAGTTGTTTAATACTTTGGAATCAATTCAGTGGTTCTCAATAAGTTTTAGAATTTTAATTGCTTGAAAATATGTAGTTTATCCGATAGTTGTAAATTATTAGACTGGTATTGGTATCTAAAACTGAAACGTTGAAGATTTATATCACCTATCCGAATAAACCCCCCTCCTTGAAATGGGGGGGGGGGAGGCTCGGAATTTTGGAAAAGTTTGAATCTGATGTTGAAGTGTAGGTATGGATTTTGACCTGTGGAATCAATAAGGTCTGAGATAATATTATATCGACCAAAACGTCGAAGGAGCTAGCTAGGAGAAGGAGAAAAGGGCTGAGAATTGAAAATTAGTACCTATTTTTCAACATTATCAAACGAGACATAAAAATCTATTTTTTATCTGTGGAGTCTGTTTTTGATGCCTTGTAATGCGATCAAAATAGAAAGAGGGTGGGGGGAGGAGGTTCACAGTAATGGTCAAAATAACACCTTAATTTTCCCAAATTTTGAATGAAAGCTTCGTCCTATTGAGAGCCTTTCTGGTTTCTGGTTATTTAAGGACATTACTCAACAAACTCAATACTTTTTAAAATTGGAAAAAAATCATGTAACGCGAGTTTTTTTTTAGAAGGAAATCAAATTAGAAAGAAAATGAATAATAGGGGTTTTCAGGGATAGACCTTCTCTAAACTTGATTATCTGGTATCTTTTTAAAATCTAGAAAAATCAACTACTTTCAGCTACATAGCTTAGGTTCCTATAATTTCGTATTTTCGGAGCACGACGTTATTAGCCTATCTGGATGTGCAATATTGTTCATATGTCAAATAAAAAATTCCTTTTTCAGTCTAATTTTATGACCATTAAAAAAAAAAAATGTTTCACGATTTTTCAGCTACCCTGTACTTTTTATTTCGGCGCAAAATTTTTTGGAACCAATATTAGATTGAAAATACCCGCAGTAAGAAATTCAACGTTGTTGAGAACACCCTGTCATTTCTTTTTTCTAATTAAAAATATTTCTACTGGTTTGGATTTCTGTGTCATGCTGTACACTAAGATCGGTAATAATTTTATCAACTAATGGAACCATAAATTAGAATTTTTTCCCCCATTAAAATAAATATAAACAATATTTCACGATGGTATTTAATTTTACGTTTTAAATTATATTTTATTATTTCCTTTAATGGAATATTTTCTCATTTTCAATGCACCACGTTTCCAGGTGCTGAATATACGGAAATCAAACGGAAAACCCATAAAAGTTAACAAGAAAGGGGAAATATTTTTGAAGTCATCTCGTATAATCGAATTTTTCTACAGACGACGTTGCTGATCTAAGGTCGAACTGCACGTTACACCGGTACACATCAATCATATAGGTATGTACATTTGATTTACGTACGTGTACAGATTGGAAATTGAAAATAACTTTCTTTGCTTTTAATAAAACTCGCTTATGACGATGATATAAAAATATTACAAGCGACGTTGCCAATTCGTACGTACGTCGTTTTTCTTTTATAGATTTGAAAATTTTTTGTTAAAAAACACGTGCGCAGGGTAAATTGCGTATTCAGGGTGTCCACTTTCTGGAAAACCTGGACAATTTAGGAAATTTTATAAATCTGGAAATGTCAAGGAATATTGAAATTTTTTGAAAATCCAAAAGTAGGATAAAATGAATTATCTAGAAAAGTGTTTCTATTCTATGCTCATTTTATTATAAAATTCTCAAAAAATTTGACCCTTGCTTCGCTTAGGTCAATTTATTATATTTCTTCATTAATTTTTTTCTTCTAATTTTTTGTTGACCGTAATGTAGAAAATAGTCATCTTTGTCCAGTAAATTATGAATTTTGCTTGAAAAAATGTATCATGCTACGCTCGAGGGTAATTTACCTACGCACAATCCTCCCTTCTACAGATTTAATTTAAAATCGATTTTTTTTTTTGAAATTTAGGTACTACAAATTGACCGATATTTTATCTCCTCTTCGATTTTTTATTTACTGGGGTTAGCCGAAAAGTTTGCAGGGATCTGCGAAGAGTTTATAGATTTGAGGCTCGTGTTTTCTTTGAGGGAGGAAGAGAGTTTTTCTGCAATAAATTCGAGTTCTCAAGTTTTCGTGCGAGGAGGAGAGGGGGGGGGGGGCTTAAAAACCTTAAGAATAGAAGTAGATTCGTAAAAATGGTAAAAAGTAGTGATTTTTGAAAAAAAAATCGTTTGACACCACGCATTTCAAATCATTATTTTGTGAGATTTCGAGTTGTAAGTACATACATCACGTGAAAAAATTATCCCCTTCTTCCTAAAATACAGTCAAATTAGAGAAAAAAAGTACCAAACTCCAAAAAATTCTAGCCTGATTTTTTTTTGGCGTTTTCTGTTCATAATGGTTCATTAAACAACGTACTAAAATGGCCATCCCCAGAATCGTTCGAAATCCTCAGGGGAGGGATGAATGCTTGGCGAAAACCGGCTTTTTGACAGTATTTCTTTAAATAATTGAAATTACGAGGCTGAAGGAACATAAAATTTTGCCAGTGAAAATCAATTTACTTATACGCACCAGTAGGACAGTCTAAAAAAATTCACAGCAAAAATTTCAGCTCTTAGGATTAATTTTGCGGGGGGGGGGGGGTTATCGAATAGATTTTAAATTAAAAAAAAAACAAAACATGTAATTCGGCTTTATGGAAGTATATGTCCATTTTGAATCAAATAGATATAAATCGAAATTCTGAGTTTTGTCTTTTGTCTTTGTCCTTCCGGAACTTCTTTTGGATTTTCGAAGAAAACAACCTCAAAATCGTATTTGGGATGCCGGGGTTACTTTGGACTTGAAAATGTGTTTACACAAATTGATGTGTGTAAACAAAACGTAGCCAATCAGAGGTGCATTCACTTTGGCTTTGAATTTATGTACACACAAATTGAAATTGTGTGTAATGCGGGGTCCACACGCTTCAATTTTACTGGAACCAGTATGATCAAATAGCTTGAATCAAGTAAACTTGAACATACTTGACTCGTGTGTACCAATTTGTTTCAACTGAAAATTTTTGGAATCAAGTGGTGACCAGCGGAAATTAAAGTTGAAAATTTTCAACTTTATTTGTCACTTGATTCAACTTGACTGTATTTTAACCAATAGGAATAAAGATTTTGTGAGAAATATTTGGCTATGTTTTGGTACAGTTAATTTTAATTGGTTGATGTATTAAAAAATAGAAACAATTTAGAAATAAACAAACAATTCCTTTGAACTGATAAAAATTTGATTCAAGCTATTTGATCACACTGGTTCTAGTAAAATTGAAAAAGATTGAAGCGTGTGGACCCCGCTTAAACAAAGCGTAGTCAATCAGATTTTTTCGTTCCTGAAAGATTCAGTTCGTGTAGATTAAAATTAAATATTTTCCCACCCCAGTAAACTTTAAATTTTCAGAAATGAACGAATTTGCACATGTTGAAAATTTTAAATTGTGTAGTACATAATTTCAATTTGTGTAAACCAATTTTCAAAGCCAAAGTGAATGCACCCCATATTTTTTCGTTCCTGAAAGATTCGAAGTGCTAACCCGGGAGTTTCTGAATTTAGATGAACGAATTTGCACACGTTGAAAGTTGTTGATGATATAAAATTGTGTAATCCGGGGTCCACACTCTTCAATTTTACTGGAACCAGTATGATCAAATAGCTTGAATCAAGTAAACTTGATTATACTTGACTCGTGTGTACAAATTTTTTGTACTGGAATCAAGTGGTGACCAGCGGCAAGTAAAAGTTAAAAATTTTCAACTTTATTTGGCACTTGATTCAACTTGACTGCATTTTAACCAATACGAATAGAGATTTTGTGAGAAATATTTGGCACAGTTAATTTTGATTGGTTGATTTATTAAAAAATAGAAACAAATAAGAAATAAACAAACAATTCTTTTGAGCTGATAAAAATTTAATTCAAGCTACTCGAAGCTACTTGATCACATTGGTTCCAGCAAAATTGAAAAAGATTGAAGCGTGTGGACCCCGCTTAATACATAAGTTCAAACCCAAAGTGAACGCACCCCAAAAAATCTAATTTCTGACACCAAGCATGAAAATTTTCAAAATTTTGAATTTTACTCCCTTCTCTCCTCCTCACTCTGGCTGATCATTCGATTTTGAATCCGTATGATGCGAAAAAATATTTTTATCACTAATAATTATTAGCATCTCATTTCCATTACCTTTTTTCCCGCAGGCTCGATTACTTGCACATTTCTCCAAATAAATCCCTTCACCACACCACGGCTATTCGTGAATCTCCGCGACTATCCCACCCCTGGTAGTTGATATCGAGATATTTCTATTGTAAAAAATAACATTTCAGCGCATAAGCGCACCCAGAGGGGCTCAGGGGGTTCAGGCCCCCCTAAGCTCGGATAAGAGATTTTTTTATTACGAAAATAATGAATTATTTTGCTCTTGAAACAAAAAAAATTCGTCCTCGCTTCGCTCGGGTAGTATTTGAATCCTTCTATTTTAAAAATTGATGATTTTTCACTGATCTTTCGGCCAAAAATCCCTGATTTCTCAATCAATTCCCAGTTTGTCAGAAAAAATAAATAATTTTGACTGAAAAATCAGTGAAAAATCACCGAAATTCAGTAATTTTTTAATTTCACTTGACTCAACTCCGTTTATGAATTATCAACCTACTGAAAATACCCTGACTACGCCAGCGCCACTGAAATAACAAGTTACTGAATTTTTTCTCCGAAATTTCACCCCTCCCCTATTTTTTCCGAATTCTGAACCCCTCCCTTAAATAATTTCTGGGTGCGCATATGTTTCAGCTTATAAAAAAAATTGTATTTCAGTGGTAAAATTTTGGGTACCTTCAGCTTCTTAATTTTGATTATTTCAAAAAATATTGTAAATATTTGAAAAATAGATGTTTTTATCCTTAATTTTTGGACAAATAAATTGGTATTTTTGAAAAAAAAATGAGCCTTTCTGAACTGATAGAAAATTACGCGTAGAACATGATTATTCAACCATTTTCTAATTTTGAGTCTTTTTGAGAAGATATTCGCGAAAACCCGAGGCTAGGCAAGCATTCACCCCTCCCCTGGGGTTCCGGACGCTTCTGGGGGTGGAAATTTCAGTATGTTGTTTAGTGGACCATTCAAAACACAAAACACGAAAGAGAAAATCAGGCTAGAATTTTTTCCGGGTAAAATTCTAAAATGACTCGACTGTAATATCATATGAAAAAGGTCTAGAAAACTTCGAAAAATTGATCCAGAAAACCTGGAAAAGTCGAGGAAAATTATTTCTAAAACATTGTGGACACCCTGGATCCTGGTATTCGAACACGAAATAGCGTTGACCTATGGTTACATTTAATACGGTAAAATGTTCGGCCATCGCATAGGAATAGAAACATCCCTGCTGATTTTATCTCTTTCCACGTACCACTTACCGGCTAATTTAACTATATTTAATGCGACCGAAGCAAGTACTGGAATCACTGTCCCGGGCGAGGCATAAATTAATTTCGGCTAAATTGGCATAGCATTAAGCTGCAGTAGAGGTACTTTATGCAAAGTCCAGAAAACCTTTAAATTAGCGCAATTGATTTAATGCAATTTTAACACGTTCGCTAGACAAAAAAGCTTCCATTTTAACCCCGGTGCCGTTACGCGTATAAAGTTTCCGGTTACGCCGGAGGCTCGAGCAGCAAAATATTCATGAGCAATATCATCTCGTCGTGACGACGACGGAAGGAAAAAATAACATCTTTGAAGAAAAATTTATATAACGAAAAAGACTCTTCTCTTTTTTGGATGGATAAAAAACAAATAATCTTACCGCGAGCGAGTAAAAGGGGGAAAAAATCAAAAATGAATAAAAAGGCAACTACGGTAAAACTTTTTTTTTCTAACGGCTTTCCTTATAGATTACAATTACACACTTCACTACCAATAGCGGCATCGTTCAGTGAAAAAAGAAAAGGGAAAGGAAAACGACAAATGTATTTATCAAGAACAAAAAGCGACAAAAGAAAAATTCAAAATGACATCGTCAATGGAAATAAACAAAAATATTTTCGAATAAGATGTGACGTTTGAAATTTCACGAGTTTATTTTCGATTTAAATTAAATACAATCGCGATGCGAACGTGAGTGTATTGAATTGTGGGATTTACCCAAGTCTTTTTTTCGTCGCTTCTATCGTTCAAAATAAGCACTTACCAGTTACCGTGCATATTTCCCAAATTCCGGAATAGGTCATTTTCAAGATGTATTTATTATCCAGCGAACCATTGTAGTGTAAATTTAATATACGTTCTTGTGTACGTATCCAATCGCTAGTGGCCATAGCAACCCAGACGATGATCACCGAGATAGTAGACGAAATTGGAGTAAGGACCCATAAAAACGAAATCACTTTGCCCATCAAATACTCGATAAATTCAAATCATGCTGAAAATTTAAAAAAACAAAAAATACACGTTCCGTGAGTAAATGTTTTTTCGCTTTTGTCATTGTTTTTTCATTTATTACACGATGTCGATAAACGTCGCGTACGAGTACTGCAAGTAAAACAGTTTTCGACGCTGTTCACTTTGCTCTCCTCTGTGTTTGCTTATTAGAAAAGTAATAAATTCTTATACGAAAACGCGTCAGAATTTTTCAACTTTATCAATATATTTTTTATTATATGTTCGGTTATTATGATCGAATTTTTTATATCGTTTCAAATAAATTATCTTTTTTTCGCGTATTTTATTAAAAAAATTTCTCTTCGCAGGGATGAATTTAATATAAAGTGATATCATATTTTTTCTCCCTTCGTATCGTGGTCGCATTACCTGTATTACGTCGAGCGGTTTACCAAAATCTAACCCTATTCTTCTCCATCTTACCCCCGCAGGTTTATTAAATGAGAGCTATATTGGCGGTGATAATAATTTTACAACGATTAAAATTTATACTCGGTCGCTTCGTTTGCTTTATTCATTCGTTTCAATGGATAGTTAATGGGAGATTTTCATCTTTCTATCTGATGGTAATTTTTACCCTGAATGAATCTATTGTTGATAAATGAGCTTTTTTTTAATTTTTTTATTCAATAATGGACGTTTCTATGATGTCTATATGGCTAGGTATTTATTCCGGAGATTTTATCTTTGTTTGGAAATTTTTTTTCAACGTTCTGCCACAATGTGATAGTATAAATAAAACGGGTGAAGAAGGCGGGGATAACGTCGGTTGAAATTAAATTTAAATAATTTGATATCTGAATCTACTTATTATTATAATTTTATAATAATTTAAAGAAGTTATTCAGTTTTAAGGTTTAAATTTTCTTATATTTTTTGTTTGAATTCCAACCACCTACTGACGTCTGCGTCATCTGCATTCGTATTTTCCGTTTTTCCTCATTTTTGCTGCCATGTATTTGGGAATTTTTTCAAGTTGAAAAATTTTCGTCACTTTTTATTTGACGTTAGTTTGTGAAAACCGAATAACGTAACATTTTACGGGCTTGTTTTCTTCTCACTTTGAACTCGAAAGAAGTTGCAGGTTTTTTCCCAGAAAAAAGTTTTCTTTTCCTGTGTTTTAATAAAAGTTCATCTGGAGGGTAACTTCTTAATTATTCAAGAAACGTAAACAACTAGAATAATTTTGCTGTTTCTTATTTCATTTATTGTCTTTTCGTAAATCAAATTAATTTTTTGTGTTGTTTGCAGAACGTACGACGTTTCTCATTCCAATTCTCAACGATTCGGTGCCGGAAAAGATGTTACGAATTTTGAGAATTTTCCAAGTCGATTCAACGTGTGCCGTTTGACTAAGGTATGAAGATTCGAGGATGGGGTTGCGAAGATGCCGGAATATTACGAGGGTAAGTTTTCGTGTTTATTTTTCATTTTCAACATTTCGTTTGAGGAAATGACACCGACGAGGAATTGTTTTAGTAAAAATTATTAACGCATTGTGCAAGTTTTATTGTAAAAACTGCATGGTAAGCCTTGTGATAGAATTAAGCGTTGGAACTTTCTTAATGCTGAGATTCAGAAAGTTGCTGAGAAATATTTCTTGAAAATTACACATTATCAACGGAATACAGGCGCGATTTTGATGAAAGGTTTGAAGAAGTATTTTAGAAAAGTTAAGGATTTTAAAATGCAGTTTGCAAATTTTTTGATTTTTTTGTAAATTGCTTGTTGAAAAATTCCAAGTAATTAATTTGAGGTGAAGTATTCGAATAATGAATAATACAAACTGCAGAAAAATTTTTTGAAAGAAAAAGGTCCAGGAAAAAATATCCCAAAGAATTGAATTTAATATTAAAAGCCAAGCTGCATTTTTCTGTTGTTTTTTTTTTGATTTTTGGAAGTTGAGAAAAAATACAGAATTTATCATCTAAACAAAGATTTTAACGAAGTCCTCAAAAGGTTATTTTTTCCCTTTCAATCCACCTGTTTCAATTTTTCTTTATTTTTTTCTGATAAGAGAATTTTTCGATTTTTGACAAATTCTTGAAAATTAAAAAATTACTTATTATGTGAGTTTTTTTGAAAAAAATTAGGCAAATTTTATTTTAGAACAAAATCTTAATCATCGATTTTGGTTTAAAGATGACTTTTTATGAAAATGTCAAATAATTAATTTTTTTACAATTGACGACTTTTTGTTAAAATGTCAGCCTTTTAGGTCTTTTTATGATCTTTTTCTCTTTTTCTTTTTTCCAATTTTAAAATTGCGGAGCGATTTTAATGAATTGACAAGTGATAAGCTTTGACATTTTTGTAATATTTTCAGACTTCAATTTCTAAATTGCCAATCAAGTTCAATAAATTGAATAAATGTAATTACGTCAGTCGATTCATTAAAATTTTTCCTAGTTTTCGAAAGTGAAACAAAAAGTCATTATATCTATGACTTTAAAAATTCGATCGTCAAAATTTCATGTACCAAATTCGATTACCCATTTTATAGATTGACCCTTAACACTAAAACATATCCATGTTAAAAGTACCTTTTTTTTTTAGTGAAATTGAAAAAAATTAGGCTCCTATCTAAAACTGACTCTGTAAATGGTTCAAAACCAAATTCCATCATTCCTTGCCTTTCTAGAGCATCCACAGTTTTTATTTCTCCCAATAAGCCCAAATAATTGTTGCACTGAAAAATAAATTTTATCCAAAAAAATAATAACGGGGCACCATTCACAAAATTGTTAAAATTTAACCTAAAAAATAGTAATATTGATCGCTTTGGTAAAATATTGCATCGAAATAAATTTTGGCAAATTTCGCGATAAATATTACTATTTTTTCGGTTAAATTCTAACAATTTTGTGAATGGTGTCCTGTTATTATTTTTTTGGATAATGTTTATTTATTTGTTTTTTCAGTGTGGGCAGCTGAAAATTTACTTCCCGGTTTCTTTTTAATAATTTAACCTGATAATACTTTCTTAGGCTCCGGAGGCTCTGGAACGGTTGGAAAATGGTGAGATTCTGATTCGCAAGATTCTTGTTGTATAAGGAGTCAATTTTTCTTGATTTTACTGTGAAAGTACTTTTTTCAACCAGAAAAAACACATTTTTGCTAAAAGTAACTTTTTTTTTGGCAAAAATTCACCAACTCATCAACGTAAAAAGATCAGTTTAAGAAGTTGAAATTTTGGCTGCGGATATTTAAAAAAATTCTCTTTTTGGGATCCCACTATCGTTCAAATCAGAAGTAGCCATCTGGAATGATTTTCAGAGCTGGGACGAACGAGATGGACAGAGGGGTACCGAACGAGCTTGTCCTTCCAACATTGACAAAATATCTTTGGTTTGAATATTTTCAAAAGTGATTGTGATTAACTTTTTCGAGAAATTTTTGGTTCGAGTTGAAAAACGTAGAAAACCCGGATTAACTTAGTCGGAATTTTTTGTACCATCCCCTTAACCAATTAACCGATATTTTCTCTCGTAGCTTTTTTTATTAGAAAAAAATGGTTTGCTTGTACTCTGATTTTTTTATTGAAATGTTCAAATGCCATTGTACAGGGTGTTCCTTGAATCGTCTGCCAAACAAATTTTTCTGGATATAACCAACGTCGATGGATATAACCGGGTACTACTAACTAGGAACCTCAAGAAGTGTCCCTCGGGGATTTTGATGAAACATGGTCTCAGTGGTAGCCCTTGGCCCAAGTACCACACCACCAAAATTTTAGCTGCCAGTTTTGAGTTTAGCCCTCACAGTGAAAAATCAAAATTTTGAATTTTACCATGTGTTTTAAATGGGCGAAAATTTTTTTTCCATAAAACCATAAACTATCATGGTAAACAGGTAGAACATGTTGAGAGGAGTAAAAAATGTTATGTTCACATATTGCATAACTCGAATGTGGAAGGGGCGACTCTTAATCAAAGATCTTATTTTTAGTAATTTTTCAAAATTAAATTTTCAAAAAATTAAATATTTTTCAAAGTAAAAATTATATGTACCCCTGGCATCTTCAAGTCGGAAGGAACAAAACCAGTTATGCGGACTAGTTGCCTAACAACGTCGCAACTATTTAAACAATGCGGTTTTTGTATCTTGACAACATTCAGTATTTTTTTTTTGGAAATTTTATAGAAATTAAATTAGGTAGTGGTGCAAAATTTGAAGTTATTACGACCTACTACCCCTTCAGTATTAGCGTTAGGCAACAAGTTCGCATAACTGGTTTTGTTCTTTCCGACTTGAAGATGCCAGAAGTACATATAATTTTTTTTTTTGAAACATTTAATTTTTTGAAAATTTTGAAAAATTATTGAAAATAAGATCTTTGATTAAGAGTAGCCCCTTCCACATTCGAGTAATGCAATATGTGAACATAACATTTTTTACTCCTCTCAACATGTTATACCTGTTTACCATGATAGTTTATGGTTTTATGGAAAAAAAAATTTCGCCCATTTAAAATACATGGTAAAATTCAAAATTTTGATTTTTCACTGTGAGGGCTAAACTCAAAACTGGCAGCTAAAATTTTGGTGGTGTGGTACTTGGGCCAAGGGCTACCACTAAGACCATGTTTCATCAAAATCCCCGAGGGACACTTCATGAGCTTCCTAGTAAAAAAAACCCTCGAGATGAACATGTTGCCTATTTTAAAAATTGAAGGGGCAAATGATGCTTCTAAAAAAATCACGTCAAAAATTTTTTCAACAATGGGAATGAATAGTACTTTGAAAACTGAACAAATTTTCACTTTATGATTTTTTGCCTATCTTTAAAATTGAAGGGGCTACAAAAAAAATTGTTCAAAAAAAATTCTCAAAAAATTAACTGATGAAGGAATGAATGGATGGATGGTACGTTGAAAACTGAAGAAATTTTGTTCTGTAGACTTTTTGCCTAACATTGAAAATGAAGGGCTGCGGGTCACTTGGAATAAATGGGCTTCAAAAAAATTTCAAATTTTCTCAATTTGTAATGACCTTTAGCCCCTTCATTTTCGATGTTAGGCAAAAAGTCTACAGATCAAAATTTCTTCAGTTTTCAACGTACTATCAATTCCCTTCATCAGTTAATTTTTTGAGAATTTTTTTGAACAATTTTTTTGTAGCCCCTTCAATTTTAAAGATAGGCAAAAAATCATGAAGTGAAAATTTGCTCAGTTTTCAAAGAACTGTTCATTTCCATGGTTGAAAAAAAAATGTTGACGTGATTTTTTTAGAAGCAGCATTTGTCCCTTTAATTTTCAAAATAGGCAACATGTTCATCTCGAGTTCTTTTTAGTAGTACCCGGTTATATCCAAAAAAATACGTTTAGCAGACAATTCATGGAACACCCTGTAGTTGAGAGAATTTAAAAAAATTTCCAAACTTTCCAAAATGAGCGATCTTAAAACGAAAAATCTAGAGTTTTTTGCACATAGTGCAGAAAATATAAAAACCATATCTCTTTCGCCAAACCTTGGCCACTGTTACCAATTCATCTAATTTTAATATCGTCCCAGAAGATTCATTCAATTCGGTACAAAACATAATGAAATTAACCTGATTAATTTAGCAATTAATTTTCAGCATTTTTCCATTTAGAACTTCATTTTAATAATTGAATTTTGTGTAAATTCAACTTGAGGGATTAAAAAAGAAGAATTTTCTAAAGCGGAAGTTGTTTTCGATTTTTTTACGTGCACGAGCCTCGTATTAAGTATTTTTTTTCTTTCGCGGCTTTTAACCACTTTCTTGAATTTTTTATCTCGCAGTTTCTTTAACCATCAAAAAAAGGCGAAAAATACGTTAAATTTCGAAACCTCTAAAATAAATTCGAAACGAAATTTTCGAAATAGGCGGTGAATTTTCAGCCGAGGAAAAAATTTATCGAGTAATAAATCGCTGTTTAAAATTTATGTTAGCATTTGTTGAAAAAGCCAAAAGTAACTCATAAAGAAGGGATGAAAATATTTGAAATTTTTACTCCACGTACTCGAGGGATTCACGCGTAGCGATTCCCAATGGTACAAATATATTACTTGATAAACGATCGGACGTTTTGCAGCCACAATATAAACTTGTATCTGTCAATAAATTTTAAACCGATGTTTCCTTTTCGTATCGAGAGTACGTTTAACAACAAAGTAAACATTTCCGTAATTAAAAGAAAGAAGAAAAAAAGATTTTTAGCGACGATATGAATGAAAACTTTTGACGAAGATACGTGCGTGTGAAATATTTCATGTCCGAATGAAAACCCAAGTGTGGTTTAAATATTGATTACTTTTCCTCTAACCAATCTAACCAAAAGTTTAGGTCTCCTTTGGGCCATATCTTTAGGAGGTAAAATGTCTATCGTTTTGAAATGTACCAGATTATAAGATGAGATTTTAATTATACTACATTGGTAATATTTCATACTCGGAGGTTAATTTGACTTGTGCTATAATTTTAAATGTACGAGTATTTAGGTTTGGGTCTGAAATGATACAATATGGTTAAATTTTTTTTTCAACGATTTTCGATTAAAATGTGCCATAAATGAGGAAATGGCTCGGTACATACTACTAAAGTCCATCGAATATAAAACCCATTTATATTGAAAATATGGCAGAGTCAAGGCTATGTAGATCATTTAATTTCGCAAATAACTGGCTGGAAATTTAAGACGCTGTGTAGTTAATTTTAAACCGATCGAACTTCTCTCATTAATATCTTAATTATAGCAGATAAGCCAACAACGTTTTAAATCTTAACCGCATTTTATCGAAAAATTATTACCCGAGTGTTTTATATCTACGCGCGTTGTGTTAATAAGGAAACACAATATCTTCTTGAGACGAATAAACATTCGAGACGTTGCGAGTGAGTAAAGTGAGTATATAGAGAGAAAAGGAGAATTCGACGCTATTTTATGTATCTAGGTATTCGAATGAAAGATGAAAATTTCTTCGTGTAAATGGAAAAAGGATAAAAGTGAGAAATTGCGTATTCGCGGAACATTTGTAGCAAAATTATTTCCTCAATCACGAACAAAGTGGGTTCGTATAAGGTGCGATTTCGTCTTCTCGTAAATAATACAGTAAAAAGCAATAATTTACTTTTTCCTTATCTGTTTGTCTTGGCTTTGAAATATATGGTTTTGTGACCAAGTTTCTAGTGTATATTTTTTCTTCTGCGCGAAATCGCGATATAAAAAATTAGATATTTTAAAATGGAAAATATGAAATAGTCGAGGTGACGACCTAAATTCGAAACGTAAAGAAAACATGATCTGGGTGAATTGGAAATCTCTGTGCAAATGTCGCGGAAAATAGAGTTGGAAAATTGCGAACTTGAGTACGGTAGATGCGGATACGTAGTATTTGAGCACGTGTTGAAATTTTTGTGGTTTACTTACATATTTTGGGTAATTTCAAAAGCCCTGATTTCGAGTTGTTTTGTGAGTGTGTGAAGCAGACTGCTGCCCATTTTTTTGTCAATTTTTTGAAAAGAAATTAGAATTTTTCTCTAAAGAATAATTCGTGTCATTTACTTCCGATGTTTCTGATCTTCGATCCCAAAATAGTTTTTTTTTCGTCCCAATGAAGTTCGAGTCCCTTAACAAGAGAGATGGAACCGGTGAAGATATCCCACGGCATGGCAGTAAAATTTTGAGCCGAAACAAAAATAAATTAAAAGTATATCATAAAGGAATTCCATTTCCAAAATTTCAAGTGCTGAAGTTCATTACTCGAATTATAGCGAATTTTTGAATTTCAAAATTGGCCCACTGCCCTGCAAGTATGAAAATTGGACCGTATCAACAGAAAAAGCTGTAATTCGATACATCATATACCCTATTTTCAGCCTCTCGAATCGATTGGAAGTGATTTCGAGACGTTTCAGAGCCCCCAATTTATTTTGAAATTTTCCAGCATTGGAGGAAAGCTCATAAAAATGGTCTTTTTGAACATTAGCACCTAAAAACTCAGATTCTCGTATTGGTGATCTATTTGATCGATTAAGCACAATTTTACAAAATTCGTAACTCCCACAGAATTTTTTTTTTGAAAAAAATTGAAATTTGACCCGGCAGTTACAAATTTTGGAAAATTGTACTTTTATCGATCAAATAGGTCACCAATATGGATAATCCGCAGTTACAGGTGCTAAAATTCATATGAACCATTTTTATAGGCTTTTCTTCATTGCTGGAAAATTCCAAAATTTTCCTCAGGTTCCGAAACGTTTCGAAACCACGTCTTCTAATCGATTCGGGAGGTCAAAAATAGGGTATACACAAAATTTCAGCTTTTCTCGTAGATTAGATCGTATTTTCATATTTTGCATCAGGCGATGAGGCAATTTTGAAATTTCAAAAATTCGATACATTCGAGAAAAGAATATTAACAACTGAAATTTCGGATATGGGATTCTTTTATGACGTACTTCGGATTTATTCTTGTTTAGGTCCAAAATTTTTCTGTCGGTTGCGATACCTTCCTTGTAAGCATAATAAAAGTGGCTCAGATAGCCTCTAAATTTTATTTTAAAAAAACAAAACAAAATTGTTAAAAATTGATGAGGTTTTAAAATCATACATAATTTCTTTCTATCCTCTCAATGAAGCCTCCTCCTTGACACGGCGAAAACTTGAAGACCTCAAATTAAATTCAATTTCCTAAAAAGATTTAAGAAATTTCAAAAGGGTATGGACGGATAAGGGGTGAATTTGGCCCCCGGCGCTTTTGGGCTCCTAAACACCTCAAGTCGTGTATATTGACTAGAAATAATTTTTCACAAAATTTTGGACCCCTACCCCCTCTCTTTCGGAGCTATAGCCATTTTATTGCATCATTTTCAAGAATTTTTAATTTCAACGGAAGTGAAGGAAATTTTCTGTTCTTTGGCACAAAGTTACATCTGGTAGAGTTGTATTCATGATAATTTTTTCAACAATTTTGGTGCACTCCTTCATGTTTTTTCGGTCATTTGAAGTTTTCAATCGTAAAAAATACCTTATAAGCCAAGAGCGACCACCATGGAAAAATTCCTAAAAAATACGTTTTTTTATGTAGAATTTTACTATGTATTTGGTTTTGGCGATTTCTTTGAACTAAGGGCCGAAAATCGCGAAAAACCGTACAGAAATGTTGTAATTTTAGCAGATTTTTCAAATTTTGAGCGCTTTATACAGAAAGAAATAACCAAATAAGGAAACCAATTTCAAATTCGTGTTCAGCAGGTCAAAATACCCCGGTAAACACCCCTTTCGTAATAATTTTGATTGAAATTTCAAAATTCACCTTTCTCACTGATTTTTAATGAAAAAAAAGTGAATTTCGAGACTTCGAGTAAAACGATCGCGAAAAACGTATTTTTCGGGGTATTTTGACCTGCTGAACACGAATATGGATTTGGTTTTTTCATTTGAATTTTACTGATTTTGTCGATTAATTTTTACCGATCAATCTGTGAATTTACCTGGAAAATTGTTCAAAAATCACTGATTTTCATTAAAAATTCACTTTAGTGATTCAAGATCTCAGAATTCCTTTCGTCTTCATTGCTTTAGATTGGAGGAGTAATTTCTCAAGAAATGAAGACGAGAAAAAGTTCTAAGCAAAAATTATAGAACATCTGAATTCAATTTTTTTCAGCATTTGAAAGGAATTATACGAGTTAGGAGTTGATTCGAACTTCCCTGTATTTGAGTTATTTCGTAATTTGCAGCTCTTTTTTATCCATAGGTTGAAAAAAGTCAAAAACTAATTTAAAATCAGATAGAACCGGTTCAGAAATTTGCCAAAAAAATAGCAAATTCATAATTTAAAAAAAAACGGTTTGAAACTTTTTCATGCTTTCAATTCATTTTTTCACTTCTATTTGTAGATTTTTGGGTACCATTGAACCGCCTTTGAAGTGCATGTATTCTTTCTTGAGTAAAAGTGAAAAATTTGGCTGACTTTTTGGACACCCTGTTGATAGGTTCAGCATTCGTTATTCGTCTTTATACAATAATAGGTTCATTTGGGCGCTCCAAAAGATATGAAATTCAGAATTTTTTTGTTTACTTCAACCAAAGGTGCGTTCTCAAATCGACATTAAACAAATTCGATGAGAATTTATCATCGAAGAAATGGTAATGTAATTTTACATATGAAAGTCAATGGTAATGGGTGGCCCTTTTTAGTGGAGAGGCACCTTGACAACTTTCTGAAAATCCTTAATTTCATATCTTTTGGAGCGCCCAAACGAACCTAATTTTACAATGAAATTTTCCAGAGGAAAAAAATCGAACGTCAAAAACTAGCTTATTTTGATGATAAACTATTTTTCGACACAGAAAAAGACTTATGAATTTTCCATCCTTTTTCGGTACTTTTTCATCTCCGAAGGTGTCGACCGGTCCGAAGAATAGAAGTGAAAATTCGATATTTTCATTATTCCACCTTTCTGTTCATACCTTAGCCACATTTTATCAATATTCCACTCGCATAAATTTTTCCTACACGGAAAAATTAAAGGTACATATACGAACCTTACGTCGGTAGATTTGTGCGGGAAAAAATCATTTAACCAATTTTTTCTACAGTCTCAGCGGGACTCTCGTAACGACAATGCTTTATTTTTTTCAACACACCAGAACGTCGAAAACGTAGGTATATTGAATTCCTCTCGAAAAATCATTAACATGGTATACCGCATTCAACAATTCAACATTGTACGCGGATTTACTTAAACCTTCTAGCTCTTAGATTGTATAGTATTCAAAAAAGAGCCCCCCTCTGTGTCGCCGTATTTCTAAGCTCTGGTAATGTTTTAAGATTTCTGGCTGAGTAAATACAGTAGTAAATTTGCACCCTGCGAGGACCAACCTGCTTAATGGAAGCAGCCAAAAAGAACGGTGTTGAACAAGTAGAACAATATTGTTTTAACCTTTAATTAATTAACGGGTTCTTTTTTTCTGTGCTTTTTGGTCCATGGTGCTTTTTTCGAGTGTTTTCGAAGCTAGTTATTTTGTAATTCTTCTTTTTCCTCGAATTCACCTTCTTTTAGCTTTATATAAGCTTTGTGGATTGCAGCAGGGTCATTTGTTGGTGTTTTTCCTACGCAGTCGTCGTCTTAATTTCGTATGTAGTGATCTCTACCCGCAGTACTCAAATCGTTAATCTTTATCCGGGATACGATACTTAAAATCGAAAAAAATACGCTAATCGCTCTCCAGGTAATTTCGTTTCTTTCTCGAAGTGAATTACTGCCAAGGTGTAAAGGCGGTGCTGCGCTTTACCTGAGTTACACGACTCTAATTAAAGTTAAAATGATTCAATGTTTTAACAATTGGCAAAGCTCCATTAGTTACTTTTATTTGCATTTTACTATCGTTCTCTCTCTAGCTTTAAAATTAGCAACGGTGATTAAAAATGCTAAAATATTTACTCCAAAGCTTTAGCTTTTAATGAAAGAACTACACGACCTAAATGTGTGCCCGGCCTTTTGTTCCGAATTAAACCGTCATAATGCTAAACGAAAAGTTGAATATTTGCATTCGCGTGCTATTTCGTTGCTTGATTGTTGGTCATAACGAGGCGAGCTGTGGGCTTTGCGAACGCTGTAGCTACGTTTCGATGGAGGAAAAAATTCGATTGTGGAAAATTATAGGCTTGTTGTGAATGGTGGTATTTTTCAAGGCGTCGGATGATTTAATAAAGGGTTCTTTGTGATAGGTACGTGTGTGATGCATGATGAGTAAGGAGTTTGTTAGGAAGTGGAAAAGATTTTACTAAAAATTGAAAAAAAATCGTTTTTTTTTTTTAATCCAACAAAAGAACCACGTAATTTGTCTTGCCTCCAATTGAAATCTATTTTTGAAAAGAGCACCCCCCCCCCCCCCGGTTAACAAAATTTCACCTGCTTAAGTTGATATATCTATTTTTGACGAATTTCTGAAAATTTGAAAATTAGGTGCCTACCAAATATCGACATTCCAAACCCAAGTTTGAGGATTTCCAGCCATTCTACACTGAAAAAAATGAGAAATTCCATCCAAAAATGAATAAATTTTATCCAAAAAAATAATAACGGAACACCATTCACAAAATTGGCAAAATTTATTCTAAAAAAATGATAATATTCATCGCGAAATTTGATAAAATTTATTGCATAATGTGAATGGTGTTCCGTTATTATTTTTTTGGATAAAATTTATTTATTTGTTTTTTTAGTGTAGAGCTTCAAGCACAATTTCGATTTTCTCCAATATTTTTAAAGGGTATAGCCGGATCAGGGGCGTTTTTGGCCCCAGCCCCGATTTTCAATCTAATGCCCCCAGATTGTGTACCTTGATGAAAAAAAATTCTGGAAAAAATTTTGGCCCTCCAACCCCCTCCCTTTCGGAGCTATATGGCCTTTATATTGCATTATATTTTAGAATTTTTAATTCCAACGGAAGTGAATGAAATTTTCTGTTATTAGGCACAAAGTTACATCTTGTAGAGGTCTATTTACGATAATTTTTTCATCAATTTTGGTGCACTCCTTTATGAGGTTTTGGCCATTTGAAATTTTCAACTGTAAAAAAGACCTTAACAGCGAAGTTCGACTAATTTTTGAAAATATCCTAAAAACGTGTTTTTTGACGTAGATTCACGTCACGTATTCAGTTTTGGCGATTGAGGTGGCACAAGGGCCGAAAATTGTGAAAAACCGTAAAAAATGTTGTTATTTTGGCAGATTTTTCAAATTTTGAACATTTTATACGAAAAGAAATTACCAAATGAAAAAACCAATCCCGTATTTGTGTTCAGCAGGTCAAAATACCTCGATAAACACCCTTTTCGCGATCATTTTACATTAAATCTCGAAATTTAGTTTTATGGTCGCCAAAAATTAGTGAAAAAAGTGAATTTTGAGATTTAAAGTGAAATGATCGCGAAAAGGGTGTTTATTGGGGTATTTTGACCTGCTGAACACGAATACGGGATTGATTTTTTCATTTGGTCATTTCTTTCCGTATAGAATGCTCAAAATTTGAAAAGTCTGCTAAAATACATAACATTTTTTAATGTTTTTCGCAATTTTTGGCTCTTGCGCCACCTCAATCGCCAAAACTGAATACGTAACCCAAATCTACGTCAAAAAACACGTTTCTAGGATATTTTCAAAAATTAGTTGAACTTCGCTGTTAAGGTCTTTTTTACAGTTGAAAATTTCAAATGACCAAAACCTCATAAAGGAGTGCACCAAAATTGATGAAAAAATTATCGTAAATAGACTTCTACGAGATGTAACTTTGTGCCAAATAACAGAGAATTTCATTCACTTTCGTTGGAATTAAACATTCTTAAAAAATAATGCAATATAATGGCCATAGCTCCGAAAGGGAGGGGGTTGAAGGGCCGAAATTTTTTCCAAAATTTTTTCTCATCAAGGTACACAATCTGGAGGCATTAGATTGAAAATTGGGGCTGGGGCCAAAAACACCCCTTATGCGGCTATACCCTTTCTGCAGAAGGCATCCACATGAACGCAAGCCGCTTAAAATCGAGTTCTCGCTTTCCTTTCGACTAGTTTAACGAGAAAATCCAACTTTGGTGCTATTTCCAGGCGGCCGCCTCAAGTTTGTATTTTTGTCCAATTTTTAAATTGAAAAATTGAAATATTTGAAAACCTTCTAATCGTGAGGCCGCCTTTCTGATCAACAGCAATGAATCTTCCCTGCCTTAAATTGATTTCCCAAAAGCAAATTTGAACATGTGACTGTCCTCTGTAGGAATTTAAAAATACTTGGAAAACCCCGAAATTGCGCTGAAGGCTCCTTAATGATAGGACATTGTCAAAGAGCTCGGAAGGTCGATGCGAAAAAGTATCTATTTTTTTTTTTCAAAAATATCATATTTTGACTGAAACCTTCGATTTTTAAATTTTAAAAAAAGTTAAAAAATATATTGATATCAACTTAAACAGCTAAAATTTTGGTTGCGGGGGTTTTAGGACATGCTCTTTTCTAAAATTGAAGTTTTCTTCCAATTCCCATTTAGAGACGGGCACCTCAGGAAGGATTTTCAAAGGATTAGAGTTGAAGAAAATAACTCGGAAGGGAGAATATATTTTTGTGTGTGGGGTATGGTAGTCCAGTCATTTTAGGATTTAACCCCCCAAAAATTCAATCCTGATTTTTTTTCGCGTTTTACGTTCGTAATGGTCCACTACACAACATACTAAAATGGACACCCTCATAACCCTCCGCTATCCCCAGGGGAGGGTTAAATGTCTGCTGAAAAATAGGTGTTTTTTACCCTAATTTTTGGCCAAAGAAGTGAGTGTCTTTGAAAAAACAAAAAAAGTTTCTGATAGGAAATTACACGTAGAACAAGATTGTTCATAACTATTTTTCAATTTTGAGGCTTATTGGAGGAGATATGAAAACCCGGTTTTCAGCAGACATTTACCCCTACCCTGGGGGTAGCGGAGGGTTATGGGGTGTCCATTTCAGTATGTTGTATAGTGGATCATTATGAACGTAAAACGCGAAAAAAAATCAGGATTGAATTTTTTGTGGGGGGGGGGGGGGGGGAGTTGGTACATTTTTTCTTTTATTTACCTGGACTAATACAGGGTGGCTCGGTTAAGGTGTGAAATATTGAAACCTCATATTCTACTTATCAATACGAACAAAAAATGTCATATTCAACATGGGCCCAAAACGCTTTCTTTCTGAGATATTGCCGAGTAAAGAACTGGAAATTCGGCAACGTTGCGCATCGCGACACCCGTAAAATGTTGCGTTTAACGAGACGAGCGTCGGGGTTACTTACGCGGAAGTTAATTACAGCGTTGCCACAAAATAAATTATGCTGAGGTACCCTCCATTTTTTTGATTTTTTAGAAAAAAATTTTAGGCGAAATTTTGTTTATAATAATGAGGAATCATGAGAAATCATTAAATGCGATTTTTATTGTAATTTTGTGGGATGGTCGAAATTTGATAAATTGATTACTCAGCATCCAATAAATAAAAAAAACAGAAATTTGGGTTAATAGGTGTTAAATAAGTAGTACTACCCCTAAAAGTGAATAAAATTTCAAAAAAATGATTTTTTGTTCTTGTTCGACCATTTTTCTCGTACAGAAACACATTTTTTGCTTTAAAACACTTACTTATGAACCAAAAAAAAAAAAAAAAAATTGATGTACGTTTCTATGGACCTTCTTTTACTTTTTCCACCACCTACCCCCGAAAATTTTCACTGCTAGAGCAAAAATTGCCAATTTTGGGTGAAATCTGGGCCCCCTTTAAAGACGAATAACTCAGTAATGAAGCGTTTATGGCCCATCATGTACAGGGTCTATAAATGAACCGGGCACCGTCTGCGCGAAAATCCCTGCCTGAAAAAATGAAATTTCAGATTTTTGTTTTTTCGAGTTCATTACCCCTGAAAGAAAGTTTATCAAGTGTCAAAAATTGTAATTTTGATAAATTAAATTTTTAATGATAAATTCATTCCTTATTTGTCAATAATTGTAATTAATAAAAAAGTTTAATTTCAAAGAATTGATAATTTTACGTTCGAGATTATGGCATTCTGATGTTGAAAAAAAAGATTCATGTAATGTTATCGAGTGGGCATTTCAACTCTGTGAAGCGTATTTCATACTTTACCTGCTAATTTTATAAGATGACTCATCCCTTACATTAAACTTCGTCACTTTTTTTAATCTTGCTTACGTTTCGTTGCGTACTACAACAATAATATCAGTGATGCATCGCAACGAAACGGGAAAAAAGGAAAGAAAAGAATGGGAATTTTTACGCAGAGGGTGCCCGGTTCATTTATAGACCCTGTATATAACATTTTTTACTCCAAATGATAAGTAGAATACATGGTTTTAATATTTCACACCTTAACTGAGCCACCCTGTATAATTACATAATATTAATTTTAAAACTTGATCCAACTCTTCATTTAAATTGGAGAAGATAGTGAAAATTGATGTAAATTTTTTTTTTAAATTTGAATTCCTATTTTTAAAAATGAAAAGCTGAAAAACTTTGAATAACAAATTTTAAAATGTCTAGAAAAGTGAACTTTTTAAAAAGTTGCTCTTCAGTTCAACTGTAAGGCAACGTCCTACTTATTTATTCTTTCAACTAGACACTTGGTGATTCTATCTTTTTTACCTGTGAACTTTTCAAATCCATTATTTACATTCAAGTCTGCCGATTTACTGCCATTTTAACCTTCAAGAATAACATTAATTTGAAAATTAGCCAAATTAATTGCAAACAAAAGCTTATCTCTTTCCGGTAAAATAATTCGGGCAAACGTTAAACAGCAAAAAGCCTTCGGGGGATTTGCAGTAGTCCAAAATTCAGTTTCTATTGTGTAATTCGATCTGCTCTCCGGTAGAGAAGTTCTATATCATTATAGAAAAATATTTCAAATGGAGTATCGTTGCGACGATATTTAAGCGAAGAAAGTTGTTTAAATTTTAATGCTTTGTAACCCCTCTTGTACACTTCTTCACGTTCAGTTTTATCGAATTCGACAAACATATGGGAAAACGAACAAGCGCTTTTAAATCGTAAAATGATTCTGTGATGAAAAGCTTTCACGTATGAAATTTCCAGTTCGAAATTTTATAATCCTCATAGAAGAGAAGGTTGTGGTGAGGTAGGAGTAAGGGGTAGATTGTTTAATTCCCATTGCTGCGTATACAGATATTGATCAGTCATCAAATTATTCGAGTGGAGGATTTAAACTGGTACTTCCTCTTTGCAGAATTTCATCAATTATTAAATAGAAGCCAAATGAAAAAAAAAATTATCTATAAAATGTGGCTCGAAACTTGTCAAAAATTTACATTAAACTTGGAACTTTAACAAGTGCTTAAGAAAAGATAAAAAAAAGTGGAATAAAAATGTGGCAACTTAACAAAGATGTTTAGCAGTATTAGTTGGCCTTTCTTTTTCACCAAAAAGAATACTTATTCCTTAAACGCGTAAAAAAGTATCTACAAAAAAAAAGTCTTAAACAAAATATTCATTTTTTTCAAGATTTACGCTCGAGTTACAACACTGCCGAAATTAATTTTTTTAACGTTGTTTGCAAAGTTCGCCATTTGAAAGAAAATAAACTTTATAAACGTTCACGTCATTAAATGAAGGAAAAGAAGTGATACAGAAATTTATCCTAGTTGAAGACAAATTAAAAGGCCGAGCATTTGTAAATTAATTGTCGGACAAATGGAAAAAATTAATTTATTTTTAAATAAAAATCTTTTACACGTTGAACGAATTTTTCTTTTTCGTTTCGTTATTCTCTACAAATCTGTACCGTACCTTTAAGAGCAGGCTAGATTTACGATCGAGGGGTTTTCCCTGCTATTTTTTTTTTCGTACCGCTACGTGATGAAAAACCCGTTGAATTTTCGTCTCGTTGTTTTGCTTTGAACTAGAATGAAAATCTTACTGTGTAGAAATGAGAGGAAAAAAACATTAAAAGGTGTTTTCTATAGTGAAGAATTTTACATCGAGGTGGTGATTCAAATTCGTAAAACAGACTTTTCGCCTTATATAGCCTATTGGTATGCGTGCTCGGATTTTACAGATGAAGTTCGCCGTAAAGTCTGAATTCTTACCAACTTTGACAACTTTTTCACTTGGTGTGTTTTAAATTTGAATGTAAAATGAAAGTGCGGTCGTAGTTTTTAGACGAATTTACTCGCTAGGGAAATGCTTGCCTATACGTTGTATGCTTATGTGCATGTGTAAATCATTACGTCTGTATAATGTCTTATCGTTATTGCTATGTGTCTTTTGATATTTATTTAGCTCGAGGCAAATGAAAAAGAATAAGGAACATCAGAATTGAAGATCGCTTTGAATAAGGTATACCAATGATAGATTGTTTTTGGTGTTGTCGTGAAAAGAGGGGGAAATCGGTCAAAAGTTGTTGGAGAGATCGAATAAAAATGTTGACTTGATCTTTAAAAAAATCTATGAATTTTTTTAAAAAATGAACAATTTTTAGAGTGTAAGGCAAAAAAATAGACATAAAAAAATTAAAAAATCTACACTACCTTTGAAAAAAAAACAAAAAATAAATAATCTTTAGGAAAAAAAACAAAAATAATAGAACCCTTTTTCAGAAACAAAAAAACAAGCTTTCTGGAGAAAATACATTTTTATCAAACAAAATCAAGCTAACTCTACAGACATTTTTTATAAAAAGAAATCAAAGCATACGATATGTTTGAAAATAACAAAAAAATTGTCTGCGAAAAAAACCTGGAAAAAACAAAAATTCAAAAAACCAAGCCCAATTTCGGAAAATAAATTATATCAAACCATTTTTAGAAAAAAAAAACCAAAGGATCAAGATATTTTCCAGAAAAAAATTGGTGATTTTTATAAAAAGCCATCACCACTGATCGTTTTTTCCAAATTCTACTTTGTATTATTTTTCAAATCCATTTTTCCCTCGTCAATTTACTGATGACCTCAATTCTCGTCGCCTTTTTGAAAGAATAATCGGGTGACATGACATGGTGTCTATACTGGCTAGAAAACAAGAAAAACCAGAAAATGACAAGAATATTAATGAATTTACTATAAAAAGCAAGAATTTTCAACATTCCCCTCTTTCCTTAATATTTTTAATTGAAGGATAAAAAATAGTACAGTACCAAACTGTTCATTTTTCACAAAATATGGCTATTAGTAATAGAAACGTGAAAACTGGTATGATGACTGTGGCGACTCGTACATAGGGTACGCGTTTGTATGCTTGCATACAAACGCGTACGTTATGTACCAAGCTACCACAACATGCAATCGGCAATTCGTCACGCCGATTTCACCCTCGCATTCCAATCTCGCGGACAGCGATGTGCCGCTTTCTCTTTTGGCCTTACATTACCACGGCCATGTCCCTCCTGCCCTTAAGCATCCGCGCGGGGTAAGGATGGACTGGTTCGTGGTAGAGAAATTCATCCCTCTAGCGAGAGCTACGTTTGACTGGCAAGGCAGTCTTTGTATATACGCCACTCGATGTATTCGGCTTCGCGCATCTTTATGTACAAATGCTTTCTTTAATTATAATTGTACAGCAAAATCGTGTAATTTCATTTTAACTCATGTAGGAAACCCCTACAAATGGTGACCGCCGACTTTGAATTCGTTTTTTTTTCACACTAACTAACATTCTCGCGACTATTTATATATTCCGCGCTAACATCGCGTATGTTTTCGACCTTTTGGATGCATTCATAACACATAGGTGATTTTTGCGGGTATACAGTGCGTGTGGTGTATACATAAACGACATATGCCTTTTCTACACCCACGAGCGCAGTAACTAGTGAATTTTCCTAACCTACAAATGTAGATTTCATTGCATCTCGCGTAATTTTCATAATGTGGTGTACGTGACCTTGACAACCAGTGCGTTTTTCGGCCAACTGGCATTTATTCGGACGTGACTCGCGCTCCTGCACATTTTTCCTGCCAATTGGAGTTTACGCATCTGCAACCTGTTCCACAAAATGAGACACCTACAAATCTCCCAATAATTCAACACATTTCCACCATATGGCGAATTTTTCTGGGCTGCTAGGCAACTAACTCAACTCACATCATCCTACCCAACATCAACACTTCGACACCACGCCTAACATATTTCTTCGGGTAACCTCAGCACAGTGGTAACGTACCTAATTTTATTTACTCACATAAAATCGTAAATACGCCATGGCCGGCGACAAAGAAGACGACAAAGATAACAAAACTGAGACCGCCAATATCGAACCTATATCGTTCGGTAAAATCGAGCTACCACCCTTTAATGCCGAAAATATCGTCTTGTGGTGGACACAGGCCGAGCTGCGCCTACGCTTGGGCTCTCAAAAGTCGGAAGCCCAAAAATACTTCGCAGTAGCCAGCTCCCTGTCCCCTCAGGTGGCAACAAGGGTACAGGATATGTTAATGCAGGACCCAGGAAAAAACCCTTTCACAGCCCTACGTGACCGCCTATTTAAGGAGTATAAACCCACCGATCATGAGCAACTCCGCAAATTGCTCCAAAACTGCTACCTGGGAGATAAAAAACCGACCACATTGCTGGCTGAGATGAGGGTGCTGGCAAATGGGCGTATGACCGACGAGGGGTTGCATGGGATCTTCCTAGATCAGCTACCTGAGAGTGTCTGCGTCACAGCAGCCCAATTTAGCGCCAAAGAACTCGACAAGGCAGCAGAGCATGCCGACAACTCTATCCAATTCATACGCCCCCTGAATATCTCAGCTGTCGCAAATTCATGCTCAAATTCCGCCTGCTCTTCAAACACAAGCAGCACTACAATCATCCCCCCGAGTAGCACTACGCCTAGTAGCGACCTCACCATGCTAGTTAGCGAAATAGCATCACTAGCTAAATCAGTTAGCCAGTTGGTAGTCGATAACCAACGCCAATCTAGATCCCGCTCCCGCACTCCTTATTCTCGCAACCAGTCCCGATCTCGCACCCGCTCACCTTCAAACCCTGATTAC
The DNA here is from genome assembly GCA_033439095.1 of Pseudococcus viburni. NCBI lineage: Eukaryota > Metazoa > Arthropoda > Insecta > Hemiptera > Pseudococcidae > Pseudococcus > Pseudococcus viburni. Next base: position 198,241 of record JAVBJF010000255.1, read on the forward strand.
TGCTGGTATCACAATGTCTACGGCGAACGGGCCAACCGTTGCAGTGATGGGTGCAAATGGAAAAAAAGCGGGAAACAAGTAAAGGCGCCCGTAATCGCGGCCTACGGCACGCCGCCCGTCAAATCCCGCCGCCTATTCGTCTACGACAAAGGATCCGGCCTCAACTTCCTCATCGACAGCGGTGCGGAAGTATCTGTGATCCCCGCATGCCCACAGGATCGCAGAAGGAGGTCAGATCGCACCCTTTACGCTGCTAATAATACCAGAATCGGAACATATGGTGAGAGGCTGATCCAGGCGTCACTGGGCCTCCGTCGCGATTTCGTTTGGCCATTCATCGTCGCTGATGTGTCAGGACCAATAATTGGAGCCGATTTTCTAGCCCACTTCGGCCTCCTCCCCAACCTGAAGCACGCCAAACTGATCGACGGGACGACCTGGCTCGCCTCCAACGGCACCATTAAAACCATCGACATTGCTGAAACAGCGATTAGCTCTATGGACCGATCCTCATCATTTGCTGCCCTACTCGCCGAATTCCCCGAGCTTACCCAAACTGGGGCTAAACGCCAAGGTGCCAAACACTCCACCGTCCACGTTATCGAAACCACAGGACAACCGGTAACCGCTAAAGCACGGCGACTACCTCCCAACAAATACAAAGCTGCCAAGCTCGCTTTCGAGGAGATGATACCCAACGGCGAGGCCCGGCCATCAAATAGCCCCTGGGCATCCCCACTACACGTCGCCAGCAAACGAGGGGAAGAACAATGGCGTATGTGCGGCGATTATCGTCGACTAAACGCTATTACCAAAGCAGACAAATATCCGGTCCCAAACATACAGGACTTCAACACATCTTTGAGTGGAACCGGATGTTACTCCAAACTGGACATCAAACGCGCTTACAATGGGATACCAGTAGCACCAGAGGATATACCAAAAACAGCTGTGATTACGCCATTTGGGTTGTTCGAATTCCCAGCTATGCCATTCGGGTTGAAAAACGCCGCACAAACTTTCCAACGTTTTATGGACAACCTCTTCAGAGACCTCCCATTCGTTTACGTTTACATCGACGACATTTTAATCGCCTCGAAGACTCTTGAGGAGCACCTAGAACATGTCCGTATTGTTCTACAACGCCTCTCCGACGCCGGACTGACACTCAATGTCAGTAAATGTGTATACGCACAAAGCAGTGTCCAGTTTCTCGGCTACGAAGTATCAAGTACTGGTATCAAACCATCAGCAGAACGCGTACAACCAATCATCGAATTCACCAGACCCAGCGACGTATCAGGGCTGAAATGATTCATTGGTATGGTCGGTTTCTACCGCCGATGCATGCCTAATGCCGCCAATGTCCAGAGACGCCTTCAAGCCATAATCACTTCAAACAAAAAGAACGATAAAACACCGTTATCCTGGACACCCGACGCAAACGATGCATTCGAGGAGTTGAAAGCTCAGTTGGCTAGTGCTGTCCTCCTTCACCACCCAGATCCAGCTCTCCCAATCGTACTCATGACTGACGCTTCAGAATTTGCTATCGGCGCTGCGCTACACCAGCTCAGAGGCGAATCACTCGAACCTCTAGCATTCTTCTCCCGTAAATTGTCGACCGCAGAGAGGAAATATAGCGCATATGACCGGGAACTACTCGCTATTTACGCTGCCATACGCCACTTCCGTAACCTCATAGAAGGTCAGGAATTTTCGGTGTATACTGACCATCACCCACTCGTTTTTGCCTATCAACAACCAAACAACAAAGCTTCACCACGACAACTACGACACCTCGATTGGATATCGCAATTTACGACCGATATCCGCTATGTCAAAGGTGCAGAGAATATCACCGCCGATGCAATGTCACGGATCGAAACGCTCTCCAGTACCTCTATTAATTTTGACGAGATCGCACGGGAACAGCTCACTGATATCGAAATCAGGGACCTAATTGACGGCACTCTCGCCCATAGCTTAAAGCTCACGCCAACAAAAATCCCAGAAAGCAACATGTTACTTATTTGCGACACATCCGGTGACAAACCTCGCCCCTTAGTCCCAAAAACATACCGCAGAACAGTTTTCAATAGTATCCATAATCTCTCACATACTGGCCCCAAATCATCAGCAACACTTATCTCAAAACGCTTTGTATGGCCAGGAATACAAAAGGATTGCCGAACTTGGGCAAGAGCCTGCCTACAATGTCAGAAGGTCAAAACCGGCCGTCATACAAAAACCCCATTTGGGAAATTCGCGGCCTCATCACGCTTCCAACATGTCCACATGGACATTGTAGGACCATTGCCCCCCTCTAATGGTGCATCATACGTCGTTACCCTCATCGATCGTACATCTCGTTGGCCCGAAGCGTTTGCAACTTCAACAATCACAGCAGAGAAAATCGGCGAACTCCTTGCAACCCAATGGGTACCGAGGTTTGGCGTCCCCGAAAAGATCACTACGGATCAGGGCAGACAATTCATCTCCGATGTCTTCAAGAAGTTGAACGCATTACTTGGCATCGACCACCGGAGCACAACATGCTACCACCCTCAGGCCAACGGCAGAGTCGAGAGGTGGCACAGAGTGCTCAAATCCGCCATCATGGCGTATGAAACCCCAAAATGGTTTGACGCTTTGCCTATGATCCTCCTTGGCCTCAGGTCAGCAGTTCACACCGACCAGGAGGTCTCAGCAGCACAGTTAACCTACGGCACCGAACTCCGATTACCTGGTGATTTCTTTACCCCATCAACAGAAATCAACAACCCACCAGAATTCGTCAAGCAGCTACGACTCGCCATCCAAAGCGCTGCCGAAATAACGCGAAACCACAAGCAAAACTACACATTTGTCCCAAAACAGCTGAAAGATTGCTCACACGTCTTCCTAAGAGTCGAAATCCAAAAATTGGCGCTACATCCCCCATATACCGGACCACACCGTGTCATCAACCGCACAGATAAAACTATGCTACTTGACATCGGTGGAAAAGAGATATTAGTCTCGATCGACCGTGTAAAGCCAGCTTTCCTAATTTCAACAGATGACGAACCCAAAACAACAACAACAACAACAACAACAACAATAAGTCCTAAACCCAAACCCCTGGCAAGCGACCGACCTAGAAGGACCGTACGCTTTGCCGGAACATACACTCGCTAACACTGTACATTATTACATTTATGCTAGCCTATTTTTAATACTTTTTACATACCTCTTGTACATATTCGCAATTTACTATTTCCTATTCTACACTATTACATACATATTTTTCTGCATTCCTCTATTGTATATCGTGTTAGATTTAACTGCATGACTTATCATTCTATTTTTATCAATTTTTCTCAGTTTCATTCAATTTCTGTAACGCTTTCGCTAGAAGGGGGGTGGTGTGGCGACTCGTACATAGGGTACGCGTTTGTATGCTTGCATACAAACGCGTACGTTATGTACCAAGCTACCACAACATGCAATCGGCAATTCGTCACGCCGATTTCACCCTCGCATTCCAATCTCGCGGACAGCGATGTGCCGCTTTCTCTTTTGGCCTTACATTACCACGGCCATGTCCCTCCTGCCCTTAAGCATCCGCGCGGGGTAAGGATGGACTGGTTCGTGGTAGAGAAATTCATCCCTCTAGCGAGAGCTACGTTTGACTGGCAAGGCAGTCTTTGTATATACGCCACTCGATGTATTCGGCTTCGCGCATCTTTATGTACAAATGCTTTCTTTAATTATAATTGTACAGCAAAATCGTGTAATTTCATTTTAACTCATGTAGGAAACCCCTACAATGACCATTGAGACCAAAATAAAATTCTAGAAAATGGGAGCCCTCTCGAGTTTCCCATAGGGGACGCAGGGGAGGAACTTTTGGGACACCAGCCCCCCTCTCTACAGCAAGGGTGGGCCAATGTGACGTTTTTGAGGTCAATTCTATACATTTCGACTACCCTGAACACGAATATGTAATTACTTTTAAGATCCGTGCGCGGGAAGTGCCCTAAATTTCAAATTAAAAACCTTCCCATTTGGCATAAATTGAGAAAAAAACGTAAAAATCGATGTTTTTTACCCCTGTATCAAACGGATCGATCAGAATCGGATTTTCAATGCGGTATTCGTGTAGAACACATCAAATAAAATATATAAACGTGCAGTCGAGCTTCCAATACCGCCATCGAGGGGAGAAGGAGGTGCCGAAATATTGTCAGTTTTGGCAATTTTTCATGTTTTTCACAGGTTTTCAGATATTTAGCTCTCCGAATGGAATTTGAAGACTTTCAAACCAAAAAAAACTCAGCTGGGACAACTACATACCTCGACTAATGAATCAGACATATTTGAGCACTCTTGCCCCCTTTGGTGAGGTGCAGGGGAGTCTCACATTTCACAAATTGATAGGTATTTTGTAGATTTTTCTCTTATGTCCATTATTGATACATATTGTTTGATATTTGAAATTTGTAAAAACTGCACATACAATGCTATATAACATGGAAAAAAATGGAGTTTACTTGAGCCCTTTTCCCCTCCCCAAAGGAGATAAGTGAGCATTTTTCATTGTCTTGTCGATTATTTTTCATAAGTTTTATACAGGGGTGAAAAACATCGATTTTTACGTTTTTTTCTCAATTTGTACCAAATGGGGAGGTTTTTGATTTAAAATTTGGGGCACTTCCTGCGATCGGATCTTGAAAGTAATTACATATTCGTGTTCAGGGCAGTCGAAATGTATAGAATCGACCCCGAAAACGTCACATTGGCCCACCCCAGCTGTAGAAGAGGGCTGGTGCCCCAAAAGTTCCTCCCCCGCGTCCCCTATGGGAAACTCGAGAAGGCTCCCGTTCTCTAAAAAATTTTTTTGGCCTCAATGGTCATCACACCAACTTTCACGCTTCTATCACTAATAGCAATATTTTACAGTTTGCTACTGTGCTAAAAAGGGGTTCTTTTTTGTGCAAATTTAAAGCAAGAAAAATGGCAAGAAATTGGCAAGAATTTTCATTTTTCAGATCCAGTAGACACCATGCATGAACAAATTCAAAAGTGTCGGCTCTGTATGAAGACTTTTTGTTAAAATGTATTTGACTTTCAATATTGTGTACTTTCCTGACAACCCCTTCCTTCTCCAGTAGGCTATAACGGAGCCTTGTACAAAGTAATACGACAGAGAAAATTTGTATTAATATTAATAAAAAAAAAACAATCAACGTGGTTTGAGCTAAAAATTAAATTTTTAAATAAATGTTCTGATTGACAGAAAAATTTTCAGAAAATTTTTAGATACCTAAATCAAATTGGAAAACGAAGAATTGAATGTTTTTGATCACAGAACTAAATATTTTCGACGTCAAGAATTCAATTTCTCCCTTTCTCTCTTTTGGTATTCCACTTCACACATCTACCAAATTTTTAAAAAAAATCAGTTATTCCGGTACCTAGCTACCTATCCATTTTATCATCATATTTTCAACTCCCACAAATACATAGAATTATTCTCATCAAGCTAATAAAGGTTGAATCGAAATTCGATATTCCACAAGCACCATAATTTTTCACCCATTTTCGAAATCACCCTTGAATTTCATTCGTATTTCGCTCGCTTCGACCGACCAGTTCCCAATTTTCAAACTCATTAAAATTAAATTACCAACACTTGATTCTAACGTCATTAAATCAATACGAGGTTATTTAGTTTACAAACATGGCATATAATCAAAATTGTAACTAGATTTGCATATTAATAGAGAGGGATAGGGGATGGAATTCACACTAGTGAAAAAAAAAATTACGACCATATTTTGTATAATATCGATTGTTAAAGGTTTTCGAGAACACTAACCAGGGGTATGGTGGATACGAAGTACGAACTCTCCATTAGTTCTCGATTCAAATCAAATCCTCTGGAGAGTTCCGGATAAAACGACTGATTCGGTCTGTGTGAAGTGTAATTTTGGAAATTTTCACAATAGGTTGTCCTTTTCGGGGTAATTTTGAGAGTAAAAGTAAATATGTAGGTATTATCAAAGTATGCAAAATTCGACAATATTTTTTCAAATTAATGATTGCAACAAATACCTAAATTCTCAAGAATGCACGAACAAAAAGACTAATACAATTTTTGGACGCATTAAAAACCTCACGAGGGAGAAACAGGCAAAAGAAAATAATTCTGGCACAAACACATCGAGTCGTTGGCAATAATGCACATTGCAAAACAATTCAAAACTAAACGCTCTCGACCACAGATTCATATTTCAACTCGAATCGACAAATATGTACAAAGCAGTAATATCATTTTCATAATGGTAAAAGCCCTATACCAACTTGCATTTATATTAAAATCGCATCGAAAATAATGACTTTTTTATAACGTCTGTATTTGTCTCGATTATAAAACGTATTATGAAGGCAGTTTAAACCATAGTAGTTTCATTTTCAGTGCAAAATGCTCTGTGTGTGGTAAAATCCACCACACCGTACATGTATAATCGTCGAATAAGCAACATTTTTGTGTTTATCTTTAAATTCCGATATAAAATATGATTACTCATACTACGAGATCATCTCTCAACAATCAATTCATTTTTGCGAGTTTGTAGTTCATTCGAAAAAGAAAAAAAAATCGCAACTATAACCGTATACAGTTTATGGGCATCTGTGGTAAAACATTTGAAATACAATTGGGATGTAAATTTCATCTGACGATGAGGAATTCATTAATTCATCAAAATGTGAAAATTGCTCATACATAAAATACTACATATACTATACGTACTTATTCTCATCGGCTCGACGGCCTCGATCGCAAAACCAAACAAGAATAATGTCAGAAATGAAATAACGTTCATTGGTAAACAGCATAATAGGGTTTTGTTTTCATCAATACATTAAAAAGGGAAAATCAGCAGGCGTAAAGGTGAAACTTTTAATGCTGCGGAAAAGTTAAGCCTGAGTAATTTCAACTTTGATGCTCAAACTTCAACACTCAAATTGCTATTATTCGGCTCGACTGTACTTTTAAATAATAAATGCGGTTCGCGTGTTAAAACAATTATGATTTATCATTATAAAATTACTGTTCGGACTTTTAATTCATTTACTGTACAACGGCCGACCCGGCAACTTGTTTGCCGAAAGCTATAAAATCTTTATGACCGACAGAATCCTATAAAGATGTCGATAAAAAAGATACTATGATAGATACACGTATTCGCCTTCGTAATGGCTGACAATAAAAATGGCGAATTACCTACTCGCGTCGGCGGGGTGCCAATCGTTTCCTATCAATTAGTTATATAGGTACATTTTTGCTACCTTTTCCGGTCGTAGGAGCTACTATGTTGGGTAAGCAATTCCTTAACCTCCCTCGACTGACTTGGTTTTTTTTAAAATCAATAAAATATAGATAGGTATTTCGACAGAACCTTTATAAAAAAGTATTAAATTTTGCGACCTTTTTTCTAAAAAAAAATAAAAGTTGAAAAGTGGCCAAAAAACCTCTGATTTATGAACCTTTTTGATGAATTTTATATTTTTAGAAAAAAACAAAGATTTAAAACGAGAAAAAAAATTCCAAAGTGTTTCAATTAAAAAATTTTCATTCAAAATTTTCAAAACTAATATGAAATTCAAGAATTTGTATATTATTAAGAATTGTGTTTTTCAAATTAGGTAGGTATGTACATAAATACATAATAATGGAATGTAAAAAAAAAACAGTTGGATTTTTACGAAAATTGGTGAATTAGTTTACTCTTAGTGGAAAACATCTTAGAAAAATTTTGAGCCCTCCAGCTCGAAAGAAGACAAAACTAGTAGGGTTATTTTTGAAAAACAAACGCGATTTTTGCTATTTTGGATAAAGCAATCTCTTAAAAACTTTACTCGCCCCCTTTCCTTCAGAAATAATGCACTTTTTTGTCAAGATAAAAATTTTAGATCATGGATATTGTTCGAATATACCTACTTTATAGATGAGGCAATGTTCCTTATTTGCGTGTAAAGAAACAAAACTTCATAACTTTTTATTAAAATGCCAATACACTTAGATTTTTTTCAATTTTTATCCTAAATTTTTAATACTTTTTCCATTTTTTTCTTATTTTTGAAATATTTTATTTTTTTCAAAACATTAGCAACACTGAAAAAAAGTTTCGTTTCATAAAAACTTGACTTTTCAAAAATTTACCCCCAGGCTCAAGACGTATTCATGTCAAAAGAACCATCGACCTTTGAATTAAATACCACTTCCTCCCTCTATCTGGCAAATGAAAAGTTGCAAATCGCGAATTTGAGGAATTTTTGGTTTTTACTGAATTCGAATCACTTACTCAGTCACCTTGATATCAATCCCAGACATTTTTTGGTCACCTTAAATCGTTATTTTTTATTAAATTTTTGACATGCTTTCAACTGATTTTCGATTTGCGCTATTTTAAGAAAATTCCAGTTAGCAGCACTGCTATAAAAAATTTCCGAAAAATAAATTTAAATTAATTGTTTTATTGGCCAAAAAATTTTTTGGCTTACTTTTCAAGTAACCGAATGAACAACACGAACTTTATGAAAATTGCGTAAATTAAAATGCAATTGGCAGCACTGACACGAAAATTTTTCGGAAAATTTCTCCAAAAATAATTCTAAAGATCAAAAATTTTTTGGGTCGATTTTGAGGTGTTTGAGTGAAAGATTTAAATTTGGTAAAAATCCAAAATTTTTCAAATTCTCAGTCAGTAGCTTTTCAACTCCTTGGCAGAGGACAAAAAGTGGTATCCAATTGAAATGTCGAATGATTTAGAGAAAGTGTAGAAACTGAAATTGCATCTTTTTAGACAAGAAGGAAGACCGAGGTTTTTAGAAGATGGCACCGTACCCAAAAGTAACAAAAATCATGTTTTTTCATGAATCGCCCCAATGTTAGGCTATACTTATCTTTAATCCACTTTGAGCTAGGGTACTCAACTTTTTTTTGGGGGGGGAGGAGGAGGTATCCAGTTTGAAGTAAACTGCCCACATTTCACCAAGTGTTTTTTTTCTCCATCATATTGTACAATACTTAAATCATCTAATTTGGCTTTTTCTAAATTGAATGTGTCACAACAAAAAGGGCATAACTCAGCATATGTCCTTTTTGATGCGACAAGCGATTCGTATTCTCTAAAGTTTTCTCTATCCAATGAGCCCCTCCCACTTTCCAATATGTTTTCCTCGAAGAGTTATGGCGTTTTTAAAATGCGAAGTTCGCAATTTCGGTACCTATATTACTTGTTTGATTTTCGAGAATTTGCGAAATGTTTAATTTTTTCACTGTGCAGATGATTGTAAAATTTTAAAATTTTAATGAACTGTTTTTTTTAGTTAATTTTTCGTCATAAAATTGAAAAAATGATGAAATTTGCCCAAAATATATTTTTAGTATTTTTTTTGTAACCAAGAAAATTAAAAAAATTGTCATTTTTCAAAGTGCAATATATCCGCTCCCTGAAGAGATAATTTGAAATTTTTTCACGAAAATGTTTTTTTTTTTCATCCTCTTCAACTTTTGTATGAAGATTTTTTTTTAATTTTCATTTCCGGAAAAATTATACGTCATCAAACGTAGAAGGGTCGAAATGAAATTTTGTCACAGCAAAAAGGACATATAACTCAACCTTTGTTTTCAATATAGAAAAAAATAAAAAAGATATCAAGTGATGGGCGAGCTGTTTTCTTGTAGCAAAAAGATGAAATTTTAAGATAAAATTTTTTCCCCAGCTCAATTCCTTAATTTAGTATTAAAAAAAGTATACTCAAACTTCAATCGCGATTTCCCAAAAACGCCATTTTTCTATAATTATGCCCTTTTTGCTGTGACCCGTTCAATTGGGATTTTGTCTAAAAATTCTTGGTTTTTCTGAAAAAAGTTTTGTTTTTTGTTTTCATTTTCAAAAAAATTACTTGTTTTTTTGAGAAATGATTTCTCTTTTTCAAAGTTGACTGTGTTTTTTAGGAGGGAAGGGGGGGGGGGAGTTGATTTTACAATTAATTCAGTTTTCGGAGATAGCTTGAAGATTATTCGGAGTTTTCCTGAAAAATGCTTGCATATTTTTTCTTATTCTTCTTCTTTTGGAGGTGATTTTGTTTTTCCGATACCTATTTCTCTAATTTTTTCCCCTGACAGTTGCTTGTTTTTTTTTCTGAAAATTGTTTACCCTGACTTTATATTATTTTTTCTCAGAAATTCGTTTTTATTTTGTTTTTTGAAATGCATCGATGTTTTTGATTTAATTTTGAAAAAATTAAAAATAAATGATCCTTAAAAATTCTAATATCAAGCATCCAATAAATTGATGATTCGTTTTTCTGAGTGTACAAAACCTGAAGTAAAAATTGAATGAAAATATTTTCAAACATGTATCAATGATTTTTACAAAATTTCTGCTGTTTTTATAATACCTATTTTAAAATTCTTCAATACCTAGGCACCTAAAAAGTAAAAAATATTGCAGAATAATGAAAAATGGTATCTAACAAGGGAGCTACCCGAGGTCAGACACGCCGATTGAAATTTTTTTTCGCAGGCTTGTAGAGTATCACGAAAGAAACTTCCACACCCAAAATTTCAGCCTCTAAACTTAACATGAGGAGGAATTATGGGGGTTTGAATTTCGAAAAATCGCCTAATATGCTTTATAGATGAGAAATAGGGTCTTTTTGATACGTCAGGAAACAATTTCTACAAAATTACATCAAGACTGTAACAAAAAAAACTCCAGATGGCCTATGGCGAGGTTAGTTCCTGGTAAAAAAATTGGATTTTTGCAATTTTTCGGTGTATTAGGCGATTTCTCGAAATTTAAACCCCCATAACTCTCTCTCATGTCAACTTTAGGGGCTGAAATTTTGGCTGTGGAAGTATCTTGTGATACTCTACAACCCTGTGAAAATTTTTTTTCATTTGATGTGTCAGACCTCGGGTAGCTCCCTTGTAAGTTCAAATACTTCTCATAAAATTTCAAGTAAAATAATCTCAATACTCATATTTACTATCTAGCAAACTTACCAAGAGATTTCTTAACAATATTTTCACTCGAAATTCCACACGTAGACGTGTGTCGTGGCAGGCCTACATACGAGGTTAATTTATAAAGATACATAATTTTCGGCTGCAAAACGTCCTGTTCACTTTTGATGAGGGCAAAAACTATGTTAACTTTTATAACACGTCAAAATTGAGCCATCCTTAATATTACAGCGTGGTAAAAGTTTAACAAGCAGAAGAACATTTGCCTTGAGGTGTTAAAAGTTGGCAACTTGGTGCACGCGGACTTGAATGCGATTGTATAAGTTAATGTTTAATTGATTAAAATATACCCGAAGCGTTAGTGTATGAACTTGGCAAGCTCGCGAAACAGATGCCAAACTTGCTCTTAGTATTAGGAAAATTTCGCTTAAAGGAAAAAGCGAAAAAAAATCCGGTAGTGATATTTAATATTATACCTACTCGAGTAAACGTATAGAATTCATCACAATAGATATATGCATATAAATTTAGGGTGTTTTTTTTTTCACGAATCGATATATCCGTATCGGTCCTTCAGTCGGAAATGCATCCAGAAAGAGAAAAAAATCCGCGATATTATATTATTTCCGCCCAGTGGAGAGAATTTGCCATTTTTTTCACGAAATGAATGAATGATGTTATAATTTCGAGAGGAGAAAAAAAATGCCCGACAATTTAAAGTTGACTAATTACATTGGTAAAATAAAAAACCATCCGAGGGAAGCTACATTGCACGGAGGAAATGTAAAACGTTGAATTAAAAAATAAAAAGAAATAGATGTAATCCGTATAAGTACTTTTATAAACGAACCCTTTCACGTGATATTTTATTGTACTGTAGAGATGGTCATTACGTATCCGCGCCTAGATTAAAATTTGTCGTCGGTTTTTTCGCTCTTTTTGCTGTTACCAGCATTGTGGGCTTTTTTCCTGCTTGTCTGATTCAGTGCGTGAATTTCGATCGCGTCCGAATAATTAAAAGATTCCCCAAAGGTTGTAGAAAAATACTCGATGAAAGTGTGCTGTGCGTGTGATGTAATTCGCAACTTGATTTATTTGGTGTTTAAATCTCGCAGCTGCGTATACACCAATTAATCACATATACTCTGTGCAATAATCAGAGAACGGTTTGTATTTAATTTGGCGTTGTAAAAGGGAAAGAGATAGTGAAATGTATAGGTATGTATATTGTACTCGTATATAAGAATAGTACCGACGCGGCGTCGCGTCGGCAAAACGTAAATAAATATCGTTAAGGTACATTTATTTGGGTTTATTTTGCCGATTGACATTTCAAACGAACCGCGTTACGAGTCTTTTTACATCTTTTTTCATCAATCATAACACCGAAGTAGGGTTTTTATCCTTTGAAATTGTACGTACGAGTTTCAAACATTCGCACGCGCTTTTTTTTCTTTACTTTTTAAACATGGCAAAGAGAGATATTTCTACGTATGTTAATAAAATTAATACTGTGTTCGCAGAGAAATATTTCGCCCGTTTTATTCTCGCGTATAAGAATTTTGTTTCAAAGAAAAGCTATATTTGCTAGGCGTATTTTCCAAAATACGAGCGGTATTTTTTTTTATTTTTATATACGAATTCGTCATTTCATTTTATGGTACACAATTTAATAATATACTTACATGTACCGATGCGCCTACTCAGACCGTCGCAAATATAGACGAGTTGGAATTATAGGTATAAAAGAAATTGGCGCTACGCTGCTTCTCTCGAGTATTTTCGTAAATTAAAAATTTTCATAATTGAATTTTCTCCCTCTCATCTATATATTTCTCTGTATAGGTAATTTTTTGTACAAAAGTGGCTTTTCGATTCGATCCAATCAGAATTACATATTTTGAAAAGAAAACCCCTTCGAATCGAGTTTAATCCAGCCAAAATAACGTTGTACAATTTAATCCTTTTAAAACTCTCAGATAAAATGACAACAAAACCGAGTATCTTAAAAATACCACATACCATACAAAAGATTAAGTTACAAGAACGTTTTATCAAAGCGGATAAGCTTTTAAGCGTTTAAACAAAAATACCACGTTGGAGATTCGCTAGCATACGTAGTGTACCTAGTATACGTGAAATTTGCTCAATTACTCGTGCTGCAGTTGTCGGTGTTAAGTGTCGAAATGGTATAAACTAGACTGGCATAATATGATACTGTTTTCTGTGTGAATAATGAGTTCGGTTCAGGCCTCGGTGGAAGGTTAGTCGTCGATTTTCAAAATGCGGATGGGTTTGTTTGATGACTTTTTTTTTTTGTAAATTGAGATTTAGGAGAAGCAAAGGGGGGGGGGGTGTGCCTCTAAAGTCGAGAAAAAAATTCGAAATGGAAAAATTATAATTTATAGTTGAAAAATGTGAAAAAATGAAAAAAAAATATCTTGTTGAAAAATTTAGAAAAATGTTGGGGAAAAATCAGTTCCCAGTTGAAAAATTTGGAAAAAATTTGAGAAAAATTTGAAAATTTACAAAAATTATATGTTAATAATTGTTATTTGAGATTTGTATTCTTTCCTTACTCCACCCCCACCCTCACTTAAAAATTCCCATTTCCTTTGCCACGTTTTTGGATTGATTTGTGGTTTCAAAAGCACAAGGGAGATATTCCAATTCGAAGTAAAATTTTGAATCGAAATAAAAATAAATCGAAAGTACATCATAAAGGAACGAAGGAACTCCATATCCAAAATTTCAGGTGCAGAAGTTCATTTCTCGAATTTTGGTAATTTTTTGAATTTTTTAATTACCTCATGAATCGCCATGCAAATTATGAAAATTTGGTTTAATCAACGAAAAAAGGCTTAAATTTAGTACATACTTAACTTATTTTCGACCTCCCTACTCGATCAGAATGATTAAAAATGTTTAGAAAATTTTTGAATTTTCCAGCAATGAAGAAAACCCCATAAAAATGGTTATATGAATCTTATTGGTGAACTATTTGATCGATTACAGCGTAGTTTTTCAAAATTCGTAACTTCAAATTCAAATCCATATTTTTTGGCAAATTTTCCTGGAAAAAATTTAAAAATACGCCGACAGCGTTCGCATTGAGGTAAAAAGCTAAAAATTGGTAGATACCCGATTTTTTTATCAAATAAGTCACTAATATCTAATATCGCGATTATAGGTGCTAAAGTTCATATAGACCATTTTATAGGCTTTTCTTCGAAGTTGAGAAATTCAAAAAAAAATTGGAGGCCTCGAAACGTCTCGAAACCACTTCCAATCGATTTGGGAGGGCGAAAATAGGGTATAAACCAAATTTAAGCTTTTTTGTTGATGAGATCAAATTTTCATATTTTCCAGGGCGATGGTGAGAATTTGAATTGTCAAAAATTCGCTGATAAGTCGAGAAATGAACTTCAGCACCTGAAATTTTGGAAATGGAGTTGTTTTCTGATGTACTTTCAATTTATTTTTGTTTCGACTCAAAGTTTTACTTCGAGTTGCGATACCTCCTTTGTTAATTTTTTTTTATCATTTGAAAGGAATTACCAAAGTGCTACTGTAAATTGCAAACTTCTCTTTCGACCTTTATTTCACCAAATTACCAATGGAAAAACACAAATTCGTGCCAAAATTAAAAAAAAAAAATTTCACACGAAACGAAACACAGTTATAGGTACGAATAGCCTCAATGTCAAAGACAAACCTACCTATTTTTCATTTTTCTTAAATTGATAAAATCATTAGATATACTGAAAAAAAAACACCTTAAAAATAAAACTACGCCGGCGGAAAATTGTTATTATTTTAGGCAAATTTGTGCCATTGTGCCTTACCGTAGAATTTTTTTCGGAATATATTTCATCCTGGCAAAAAAGAAACACATTCGCTTATTTTCGAGAGCTTGATTGTCATTGCTACTCGTATATGTTGACTCGTGGTAGGATTTTTTCCTCTTCTCTCCGCGTAACATTTTCCATTGCTTTGTTTTCCTTTTCCTACTTCGATATTTTTTATCTTGAGGCTTTTGACGTATAAAAAAGAATATTTACCGTATGAAAAAATAATAAGTATCTAATCCATTTTTCAAAATGACGTATTTTTTTATACCCTTATGAAAACAATGCTCGTGCTTGAGAGAAGTAATAAAATTCTAAATTGTGTGGTTAGTTTGATAGTTCTTTTATTGATTCGATTGTTTTTAAATGATATTTCATCCGGGCATTGATTTAATTTACTTGGTTGTAGGTGCTTTTCTTTTGTGCAACATTTGACCGAGTTATGGGATGAGTTGGGAATTTCAGGTCAAAATTTTCGGCTTTGAAGAGAATAATTTTAGACCTGGAGGGTATTTGTTTATAAAGGTTTGTAGGTGGTTTTCTTCTTAATTTAACAGAATGTCATGTTGAAAGAGAATTGGCTGAAAGGGAGAGGTGAATTTTTTTTCGAATTTTTTGTTTAGAACGATTTTAATATTTTTTAATATTAAGGTTTCTTCTCTGTGGAACTCATGAAGGAAGCAGAGCAGGTAGCGTGTCCCTTCTTCAGATTAATCAAACAATTGCATTCGTTATTGAAAAAATTACGTTTGAGTTTAAAATTTGGGGAAAGTAGGTAGGTATTGAGCTTTTTTTTTTTTTTGGAAAACTTGGAGTTTTAATTGAAATTTTTTTTGAGTAGGTAATTGTAGAATTTGCAGTTAAAAAATTCAAGAAAATGTCGATTTAGTTGAAAATTTTTGATTTTTTAGCCCATGTGATATTGTCAAATTGGGTTCATCTGCGGAATTCTTCTTAGTTGGTGTGCTCTAATTTCTAATTACCATTAGACATTTTGTTCGTTGAGAAAATTATTTCATATTTATGAGGTAACTAGGGAACTATTCGAGATGTCTTGTTTGAATTTAGATTTTTGAAAAAGAAAGTTCGCCCCCCCCCCCCCATTTCAATTTCAAACATCCAAATTGATTTTTCAATTTTTTGTGGATTTTTGAAAATTTAAAAATAATTATTTTTCATTATTAGTAAAATTGGATAATATTTCTGAAATAAAATGACAGTTTTTCAGTGAAATTAGTGAAAATTCAGTTTCTATCAATATTGATCTTCTTAGACTAAATTCAATCATTTCCAGCCATTCTGAAGCTACTGAAATGATTTTGATTTTCTCCGAGATTTTAAAATTCTCCTAAAAGACGTAAAAATGAACTTGGACAGCGCTAATTCAATCGCAAAATCTGAAGTATTCAGCATGTAATTCGTTGGGATGCTACTCTCTCAATTATAAATCAGTGAAAATTACCAAAAATCACTATGAATCAGTCAGAATTGCAGCACAGGAGAAAATCAGTGAAAATTTTTTCACTGAAAACAAATCAGTGAAAGAAAATTACTGGAAATCAGTGAAAATTCACTGAAAACTCAGTGATATTTATGAAGTTCACTGAAAAATCTGTGAAATTCTTTGACACTGAAAATCAGTGAATTTCACTGATTTTTCCTGTGCTGCAATTCTGACTGTTTATCAGTGATTTTTCACTGATTCGGAATGAGAGAGTACATTTTTGTGTTCAACTACTCAAAACAAAGCCATAATTAAATTTTCAGCTGCTGAAATTAATTTTGGTGACTGCTGGAGAAATTTGCGATTATGTGCTAGAAGAAAAAAGCTAGTTTTTATTTGAGGCTTTTGAATGGCTGGAATTTTTGAAATTTTTGTGGGAAATTGATTTTAGGTAGAGAAGAGATCTAATGTTTTCGCCAATTTTTCTGAAAAGTACTTCACCAGTACCTATTTTAAAATTCAAATTCTCAAAAAATTTCTCTACGTTAAAATCGAAGTCAGATTTTTCAAGCAGTTCCTTTGAAAAAGTTTTTTGTAAAATTCTGTATGGAAGTTTAAAAACATGGGAAAAAATTTCAGATTTTCAAAGTCTTTGAATCTTTCTCTCACAGTTAGATTAAACCGAAAGAGCCTTACCCTCTCAAACATGAAATTGTGTTTTTAATAAAGAAAATTTTATTTGAGTTGAAATGATGACCATTTTTTATAGAAGTTATTTGCAACTTGAGTCAGAAAAATATGAAGAAACTTTTTTGAAACGGAAAAATTCAAAAAAACTCCATCTGAACCAAAAATTACCAATTTTTCAAAATCGATTTTTCAAAAAATCAAGACAGTTGTGTCATAAATATTCATTTAGATATTTGTAGAATTTAAAAAATGAATAGAATGTTGAAAGCTTTGCAATTATTATTCAAACCCCTCCTCTTATAGATTGGTGGATTATTTGAACATAATGATGGTGTCCATAAATTAATAACAATTCAAAAATGAATTACTTATTCATTGTAAAACCACGTAAAGACAACCAAAGTGGGTATCCAGCTTACGATATTTGGCAATCATACCCCACTCAAGCAGTTAAAGAACCCCTTTCACATGTGTTATGTGGTCAAACCATCACGGAATTTTCGACATCTTTATTCAGTTAAATTCCAACGAAACCCGGACTCAATATACCCTCACGAATTAAATACACTCAGCAAGTCCGCAGACTTCGTTATAATAGTCGAGAATATTATTGGTTAGATAAATATTATTTCAGTTCTTCAGCTACTGCATCTTCACTAATAAATTGTTACCGTTCGAGCTCGATATTTCCCAGAGATTAATATCATTTCGACTCCACATTAAAATGCCCAACTGCAGAAAAAATATCCTCGACGTTCACAAGCTCCTCCACCAGTCCGCATCGTCGGAAACTGAATAAACTAGAATTATTGCACGTGACGACGAAATAGTATCCATTATGCTACATAACGAACACCTCGAATACTAATCGAGCCTCAGACTCGTTAATGTTTATACAAAATTGCCAAGTTTCCAAATACCGCTCCACATCCTGCGCATATTCTTATCAAAATATTTCCAATTGAGAAATTCTACGCATAAACGGCGTACCCCTGCTCGATGTAACTGTAAATTTTCCCAAGTATCGCGGGCTCGTTTTAAACCGAGGAAAAAATGTTTTTTGGACAACGGACGAAAAATTGACCGTTGTAAATCACCGTTTTGTTGAGTTTTATCTGCGTTATATAGCATCTCGGTTAGTGTAATTTTTTTATCGGTCCGGATTTGCTGGAAGTTGATATTCGCTATGGTACAAAAAATTCTATGGTATACGTACCTAACCTACGTATAATATGGAAAGCTGGTAATATAGTGCGCGGAAACACTCATAACAGTAGTGATTTTACTCGCTGGAGGGTGCAGCGGTAAAGCAAAAGAGCAGGGGTTTTTATTCAATAATGATAAAATGTATTGTAATCATCGGAAACTCGTCTGGCGGCGATATCTTGTACGATAACTGTATTCAGTGTATTCATATGAAATACCAAGTTTATACTCGAATGTGTTTCGTAATGTACATCACATACGCGGAAGAAATGAAAATGGAAAAAATTTCTACTCTAGATGAAGTCCAGTTCAGTAACGTCGATGAACGAATATTGAAAACGCGAAATTAAAACTTATACGGATGCTGTCCTCCCTTTCTCTATACAGGGTGTCCCAGTTTATGTAGTTTTGTTCCAGCCACCACCGCCGGCAAATAGAGTTCATCGTCTTCGTTGAGACTAAAGAAAAACTTTATGTGCACATGTTGCCTACATCGAATTTTAAGGAATGGAGATTTCGAAAATTTTTTCAAAAAACTTTTCATGAATGGATTTTAGTACAACATTTCAAGACGAAACGAAAAAGTTTTGTAATGGAAGTGCCTATTTTAAAATTTAAGGAAACACAGATGAGTAAATTTTCGTGTATTAAAATGAAATTTTAAGAGAGGCAATGAAAAGTTTGCGTAATTATTTATGAGAAAAAAGACTTGTGCATTTTTTCCAATTTTTCATGTTTAAGGAACTCGAATCGATTAAAAAGAAAATTTTGAGTATGGAAAAATGTGATATTTTGAAAGAAAACGAAAATATTGCACGACAAAATCGGAGAAAATATACTGAACTGAGTTGTTCAAGCGTTGTCTAAAATAGACGATTAGATATATGTAGATACAGTAAGGTCATTTGGGGTAATTGTAAACAAGTCATGCTGTAAATACTTAAATGCATCTAGCGAGCTGGAGTTGCCAAAAATAAAAACTGTGTATAATTGGCCTTACTATAATAAAGAACTTCGGGTTCTTGGTGACAGCTGAGATGAAAAATTTCGCGATGAAAAAAACATGATATCAAATTTTGGTTTTCACACAATCTACGTAATCTTCAAAATTCGAGAAAAAATAGAAAAAAGTAAAAAAGTTGGCGTTTGATGCATTAATTTAGTTCTACGGACATTCAAAAATGATGAAATTCAATATTTATGATTTTTGAAGCTGAGAAATTAATTTTCTGCAGCATTCACAAATACCCATCAAATTTTTGAGGTGTGGGGTAATTGTAAACACGTGTTATTTAAATGGGATTCACAAATTTAAACAAAAAATATCATTTTTTTTGTTTTGATTTTTTTTGATTTTTTTTTACAAGTTAGTTTTTCCAGGCGATTTAAATATTTAATCTGTATAATTTGTTTCCAAATTATGCAAAAAAAAAACCCGAGAGATACGTTTTAATGGGGTACAATGTATGCATTTACATTTACCCCATCATTGTGGGGTAAATGTAAATATTCTTGTCCAATTGTAAACGAAGTCCATAATTTCGGAATGAATAATCAAATCGATGAAAACAAACCGCCATATTACTCCTCATACATTCATTGATGCATGGTAAAAATTTCAATCACTTTGCTTTCTTACTTACAGAGTAAAACGAAAAAGAGTATCACAAAATCGGTTCAATTTTCCGAAAAATTTACAATTACCCGAATTGACCTTACATCTTCCCGAATCTGATCACTCGAACATGAAAATATCCAAGTACCGAAATCCCGAATCCACCATGAATCCACTAACCAGAATGACTTTTAATACATTTAAAAATTCCGAATCACTTTTACACATTCAAAAATCCCGATTTTCAAAACTTTGGCACCCGAAAGGGATTTTGATGAACCCTACCCCAAAAGTTGAGTCATGATGAGAAAAAATTCTGACAAAAATTTTGGACCCCCAAAGCAAGATAACTCGACGAAAAATTTGTTAAAAATGTTGAAAAAAAATTTCAGGGTTCCTCTGACCCTCTAGATTCAATTTTTTAAAAATACGAAATTTTTATCTCCATTTCGCGAAAAACGAAAAAGGAAAGTTTTAAAATACATCGAAAAACGTACTTAACTCGTTTTCTTAAAGTTATTATGTCAAGACAATATACACATTTTGGCCCCTCTCCCCGAAAATACTTGCCTGGGGTCCAAAATTTTTGTCAGAATTTTTTCTTTTCATGACTCAACTTTTGGGATAGGTTTCATCAAAATCCCTTTCGGGAGCCAAAACACTATACTTATTACTTATCCTGCTATACCCTTTAGAAATTTAAAATAAGTACCGGTACCTTACCTCACTTGATAAAAATGTACAATTTTCAATTTTGATCTTACTCTTACCATGGATTCAGATACCTCATTCAATAAAACAAGCTCACTCTTTCCCCTCCCCCCTCCCTTGGAATGGAAAAAATTTGAAAAATCTTTTATGGCTTGACCTCCAATGCAGATTAAGGACAATAATATTACGGTATGAAGAACACGTCTAAGATGGAAGTGAAGCAGAATTTTTCACCAATATATCACATAGCATTATTATTCAACTGATATTCAAAATAATATTAATATAAATATTTTTTTTTCGGGAACTTTGTCATTCTGGCGAAAGGCATTCGGGTTAACAGATTCGGGATACTTTTTTTGGGAATAGGGTGTTCGGGATTACAACTTTCTTGATAGTAGATTTGGGGAAATCTATGGTAACGAAAATAGATAATTTTTTTTAATTACCTATATTTTTTCAATCTTGAATAATTTTTTATTTCACTTGCATTTTTATCTGAAGTGTTTGTCTCGTATTGACGATTCATTTATCTATGTAGATGAATTTTGGCTTTTATTAAAATTTTAAATTTTTCGAATGTTTTTTTCTGAAAATTTTGCTAAATCTTTGTTTACGTTCACTTTGTTTTTAGGGATACCATTTTTTTCACACTTTTCAAGTTTGTAGTAAAAATTTGAAAATATAACTTTTGATGTGTTAAAAATTTTCTTGATACATTATGAACATTCTTCCAAACAAATCATTGACTAGAATTTTCCATCGTGACCCTCGTCCTCGCCCTTTTTAAAAGAAAAATTTACCTTATGTATGACTTTTAAAGTGGATAAACGATGGAAAATCTCTGTAGATGATTTTTAAAGTAAAACTATTCATATCAAGGTCATTTTTCAGGGGAAATTGTCTCAAGAATGATTTTTTAATTTATGCATAAGCACACCCCAAGGGGGGTTCGAGCCCCCCCCCCCAGCTCGGACAGGCGATTTTCTTATTACTAAAATGTGAAAAAAGTGAATTTTTTGCTCTTGAAACATGACTTTTCAAAAAAATGTCGCCCTCACTTAGTCTTTCTATTTTAAAAATTGATGATTTTTCACTGATCTTTCGGTTAAAAATGACTGATTTCTCAATCACTTCCCAGTTTATCAGAAAAAATCAATAATTTTGACTGAAAAATCAGTGAAAAATAACTGAAATTTCGTAATTTTTTTTATTTTACTCGGCTCAAATCTGTTTATGAATTATTTACTTACTGAAAATACCAATTGATTCTTTAAAATATCCTTGAAAAATGGAGTAAAGATAAAAATTGAGTGTCAATGATATTTTTGAATGAAAACATTGCTTAAAATATTCACACCAGTAGCGGAACTAGACATTCTTTGGCGGAGGGCGGCGGGAGGATAGAAATCATAGCATAAAAAGTATAGGAATAATTTTATCATGTTCAATTATCAATTTTCATTACATGAACAAAAAAAATCAAACTTATAAGATATCTTAATATCTATCATCTATTATGATAACAAGGTCTATTTTGAGCTTTTTAGATGCTACGAAAATTTTGAGTAGGTACATCAGATACCTACTTTACATTACTTCAATATGACTTGTTTTCAAAATGAGTTTTGTTGAATTTGAGTCATAACATTGCATCACCACCACTTTTTGTCACATTAGAACCATTAGTATAGTCGAATTACTGCAAAAAAAGACTTCCGCTCGCACCAAATGTAAAAAGCAATTTGACGACTGATTCTAAATGTAGAATGTATTTAGAAAAAAATAAGCTTGGGTGCCGTTTTTTCTAGCCCCTCCCCTTCCGAGGGTCCACCCCCTTTCTTGAAAATTCGTGTACTCCCCTATTACTGGTTATGTAAAAAAATGTTTCAAGTAAAAGTTCTTTATTGAAGACTTCTCTACATTTTTGGTTATTACAAAAATTTCATTTGGAGCCACCCTTACGTCCGAAATTTCAAAAATGTTTTTTCAGAAATACTCAAAATCGAGTTTTTCTCATTTATTATAAGAAATATCGATGATAGCGCGAAATGTGTAATAACAACAAGTATTCAGAATACAATTTTACATCTAGAAAGTTCATCGCAATACCCCACCCCTCACTCCTAAGGATCCACCCCTCCCCCTTTTCCAAAAAATCTATTTTGTCCAATGGCAAAGTGCGTTTTTTGGCCATAATCGGAAAATTAAGCGAGAGGCATGAAGTTTCGTACGGTGAAAATTTTCGCATTTTTCCTCAAAAATAATTAAAAATTACATTTTTTCAACTTCTTGGGTCCAAGTTGCTGAAATTGTACAATTTTTTCACATTTTTATGCAGAAATCACTATAATGTACACGAGATAATATTCATCGGTCGAAGTTTTTAAAACGATTTCTCAATACCACAGGTCGAATGCAATAAACACAGATCCAGAGACACCCCACAAACCCTCTCTGGAGGGGAATAGCGGGTCATTTTTGACTGGTATTTTGCACAATTTTGATTACTTTGAAATTTAAAATATAGTTTATTGCCTTTTTTTATCACGTAATCGAGAAGTAAATCACCAAATAATTTTCTGGTGTTCGTGAATCCAAATCAATCCAAATAAGTAAATAAATTTTCATTCAAGTCACGTGGAAGGGCGGAGGGGTGACTACATCGACGAAAGAAAAGGGTAATATTTTGACAGAAAATCGATACGCATATTCAAATCAATGTTTTCGAAGAAGCTGATTCCATTTCGATTTTGAAATTAAAACTAGGGGGTGAGAAAGGATGAACCTATGTAAGAAAGGGGATAATATTTCAACAAAAAAAAAATTATTGACATATATTTTGAGATTTGGTTGAACGAAGTCGAAAAAAATGTCCTACCTTTTATGCTTCCTTTTTTCCAACTTTCAACATACGCAGAAAAAACTGTAAAACAATCCTGTCATTTTAATGTCAAGTCATGTGGCAATTTTTCTTTAAAATTTTCCTAATTTTTTTCTTCATTTTTTTCATATTATTATTTAAAAAAAAAAAACATTTACATGTAACCCCTTCAATTTACAGTGTGATCATCTACAGTATTTTTTGTCTCCTCGAAATCCGGGACACCCTGTATATTCCTAACAAAATGGATATATTATCAAAACACACTCGATAGAAACATCGTATCCGGACGATCATTTTTGAAAAATTATGCACCAAACGACGTCGGCGAATTTAATGCTTTAAATGTGTTCATCGATGAATCATAACATTACCCTCGATTAATGACTTTTTAAACTAGTAATTTTTTACTGGGGAAAAAACTTTTTCTCTGTGTTTTTTTTGCATAATTTCGGAGGGTTATTACGATAGAGGAAAATTATCGCCGACCCGAGATGTATATAGTTTGAAACTATCGCGAACAGAACCCAAAACCGGTGATATATTTTTCGTAATTTTCATTATGAAAAATTTTCCAATTGAAAATTAATTGAAATGGCTTCTTGAGAGATATTTAAACTACGCAACTGGCCGGTTATTATATCTTGTAACGAAGCCGCAAAACAATTAGATAGTATTTATGTGAAAAAGGCCACCGATGGCAAGTTCAAACGCACAGACCACGCAACGGTTGTTACTATTTTGGACCTGAGTGAGAATTTTTCACGGTTGGTGTTTGAGCAGTGGCGGTTTTGGAAGGGAAAATCCGAGGAAGTCAAAAAGTCAGCATTGCCAGAAGAGAAATTCAAAAAAACGCCCTTTGTCTTTTTATAATAAAATCGCTAGAATTACACATGAAACTTGTTGATATCCTAAAAAAAGAGTCTTAGATTTTGAGATTAAACTGAAAATTTGGAATTCTTTTGTAGAAAAATGAAAAAATTGATGAGCCCTAGCGGAGCGTGGCGAATTTTTTTTCCAAAGTTTGTTGTATTTAAAACTTGAAATTTTACCAATTCCCCTAATATTTTGTTGTTTTGAGATGAAATTTGTAATTTAAAACCAAAATAAGACAAAAAATCCTCAAATTCACCAATTTTTTAGAAATCACTCATTTACCATTGTGAAAATAAAAATAGGGAAATGAAACTATATTTTTAGGGTGGAATTTTATTTAATTTGCCAATTTTTTCTAGGCACATTTTATCAAAAAATGAATGTTGAGAAAAATTGTAAGTTTTGAAAAAATTCAAGGAAGTCTGACTTCCCTGACTTCCCTTGGAAAACCGCCACTGTGTTTGAGAACAGAAGCGTTGCGTTGGTTGCGTTCTATACGTATACGAGAGTAGCATTCGATGTATATATTTTTGCGTTTGTCGACACGAAACGCGAAAGTGAAAAGGGGTAAACTTTGTTGATTTTCTTTTGTGCGCGTAATCTTTGAGAATTAATTTTATTAAAAATGTTTGCAGTTTATTTAAGCATGTTTACACAAGTTGCTTTATTTCGAAACAGTCTCTCTCTTCTTTCGCTTTCACTTATTCTGGGCGTGTGCCTAGAATGATGCTGGGTCTTTGGTATTTTCCATGTAAGGTTCGTCGAATAAAGGTGGAAATCTTTGGGTTGATGAAGTTGCCGGTGTACATTTTTATGCACGAATATCATACGCGAACAAAACCACTCCTCGCCTGTACCGTCGACGAGTACGGGGAGGTTTTTAATCCGATAATAAGTTTAAATTAATCATAGCTTGTTGCGTAGATTTATTATTAAATTTTATCTCGCACCGATGCGTTTCCTCCTCGACGAAAATAACGAACGATTCGATGACAATGGAGGTACCATTTTTAAACGTTGCCGACGAGGCGAAGTCGAAGCTTTCGAGCTATACGAGTACGAGTGCGAAATGGAACGAAATACATTTATTTAAAAGATTAGGCAATGAATAAATCGAGCTAAGCAGTTTGGCGAATGAGAAAACACCATCAAATAAAGCATAAGCGATGGAACGGAATCAACGACAAATAAATCACGCTTAAAGCGAATTTGAATTAATATTTTAAAAAAGCTCATTCTTCTCCCACGTATTATGTACATTTAGCAACAGTGTTGTTTAGTAAATCAAATTTGGGATTTTTTTTACTTCGTTTGTACCACGCTGAAAAATTCTAAATTTGAAGAAAATTTCTCTTAAATGAAAAATTTCCAGAATTTTACTCCATTGGAATGCTTTTTATGGCACGAAAAACCGCTACAAATGAAAAAGTTCAAAGAGTTTCGGAGTCAACTCAAGTACAGAAGAATTTCTTCCGTTATTTTTACTCTTTGCGTTTCGTGTTTTAAAGGAAGAGTCGATAGGGGTTCTAAATTTATTTTAAGCTATGGTCAGTCGGTCCAGTAGACAAAAAGTTGTTGGTTAGATTAAGCACCTTTATTTTAACCCAATTGGTAATCCTGGTTTTATTGATGAGAGTTTACGAAGTTTATTTCTCAGTCGTTTGATGATAAGGACTTCGGTATTCGAGGAATTTCAAATAGGAACCAGGAACGTAAAAAATATTGAACTATTTAAAACGAAAGCGAAAGTGTAAAATGGAAAATACCAAGTTGAAGGTCCAACGAATTCAAGTTTTGACGTCGAAAATTATTTGACGAGTTTATTCGTCAAATGTTCAAAGTTTTAATTACGTAGTTCCAGGTTCATTGCGGGCGTTTTCAGCGCTCAACAAAGCCTTGCATTTTCCAACTTGAATTATGAACTTTGAAAACTTTGAACTTCGTATTTCAGATACTGGATTACGTATCTTGTGTTTTAAATTTCATAAAATGCGACCTTGAAACATGTTGAAACTGAGAAGATAGTGAGATTATATTTCAACCTGACTTTTTTTCATAAACTCTGCGAGGTGCTGGATTTTTCGGTGGATCAGACTGTTACAAATTGATAAAAATTTTTCTTAAATGTGTTTCATCTTGCTAGGCATACAGAACATGATGTTTTCAACTTGAAAATTAATTTTGATCAATTTTAAAGGCAGCTTATACCTACCCGTCATTCTTCGTTGATCTGCCCTTGGCATTAGGTACCTATCTTTTTCAGTGGTTGATGCAGTGAATTGTTGAGAATTCGAATGAAGGAACCAGAATCGTATTAATAAAACTGAATCTTTTGTTGAAAAATTTTAATTGTAGTTGAAAATTTTGAAAAATTAATGTCTTTATTAAAGAAAATATGCAGTTTGAATCGGAAAAATTTGGAAGTATTTAGAATTAAGGAAATAAGAAAAATAACGAAATTTCAACTTTTTTTTGTATCCAAAATATGTAATTGTAAATTTCGTTACTGGGAGGAACTTATTCCTGAATATTTTAAATTACACCTACATATCAAAATTGGTCAAAATCTAAGAAAAAAATATCAAAATTTCTAAACAAATATGTATTGTAATGAAAAAAATTTCAGTTCAATTACCAATTTTTTGAAAAATTCCAACTGACGAATGGTGAATTTGAAGATAAATTTAACAATACGCATAGCGTTCCATTTGCGGAACCAGACGATTTGAACAACTGTGATAATTTTTGGTCTCCCTCCCCCCGCAAATCATTTTATTTTAAGTAAATTTGCGAATGACTTTTGATTTTCTCTAATTATCCTGCCACCGTACTTCCATCGACATCATTTCCAAAATATTTAGTAATTTTTTCAAAGACAAAGACTTATAACTTGTTTTTTAAAAAATTCCTTTTTTTCGAGTTCAATCGTATTTCTAAAATTTGGAAACTTTCCTCGCACTCATATTTATTATCTTACCTTGCAAATCAAATAAGTATACTCTCTCATTCTGAATCAGTGAAAATTCACTGATAAATAATCAGAATTATAGCACAGGAAAAATCAGTGAAATTGAGTGATTTTCAGCGAATTTTCGCTGATTCTTTAAAGATTTTCACTGATTTTTCAGCAGATTTCATAAATTTCACTGACCTTTTAGTGAATATTCACTGATTTTCCAGTGATTTTTCTCTTTGATTTGTTTTCAGTAAAAAAATTTTCATTGATTTTCTCCTGTGCTGCACTTCTGACTGTTTCTCAGTGATTTTCGATAATTTCCACCTTACTTATAAGTTTTTTTTTGCAAAATTAAAGAAATTTTAATACATTGAAACTTTTTTTTAAATAGAAAAAACCTTAATTCTGAATTTAAAATTAAAAACTGCAAAAAATTAAAGGAAATTAAAAGGTTAGATATTGATAAATGAACCAAGTTCATAAATAGTCCGTACAATTGAAAAAAAATTGTAATTTTTTTAAAAAGTAGGTGAATCGAAAATCGTAATTTTTCAAGAAAATAAGATTTTTTCATTTTTCTCCAAAAAGTGAGAATTTTTGCCAATAATTATTATAAACCACTTCAATAGGTAACACTTTAGGGAAGTACGTTTTATAGTTTTTTCGTCTCTTTAAACTGAAAGAAACTTATAAAAATAATCGAGTCTGAAACTTTATGTTTAATGACTTACATACTTATTAAAAGGTTTTTTGGACTTACATCCTTAATTTACGTACGTATCAATTAATACATACTCTCTCATTTATAAATCAGTGAAAATTATCGAAAATCACTGAGAAACAGTCAGAATTGCAGCACAGGAGAAAATCAGTGAAAAATTTTTCAATGAAAACAAATCAGTGAGAAAAATTACTGGAAAATCAGAAAATTCACTGAAAAGTCAGTGAAATTTATGAAATTAGCAGAAAAATCAGTGAAAACCTTTGAAAAATCAGTGAAAATCTTTGAAAAATCAGCAAAAATTTGCTGAAAATAGTGAATTGTGCTAATTTATTCCTGTGCTGCAATTCTGACTGTTTATCAGTGACTTTTCGCTGATTCAGAATGAGAGAGTAATATTATAACTTATAAGTTTTCAATTTCTCAAAAATCGAGCGATTTTCCAAAAATTGGACGATTCTTTAAAGCTGAAATGATATTTCAAAAACTAAACGATTTTCCAAAAAATGATCTTTCTAACAAATTACCAATTTTTCAAAAATGAGACAATTTCCCAAAAATTAAACAATTGTGAGCCTGAATATAGAAACCACCCTTAAGGGGTCAAAAATTGGTTTTTAAGTTGACACTGATTTTGAGCCTTTCAGAAGAAGTAGAATCAAAAGAGAACTTCAGCTCAAAAACCAATTTTTGACCCCTAAGGGTGGTTTCTATATTCAGGCTCACAATTGTTTAAAATTGATCACCTAATTTTTTTGAGCGAAAAAATTCAAAAATCGATAAGTCTACTGAAAACTGTAATTTGAATTTATCAGCGGATTGAAAGCAGTAATTAATTAAATATCTAGAAGTATGATGAAATGAACTTCAGAGCTTTTTTGAGGAGTACTCAGAGCTCACTCTTTCAAAAAAATGTCTCATATTAGTGATCTAAAAAATAAGTTTTTGCTATTTTCGATTTTGTAGTGATGATTTATTACAAAAAACAACCAATTCACTGCAAAGTGCCACTTTCTACAATTTAAGGGTGGGGGTAGGTTTGTGGGGGGTTGAAAACCCGATTTTAAAAAAATGCTCAGAGTAATTCGCCATACACAGATGAATATTAAAATCGACAATTACCTCGATTTAAGTCAACCTATCACCAATAAAAATTGGAAATTCCAGAAAATAAATGGTTTCAAGTAGGATTTTCGACAAAATGGTTTCCTAAAAAAAGTTACGACTGTGGTGAAATTGAATTTTATTAAATACTGACTTACTTTTAGCCCACAATTCTACACAACTCTGAGCATTCATTTTTTAATTTTTAGTAACAATTAAGATAAAGTTCGAATTTCCATTCAATTCAGACTCAGTACAGCAAAATTGGAGATCGCCCAAAAATGAAGTTTCCATGTTTTCAGAATCTATGGATTTATGATTTGCACACCGTACGAGAAAATATGGTAAAATTTGGAAAAAGTTATGAAAAGATGTGTTTCAGCCATAAAAAGCTCAACCTTTTTTTGGAAATTGAAATTATTTCTTTAAAAAGCTCTTTCCCGTAAAGTTAGTTTTTCATGTTTTTGTCCCATTTTCTTCAAAACTATCCGACCAATTTTCTTTTTGTCTTTTTTTTATTGTGTTCAGGAGAGTTTTCTTTATATTTAACAGAAGGATTTTTAAAACTGTCAATTTTTTGTGATTTTACGTTGAATTTATTTACATGATGCTGTACTAATTTTGAATGAATTGATCAAATTTTTGGGATGAAGTTGGGATTTCCCCCAACCCTCCTGTTAAAACATGGTTGGGATGTTCCTGAATTGAACTGTAAAAACCTGAACGTCGTAGGTCATGTGGTTTCTGAGAAAATGGGACCTAAAGTTAGATCTCTGTTTTTCCATGTTTAATTGCTGCCCTTTTCTCAATTTCCAAAAACATGTTTTTTTGCATTCGTAAAACGTTGCTAAAAAATTATGTATGTGTTATATTTTTATCCTCCATGAACTGTAGGCATTTATCCCAGTATTTCAAGTTTCTCATTTTTTAGAAATACAGATGATTGTATATCAATTTCCCAATTTTTTCAAATTTCTTTGGATCAATTTTTTTTACCATTTTTCTACAACTTGAAAATAACTCCTCTCCAACGCTGTGCATTCAACTAAAAATTTTTAAAACCTATCCAAAAATATCGATTAAAAAAATTCGAAAGTTAGATTTTTAACTCCAGTGAAAATTCCAAATTAAAAATTCTCAAAAATTGACTCGTCCCACAAAAAAGTTTGAAAATCTCAAAAACGTATTTATATAGGGCTGTTGAAACTATGTCATCCTTATCAAAAAGTGTGATAAGAAACTGGAGGGAAAAAGAAAAAATCATTCATTTCGTACGTATTTATACGAAATTTTCATAAATTTATCAATTATTGCAAAAAGTTGAAGTTTTGTGACAATTGTGAAAATAATAAAATTTGTAGCTAAGAAAAAAAATACTTCGAAAATTCAAAAATTTCCCACCAGTTCAATTGTGACGTCAGTTTCAACAGCCCTATATTTTATTCAGATGGTAACCACCTTCGTATTCTTAATTGAAACTTTTTTGTTTCGTTTCATGATTCTTAAAATGTCAAAATTATCAAGTTTGAGGACCCCTAATTACTCAAATGACTCTTTGGGAAAACTGATCACTAATTTTTCTTAGTGGAATCGCACAAGATTTATTTGGGTCATTCAAATCTAAATTGCAGGGGGGGGATGACACGAATACGATCTTATAGATACCTTTGAAAATTATAAACAAAATTGTAATTTTTCGATAATTTGTGAAATTTTTGAAAGCAAAAATGTTTTACTTATCAATTTTTAGCGGCCCTTTTTTGATGTTACAAAATTCCTTATTCCCTTTTCCCCCTTACAAATACATGTATATCTTTATTGAAACTTGAAAGTGTGAGTTTAAAGATGTGCATAAGAATAAAGAGAAGGCACTAATAAATTTAAATTACGTTGAAACAGGGTGTTCGAAAATATATCAAGTATTTCTAGTTTTTGATCGTTTGTTGCGAAGTATCGAGTGAAAATATCTTTTTTAAAACTTTGACTGATTTCTTATTGAAAATTTAATCTTTAGAAGAGGACACATGGCAGGGTTGATGTTGAATAATTTGATGAAGTTACATTCGAATTGGAAAAGTTTCGTCTCCATAATGGAGTAATTCTGTTCAGGTAACTTTTCGTTACGGTTTTATTGAATGAGATAAGATTAAAAAGGAATTAAGAAGGATCAGATTGTTTCAGCGTTGTTTCAGATATGAGAAAAGCGTTCTCCCGAACCGCCAAAAAATCTCGCAAATCTCAAGCTTCTATATTCGAATGGTAAAATAATTATAAAGTTAACGCCGAAAAAGTATACACGAAAATTTTCATAATTCGGAGGGTTCGCGAATAGCTACGATATTCGTTGGAGGAAGAATTATATTAACGCGAATTCAATTCTGTAAATAGAAATTACACAGGACGCGAATATTTCTCGGATCTTGAGTTAAATACGGTGGAAAAGTACGATGAGAATTTATGTGAGATGGTTTTTGTGGATACGTTGCCCCTGCGTAATACGACGTGACGAGGGAGAAATACGCAAGCATCAGAACAGAAGAGAATTAATCTCGAGTCGATTATTTTGCGGGTATATATCGCGCCGTTCCACGTCCCTGGTGTAATTACAATCGAAACGAAGGTTTCGTTGGTTTTTACAAATAAACGGAAACATGGAGGCATTATTAACTCTTTAATACCTTCTCGAAGATTATATCTGAATGGTTGGCGCTGGTTTCAATACTAAAGAAGATTTTTGATAAATGAACCACTCGTCGAGTACGCGGGCGGCGAGAAAGCCAAGAAAATAGCCGCTGCAATCATTAATCATGCAGTTTTGGCCTCGAACGAAATATAATAAATCGGCCAACTACACATAAAAACCTCAAAAGGTGGACGGCGAGGACCTGCGCCGATAGACCCGAACGCGGGCGCGGATTTTTTCAAAAACCTCACCAAAGAAATAATTAATTAATAGAAAGACGAAGAAGAGCCAAGCGAATGGGTTCGTAGTACACCTAGTTCTTGGCTACTGCGGATACCACGCGGCCATAACCGATGAAGTTCAAGGAAATTTATATAAAGAAAAATCCGACAAAGTTTATTGAGACGAAGGTTGGCCGAGAATTTATCGTTTCGCCAAGTTTTTCTTTTAAAAGGCCCGCTTTCCGGGATATTACAAGTTGGTATTTCTTCTTCTTTTTTTTATTGTGTCAGCGTGTATGGGGTTCGCAAGAAGCGCGTCCGCGTTTTTCCTGGTCCACGTTTTTCACGTAACGGGAATACTAATGAACGAAAATTATGAGAATTTCGTCCAGCGCAGAAAAAAATAACATCCTTTGGATTGTATAGGGGAGAAAGTTTTCGCGCCCGAGAAATTCGTCGAAATTTCAATTGAAAGTGGAATTTACGCCGAGATACATTGAAAGAAGTTTTACACCAGCAAATCTTCATCACGACAATACATCAATATCTTGCACAATGCCAACACTTACTGGCAAACAATTTAGTCAATTTTTGTTTTGCTGAATACTTTTTTTTTTAGAAAATTCGTTCGTTCGTAAATAACGTTTCGCTATAAAGAACGCCCTCCGCCGTCGTGTTTCCCTCTTTATTCGCCAATTAATCTTTTTATTGTTAAAAAAATGTTTCATTTTGCATCGAGAAAAAAAATATAATAAAAGAATTTTACTCGAGATTTGTTTGTTTTGAGTTATTGTTGCAATTTAATGAACAACGGTTATTTTTTCATGGTCCAAGAGTTCCATCCGAATAGACTTTAGTTATCTTTTGAATTAATTCTAATCGAAAGAAGTAGTTTTTCTCGTGTTTTGCGAATTGCGGCACGCGGAAATTAATAATGCGATGGATTTTTCTTCAGATAAACATTTTTTTACTGTTGAGGAAAAATGATTCTCGTATAATTGATTATTGGGAGAATCAACGTAGATTTTTCAATTTTCAATATAATGAATGTTTTTGGATTAGGGTCCATTTTATAAAAATTTATGATTTTTTTTGGAATAAAATCATGGGGAAAATACCAGTTTTCCTTTGCTATCAAATCAAAAATATGTTTTGTGGTTTTTCAAATACTCATAATCATGTTTTAATAATCTCACGACTACCTATATTGAAGGGCACAGAAAAAAAATCAGGTAGGTCAAAAAACGGTATAAATATTAGAAAAGGGACTTCGATCTTCGATGTAATTTTTTCTGATTTACGCCCAGATCTTTTTTCTAATGTACGATTTTTTGACTTACCTGGTTCTTTCCCTGTACCCTTCAATTAGGGATTGCCTGATGACTTTTTTTTTAAATGTCAGATATTCAATTTTTTCAAATTTATCAATCTCCAAACAATTATTTCAATAAATTAAATACATATAACTCAATAACAAAAAATTACTCCTGGTGATGAAAATGTTGGAAAAGTAGTGATTTAAAAAGTTGATTTTGAAAGTATTTTTAAAAAAGTGATTGGCTATTTTGGCTGTAAGAAATAAAAATAAAAATGGAAAATGCGATTTTCAACCCAAAAAGAAAAAAAAAATTGAAGGAAGTACATTGGGGAATGATTGAATGGTAATACTGATCCAAAGAAGTGTAACAGTCAGGTCTCTTACTGGCAAAAACAGTTCTAACTAACGAAAATAACACAGAATTTTGTTAAAAAAATGACTTTAAAAAAAACACGAATTTTAATAAAAATTCAAGTAGGTACAAAAGTAAATAATATTTCATTTGTTTTAAAAATTTCACTCCAAATGTCATGAATTTTTTTTCGAACTACAAACCATTAAAAAATGAATTGTTTTGTTTCCGAAAATTATAACTTTTTTCAAATTTTAGCTCTTGCTTTGCCCGGGCATTTTTGTCTTTGTTCCATCCGAAGAATTTACAAAAAATTCAATCTTAAACAACTTTATGAACCCTCCTTCCCCTCCATCCCAGAAAGTTTGAATATTTCAAAGCAGAAAAAAATGTTCCCCGCATTTTTGAAGGACTTGATCTCAGTTAAAAACCAAAGTAGAAAGGTACTCGAATTTCTCAGTCTCGAAAACATGAAAAAGTCAGAGGAAGTTTAATTCGTTAGAAAATAAGTGTGTTTATCGAACTAGTTTCAAAAATATTCTAAAAAAATTGATCACTTTTTGAAATCCTTAAATTTTTATTTGAAGCTCTTTTCATATCGGGATTTTTTAAAGGCATTGTCGGCAACTGGTTGCGTATTACCAAAGTGGTTGAAAAAATACTCCCACGAAAAGTGATCTGGTTTTGATGCTCGACAATTTTCATTGAAAACTGTTGTTCGAATTGGCATTATTTCTTAATGCTGGTGGTTTTTGAAGATATCGGCAATTGATTGGGAACCCCTGAACCGGTTTCAATAATGAATGGTTCGAAAGAACGGTTACAAAGTTTACTATTTGGATATCAAATTAGAACGAGTCCATTTCATTTGAATTTTTCATGGAAAAACTGGTTTTGTGTTTTTTACGAATAAGACATCCTGTTTGTGAGCTTGAAACATTTTCTTTCCATCTTGATGAGCTCGTAGTGAGAAATTTTACATCGTTGCGCAATTGAGAACAGGGTTCCATTCTGTGGAAAACTGGGAAAAATCAGGGAATCTTAGTAGTCTGGAAAAGTCAGCAAATTTTGGAATTTTCTCTGGAATTTTTCGAAAATTCAGAAAAAGGATATAAATCATTGATTAGAAAACGATTTCTTTGCTTATTTTATTATGAATTTTTCAAAAAATTTCGTCCTCGCTCTGCTCGGGCCAAATTATTATAATTATCTTTTATTTCATTTGTTATTCATCATATTTTTTTGTTGACCGTAATGTATAGTAAAATTGATATTCAAAATGCATTTCTTTGTCCAGTAAATTATGAATTATTCAAAAAAAATTTCCCTCGCATATGCTCAGGGTAATAATTTACACTCTTTTTTTCTACAGAATTTATTTAAAATTTTGAGTTTTTTGGAAACTTACTTTTTAATGAGCTGTGATGACCGATGAGAAAGAATGTCATGATGCCCTTGACCACGATATTGAAAAAAAACTGAAGAGAATGGAACAGAATTCGAAATTATTGGCCATGTTTTGGAAAACATTAATGAGGGAAAAGTGGTAAATTTTCATTTTTTGAAGATCTTTTTCGCAAAAAATTTCGCCCTCGCTTCGCTCAGGTATATCACGTTTGTATGTATTTCCATAAAATGATTTATATTTTACCTCTTCATTGACTTTTTTATTTATGGCTACGAACTACAAAAATTGCAAGAGATTGCGTTAATTTATAAATTAGATGGGTGTAATTTTCATCGGGGGGGGGGGGGAGAAATTTTTGAATTTTCAGCCCGAAAAAATCAGAATTTTCAATCGCTCAATTTGGTAGACAGCTAGACACCCTGGCATAATTTGTTTCATTTTTCAAAACTTAATTTTGCGTTGGAATACTTAGTTTTTTATTTTTATTTGAATTTCTTACTGTGAGTAATAAATTTAAATATCTCAAATTTTTGTGGTGAGAGGGAGTTGGGTCGACTCAAAAATTTTCAGAATTGAATTTGAATGTTTTATTTGGCCCAAAAACAGGATGTCTAACAGGTCCTGTTGGTCCTGTTGGTCCTGTTTTGGGCTGAAAGGTCCTGTTGGTCCTGTTAAGGTCCTGTTTTGGGGCTTTTTCAGCGAAAAGTCCTGTTTTGTAACAATTTTGAGATCCCACCCGCCAAAATAAATAGCTAATATTTGAAATATCGTCCGTGACTACACTGTGTAAGATGATAAGAGATAATACAGGGTGTCTTGTTTTGGATGGAGGGGAGCTCTACAAAATATTTACTCTCTCATTTATAGATCAGTGAAAATTATGGAAAATCACTGAGAAACAGTCAGAATTGCAGCACAGGAGAAAATCTGTGAAAAAATTTTCGCTGAAAATAAATCAGCGACAGAAATCACTGGAAAATCAGTGAAATTCATAAAATTTGCTGAAAAATCAGTGAAAATTAACTGAAAAACCAGTGAATTTCGCTGATTTTTCCTGTGCTGCAATTCTGACTGTTTATCAGTGACTTTTCACTGATTCAGAATGAGAGAGTACCTAACTTGTATTTTGGTAATCAAAAAAATAGCATGAAAAAAGCAGAATTTTCAATTTCTAGATGCCTTTTTCTTCAAAAAATTTCGCCCTTGCTTCGCTCGGGCTCTTTGATATGTTTACACAGGTAATTCTCAAAATAATGGACTGGACTTTTTCCCTTTCTATTCCACACAATTCATTCTACAACGTAAAAATTTGTCTTTGAAATTTCGATTTTTTTCGAAAATTTTATCTTCTCTTCATTGGTGTTGAATAATCATTTTCCTTAAAACGTAATTAGGTATAAAATCCATTTAATTTTCAATTTGCTATTTAAAAAAAAGAGTATTTGCGGGGTAGGCACTAAAAAGTGCTTGAAATTTCCTTTAAAACAAGTGTACGCAAGGGGGAGGGGGAGGGGGGGTCTTTGGGCGAATTTGAAGCATGTTTTGAAAGGTCTAGAAAATGTCGCGAAAAATCGCGAATTTTGATTTTTAAAAATTAGTAGACACGTACCCAGCTTTCCTATTCTAGAATTTTAAAAATAAATTTATACTCATTTCTAACAGTTATTGATTTTTTTTTCAAAAATGTTTTCATAATAGGTTTAATTTAATTTACTTTTTTTTTGGGGGGGGGGGTTACAAAATTTATCAGTATCTATTTTCAAAAGGTACTGTTGAAGGTCCTGTTTTGGTCCTGTTTTGGAGCTGGTCATGTTTGTTAGACACTCTGAAAAAGGAGCATCTAAAGATGTCGTAAAAAGTATCTAGTGATTTTGAAAAAAAAATCGAAAAATTACCCCTCCCCTCTCCCTTGGTTTACAAATATCATATTTAGAAGATCTGGAAAAATTCGAAAAATTTGTCTGAAAAACCTGGAAAAGTCGGGGAAAATAATTCCTGAAATATAGTGGATGCCGTGAAGAATCATTTTCCTATAAATAATGGAGCAAAAATCTAAAAAATCATAAACGTCGGTCAGAACTCGATATTATTTCATATCTTTGTTGACATTTCATTTCATGTTGTGGTTTGTTACATTTCATAGCACTTTTTATACAAATCGGTTACCTAATTCATTGATCAATGATCACTTACCATGAGTCACATGACATTTCGTCTTCATTGCGTGATATTCATTTCATATGATATGATTTAAGATTTATTGTAATTTTGATGCTACCCAGCGATCATTTGTCACATGACAGAAGATTATTGTCTTTTTTTAGGTTTGTGGTACCTTTTACTTTTTACTCAGAACTGATTTTCTCAACAATATCTTACAAGCTAGGTGCCAAAAAATATGCGTTTGAACTGGAAGTTACGAATTTCGGAAAATTGTGCTTTAATCGATCAAATGGATCCCCAATATGAGTAATCCACGGTTATAGGTGCTAAAGTTCATATGGACCATTTTTATGGGCTTTTCTCCAATGCTGCGAAATTCCAAAATTTTCTGGAGGCTCTGAAACGTCTTAAAACCACTTTCTATCGATTTAGGAGATCGAAAATAGGGTATATACCAAATTTCAGCTATTTTCGTTGATTTTTATCAAATTTTCATATTTTTCAGAGTGATGAGGTAATTTTGAAATTTTAAAAATTCGAAAAATTCGAAAAATGAACTTCAGAACCTGAAATTTTGGATATGGAGCTCTTCTATGATGTACTTTCGATTTATGTTAAGTTTTTCAATTTTGAAATGAGTTTACGACCTTATGTACTTTCTGTATCACCAAAGACAACCCTAATTCTGATTCGATCAAACCATTTGAACTAAATTGGATTACTCCTACTCTTTTCAGTTTTATATTATTTACCTATTGTCACCTACTCACTGCTTCCAAAGACCTATACCAATAGAAAACTCCTAATAAGAAAATAAGCTTTACCATTCATGATTTGACTAAAACACGAATAAATCTCTGTAACACTTCCCACACAATCAACCCACCAACCACCAAACACCGGCGCTATATTTTCGAAAAAGAAAGAGGCATACAAGGCAAAAAACGTCCAACTATGTAGATAAAGCAAACTGCGGAAATTAAATTTCAGCTTATCGCGACATATTGAACGATTCAACACGTTTTTGCGGCCTTGGCTCGGGCTATAGGCTGGCTCGTGGAAATCATGCATGAAATTCAAGCCCGAAATTTCAACGGGTAACGGATTATCGCCTAAAATACGTGACGTTTACAAATTATATTCATATCGAACACGCTTAATTACGTTGTTAATGAGAGAACTGGCAACTTTATCGTCGTAAAAAACACCTTACCTAACCTATACGCCGTCGATGGTGCGAAAATTCTTTAATGGTGAAAAAATTTAATAAAAAGACCTTTTTCAACTCCGACACACTCGTGCGCGTTTACGCTTCATTTATATTATAGAATTTTTTTAAACATTGATCATAAAAGAGAATGTATCACCGCGCGTACCACTTTTTCGTCGTTGGCGTGTAAGAAAAATGAATTTTCCTTAAAAAAGGATTATGCAGACACTTTCGCTTTTCTCGTATACACAACACGACGGAAAAGCTTTAACAAAAAGTAAAGTGTGTAACCGCGTAAATTGGCTTCTTTTTTTTCTCTCTTCTCGAGTATCAATATAGTAAGAAGGGGTGATGAGGGAGAAATGCGGAAGGCAGCAACGGTAATGGGTGCGAATACGAAAACACCTCTGGTATATATCTCGTAGATCTGCGTATATATAGGAAAAAAAGTGATTATCGTTCGGTTTCGTATTAATCGACGAATAGATTTGTTTTGAAGTATTGCCAAAGAGATGAGAAAAAAGAGACGAATTACCGAATATATTCGCTTTTACGTGATCGTTTTGAAAATTGTTACTGATATGTATGCTGTTATCGTATACCCAATTCAAGGTCCGGATTTAGCGCGTTAAATAAAAGGTTTATGTTTATTGTGTTTCCTGCTTTTATTTTTTTATTGGCGAGAAAAAATTACATGGTATGTTCCTTCACAATGGGAAAATTTTTTACACCACCCCGAACATTTTAATGATTTTTTTCTACCATCATGGCCGCGTGGATTATGTTTCATTATAAATATTGTTTATTTTGCTGTAAAACAAACGTTTTATATTCCTGTGTAATTTAATTTCCGTGCATTAACGCGTCAGCCATTGATATTATACGACATGGCGAAAATAACGTTTTGTTGAAACGAGTTATTTTTCAATTTCCTATTTTAAAGCGTTTTTGAATGGCGAGAGAGAGAACGAAGCATGAGACAAAGATCACTTTTGTGTATAACTCCAGCCTACCAACACAAATACCTACATTATGTTATCAATATTTTCTTCTTGTACAAGTATCGCACACCAAACACACTCGAGAACATAGTTTTAATGATATTCCACCCGAAAGAGCTTTAAAACTTGCTACTCTTTCGCACTGGCTTACATACCAGGCACGATAGCTGTTTGGGAAAGTTCAACTTTCAAAGATATTCGTGTAATTGGAACATTGACTATGCGAGCAATGTACATATACGTACTTTGCGTATAAATGATTAGAATTAGATACTTGTGACAGTTTTCAATTTCCATATTCTCAATACACGTTGAATTTTCAAAACCCAATGTATGTTTTATCGGTCTCGATCGAGTACTCGACGTTTTCAAAATCGTAAAATTCATCCAAGCAGGGACGAAACTTGGGCAAAAATCTCGGGGAGTGAAAATGAAAAATATACTGACAAATGTTATTAAAAAAGGAAAAATTTACCGATTTTTTCTAAAAAAGAGAAAGTTGCCGACTAAATTTCGCACTGAAATCAAAAAATGAGATAAATTTCGCACTGAAATCAAAAAATGAGAATTCGTGCTTTTTTCTACTATACCCTACTTACTTTTTTCACTTCCAAAAAAACCTATATTCCTTGGTGACCTCCCGTGGTGTACACTATTTTTCGTAATATATGTTTTCCCTTGATTTTTCCAAGTTTTCCAGAATAATTTTTTCAAGTTTTCCAAACCTTCAACATATGTGATGCGATCTGGGAAAAGGCACCCAAAGTCGGAAAAATGAAAAATGAGATTTTTGCACCACCTTGTAGAGCACATTAAGACGAAAATTAAAAAAAAAAAAGGTAGCTTAAATGGTTGAGATTGAGAAAAAGAGCTTTGAAAGTTCGTTCACCACTTTTAATTTTAAAAAAAAAACATTTCCTTATAAAATGACTTTCACGCTATCAAAATGAGTATTTTTGGGTATTGTTTCACGCTTAACTGGAATCTGCAATTGTTTCTGCTCTGAAAATCTCCACTTTTTGTGTAAAATTGAAAAAACATACAGTAAGATTGTTTTTTTTTTTCAGAAAATTAGAAAAAAAATTTAAAAAAAAGGTTTTATAAAATGGCTATCTCACTGTTGAAATGAGTATTCCTAGGGTATTTTTTCACGCTGAACTCGAATCTACTGGGGTTTTTTGCATTTAAATTCTTACTTTTTCGTGTAATGTTGAAAAAACATGCCGAAAAATTGAAAAAATGTTATAAAAAATTGATATTTACCAAACAAAAATAAGAATATTATCAAGAATATCAATTCTAAAAAAAAAAATTATTTGTATGAAAAATTTTTATTTTACAATAAATTTAGGTGACGCGATTTGCGTTGCGCTAGTCATTTGGAACATTTTCTGACTTTGGGTACATTTTTCTAAATCGGGAGATTGGTTTACTCTTTCACCTGTTTCTCGAAAACGATGCCCTCTCACAGTCTAATTTTTCGTCTGCGAAGAATTGAACATATATCCTACCAGATGGTGCAAAAATCTCAATTTCGATATTTTTGACCGAAACTTCGTTTTTTCGCCCTACTGCAAAATCAACTTTTCCGACTTTGGGTACCTTTTCCCAGATCGCATCACATATAACATTTATGAAGAATATTTTCTAAAAGTAGGGTAATTTTATGTTAAAGGCAAGGGCGAAAATGTTCTGTGAATGAACGTGTTAGAACTGTTAAAATTATTATTTATTGAGAATTAAACATTGAACCCAAAATTAAGAGGAAAAACTTCATGGGGGGGCTGAAGCATTATCAAATTGCAGATATAGTGATAGTGAGGGTGGAATTTTTTGTGAAGAATTTTTTATAAAAACAGCAAAGAAACTCCTTCCAGATGATTTTTCTTTTTGAATTTTTCAAAGTTCCCCGAATTTTCCAAGTTTTCCAGAGAATAGACACCATGCTCTCTCTTCCAAAAAATAACATTTTTTTTTGAAAATTTCCTTTCGTGACTGCCACCAAGTACTCGAAAAAAAATGTTTCAAAATATCAAATTCTCAGAGAATTATTTTGAGAATGAATTATGTAAATTCATGAACTCGAGCGAAGCGAAGGCGAAAAGTTTTGAAAATGTGATGTCCAAAAAATTAAAATTCCTTCATTTTTCATCAATATTTCAGTCTTGAAAGGAAGGCGAAATCCTCAACCCCTATATCTCTAATATATTTTATAAGCTTCGTATGTCCAATAGAAAACTAGGGCCAAAATGTGAAAAATTGGTAATTTTCAAAAAGAAAATAACTCGTTGTTTAATAGTTGTGACCCGGGACAAAGAAACCCTATAGTTTGTCAAATTTGAGTAAGTACTTCTCTTCGCGGATTCTTATGTAAAAAACCTTCAAAATTCACGTGAGCTGGTTGTTGGGTCTCTACAACGTTTCAAAATCCCATAATAGTTCATTATCTTACAAAAAATGCTTTAAACATTTTCTCTTTAAATGTGTTTTTCTCGAAAAGTTGTTTTCACACACTATAAATGGGATTCTTTCTGCCGGTTCACAGTTTGTTATTTGAAAAAATTCCATTAATGTGTAAAAGGTCTGGAAAACTGGTAAAAATTAGTCTGGAAACCCGGGAAAAGTGCAGGAAAATCATTTCTGAAATATTTTGAACACGGGAACACCCTGTTCAATC
This sequence comes from Pseudococcus viburni, assembly GCA_033439095.1. Classification (NCBI taxonomy): domain Eukaryota; kingdom Metazoa; phylum Arthropoda; class Insecta; order Hemiptera; family Pseudococcidae; genus Pseudococcus; species Pseudococcus viburni. The sequence goes on from JAVBJF010000255.1 coordinate 240,355, forward strand.
ACTTCGATCAACGATCATCCGCCAAATATGGAAATATAAGTCTTTTAAACGATAAAAGCCGGATAATTAAAACAGAAAATTCTCTTCGAATTCATTTTCGTGTGTACGTGCACGCGACGTTAGTTCCGGCGAAAGAATTTTGGAAAGACATTGCTGGAATTGATCAAGCACACGGTACATTTTCGCATCTTTGGGTTCATTTTAAAATTGAGGATTGGGGATCGTACCTGTAGCGTTTTTTACGCTTTCTGTCTTTCTCGTACCCGCCGATTATCTTTTTAAAAAGTTTAAACCGTTCCATTCGTTTGTGCTCAATCGTGCTTTCATTTTTTACCATTTCGTTTTCTCGGTCTTTCTTGCCCTTTTTTTTGGCTAAATTTAACGAAATGTTTTAGATGAAATCATCGGAATAGTTTGTTCGTTTGTGATTTCCCTCTGTTCGGTAGTTTACCCCTATTACGGTTCATGGTTTTTGATGGGTGTAATTTAGAATGCAAAAAAGTAAAATACAAAATGTTATCGAAATTCCCAAAACGTAAATTAGTGACTTTTCAGGTAAAGCTCCACCTTGGTGATTCCTACGAAGTTCAATTTTGTTTCAATTTAGAAGAATTTTCGCCAAATGAAAAATAACAAAGAAATAATCGATTGCTGGTGGATTTTAATTTCTTCTGGTGGGTTAATTGGAAAAAATTATTTCTCTATCGATTATTCGTATTATTTTCTACGAAATCTAAATCAAAAACGACTGTTTGGCCTGTTTTCATGGTATCTAGTTAAAATATGGTATACTCTTTTACTGATAAATTTTACATTCGAATATTTCTCGAAAAAATACCTCGATAGAAAAAGCTATAGGTACATAGATAGTAGATACCTACTTTGCATATTTACATATTATATTAAAACGATTAAAATCTCAAAATAGACCTTTTTCTCGTCTTTTTTTTGGACAAAAATCCGATACAACTCTAACCTCATAAAGTAAAGGTGCGAGTTATAGCAAAGGTACCTACATTAAATCAATCCAAGTCGAACCCTATTAATCCTTTTTTACCTTATGTTTCGTTAGTAAATATGGCCCGATCCTTTTACTCGTGACATCGAATTTCGATGAATTTAATTACGAAATTGTTTCACGTGGAGAAATACAAATAAGTATAAAACTACCGATTGGAATTTTTTTTTACAATTTTCTTCCAAATTCCTAAAAAAGAAACTGGAAAGAGAGATTGATTGATTGATGAGACAAGAGTATAAAGTAAAACGAAAAAATACACTAAAATTTTCAATCTTCATTAAGAGATCCTCAATTTGTTTTGGGCTAATTAATGGAGTATCCTTCGAAGCGAAAAATTCTCATCAATTTTATGTAGGTATTTCGGTTGATACAGGTGAACATTTTTTTGTTAGTTTGCTTTGAAAATGAGACCCAATCAATACTTAACCTCGAGAATACTGGCGAATGAATTTATACCATGTTTTTCATTAGAAGTTCGTATATTTTCATCGATACTTTTTTTCAACTTTTAGGAAATCGACAAAGTTTTATATAAACACGCTTTTTATACCAACATAGAACAACAAAAAACATTAACTATAAACAGGTCGAATAGTGGAAATATCAAGTTAGCGTGTAAATATTTTTAGCCTGGAGGCTTCTTTATAATTTTGGCTGAAAAATCTCGGGGGAAAAATATTTAAAAGTACATAACTTCATTTGACTTTTCATTTTAAAAAAAATCAGATTTTGAGATATTTTTCAATTTTCGACGACGTGAATACCTGTTTACCTACTTACTTAAATGATTTTTTTTTTGAAATGTTAAATTGTGACTTATTTTCTTACTCTTGAATAATTTTTGTTATCTGTCGATAGCATTTTATTAACTTACTCACGTCCCTGGAATTCTGCGCCAGGAGTCTTTATTTAGAGAAATCAGTCGAAAGTACTTCGTGTCGTTTTTTTTTGTTTACTTTTTTACTGAATATATGAATATAAGTATATCCTAAAAAAACATGAAAATTTCTTTTCAAGAACCCCGAAAAACAGCGTAGAGATAAAAAATGACTGTCAATAATAGTTTTGGATAAAAACATCCATTCTAAAACTACTTTTTAAAAAAATTTCAAAAAAATTTTTTTTCGATCTTTTAAAATTTATTGTTAGATTTCAAGACCTGTTGTGGAGTCGTAAGGTTGACGTAAGGAATGTTAAATTTGTACCCGGTCTTTTAAAGGTTCCGATACAACTCCCTACAACTACGTCTTCTTCATCGGTACAAATTACTGAAACCACTCTAAATTCGACTTTAGATTGAGGAGAGGAGTAAGAACTAAAAACATTTTTTTTTTTCGAAAAGTGGCCTTATTTTGAGGATTACCGACTCCTCAACTCCATTCCTAGAAGTCCGAGGAGACTGAAAATTTGTATGGGAAGATATCATTTTTTGGGGGACTTGGTGGGAGTCAAGAATAGAAATTTTCAAAAAACTTTTCCATCTTTTTGGAAGAAAGGACATGGTGTTTAACTGTCCATTCTTTCAGGCATCATAACGGGTCACTTTTTTAGGGTGTTTGTCACTTTTTTCAACTTCAGTCATTTTTGGTTACTTTTCATGTCTAGCAGGTCACTTTGGTTACTTTTTTCCTTTCAAAAGTCACTTTTTCTTCGCACTTCCTGGCAAAAATTCAAATTTTCTCGTGGAAATTGCTATTTTTCAAATTTCTTCAATAAAAAAATAAAAAAATTGATTTTTGCTAGTTTGTTTGTTGTTCTGACGAAGGAATTTAATAAACAGGGTATCCAATTGTCCGTTCTCTGGAAAACCGGGAAAAGTCAGGGAATTTTGGAATTTTCTCTGAAATTTTTTGAAAATCCAAAAAAAGGATAAATCATTTAGAAAAGTGTTTCTTTGCTTATTTTATTATAAATTTTTCAAAAATTTTCGCCCTCGCTTCACTCGGGCTCAATACGTTTCTGTGTTTCCATAAAATGATTTTTATATTTTATCTCCTCATTGACGTTTTTTATTTATTAGTACAAACTAAAAAATTGGAGGGGATTGCGTGAATTTATAAATTTGAGGCATGTGTTTTTCATTGGGAAGGGGGATAAAATGTGATTTTTTGAGGAATTTTCATTCGCTTGTTTTGGTTGACACCTTGAAATAATTTGTTTCATTTTTCAAAACTTAATTTTGCGTTGGGTGGGTTTAAAAATTTTCAAAATTGAATTTGAATCTTTCTTTAGGCCCGAAGAAGAGCATCTAAAGATCTCGTAAAAGTATCTGGGGATTTTGGAAAGAAAAATTATTGGACCCCATGCATTAATATCAGTCGTATGCAAAATTTCCGGTTTTAAGTACATCTAGTGAAAAATTACTCCCTCCTCCCCAGGTTTACGAATATCATATTTAAAAGGCCTGGAAAAATTCGAAAAATTGGTCTGGAAAACCTGGAAAAGTCAAGGAGAGTCATTTCTGTAATATAGTGGACACCCTGAATGAATGAAATTATTCACGTACTTTCAGTTGATTTATCTTTGAAATGTTAGCAGAAAACTAAAAAAAAATTCCCCCGAAAAAAATTGAATTTTGTTTTACTTTTGGTTACTTTTTGGTCATTTTGTGGTCACTTTGTGGTCACGTTTTTCTCAAAAAAAGTTACTGAAAGTTACTTTTTTCTTCAAAAATTTCGCTATGATGCCTGTTCTTTGGAAAACTTGAACAATTCGGGGAGTTTTGGAATTTTCGCCAGAATTTCTCGAAGTAAGTATACCTACAAACATATTAAAAAATTGGCAAAATCGATGAACATTTTCAAACTTCCTTCCACCCTAATATCAAATTTTTAAGTTTTAGTATGGATACTTCTTACTCAACTACGTAGGTACTTACTTAAGAGTTGGTTTTCAATATTTCATTCATGACACCATTAAAAAATACTTTCGTTTGAAAAATGTTTCAAAGTTTGAAATATTTTATTGTATTGTATTTCTTATTTTGATTTTTTTTAATTGGTTTTTTAGATTCTGATTAGTATATTTTTTCCATTTTGAAGTTTCTCGAGTGATTTTTTCAGATCAAAATAATTATAATATTTCAACATATTTTTCGGCAAATTTGATGTTTCAACTTCCCCTTCGCCCCTCCCAACAAATCCAAAAATGAAATTATTTTTGAACCATCGTTTTCCTTAAACTTCATGCAGACGAATGATTTATCACGAATTCTATAAACCACGAAAATATATACTCGTAGAATCCGCCTTGTTCATCCTTCCATCCAAAGTTTTTCAAACCCCCAAACTACACGACAAACTGTTTTGGCGCAAAACTCCAACAAAATAATTTTCTTTTAACGAAACAAACGCGACTATAAAATTAAAAAAACGATGTCATCTGGATGCTGCACCCATCTCCGAAAAGCTTGAAATGATTACAAAGAAGACGAAAAAAAAAACCAGCTTCTCGGTACAACTCGACAAAGATGTACAACAAACTTTATACCAAACTGCACTCGAACGATGAAAACTTTGCTCATTAATTGTGTAAATTAGAAGGTACGGTTGTAAAGCTCTTGCGAAGTAAAAATTTCCAGTTAAACGCGACTATTTAAAAATGATTGATAACCTCAGTGGGGTGTTGGCGCTTTTCATCAAAAGGTTAAAACACATCCATCATGTTGGAATTTTAACATAGGTCAGCATTAAATTAGGTTAGGTTTCGAGCTGGAATGGAGGGAGAAAAAAAAGGAAAAACTCCATTCATAGTGAATTTACATAGCTTTTGGTATACCAAGCCCGAATATACCTATAACGTATAAAGAGAATTGATTTTGAAACGAATTACATTTTTTCCAAGTTTCCATCAAATCGAAAGGTAGAGAAGAGAAAAATGATTTGCGGATTTATGAAAATAATGAAGAAAAGAGAAAATAGCGAGGTTTTTTGTTACGTCGAAGAATCATATACGCGGTCTTATTAAACGTTGCTTTTTGTATAGAAAGTTTCCTTTTCTTCTTCAACTTTATTGATGAAAATTTTACTTTTTTCAGGGGGGTAAAAATGAGGGAAGAAAATAAGCATATGAAATAGCTCCGACGTCGTTATTAAAGAGCGGTGGTAATTCGATGGCGAATGTAGCTCGCCATAATAATTCAACAAGTAGGCATTTTTCAATGACTTTACTCGTTATATTTCGCACACGAGCGACGTAAATTTACCTCGCATTAGAACGTTCAGCTGCGTTTTGCTTCTTATTCAACGAGACCGCGAGCGAGCGGTTTAATGGGAATGTACTTTAAATGATGTATAGTCGCGAGTACCGAGCCAGGCGTACCGCTAAATCTATCTCGTACTACACCTTTTCGTAGGTAGATCACGCTTAAAAATTAATGAATGAAAAAGCCCATGACCAGGTTTCCTAAAATTGAACATCAATATATCATTTTTTTTATCGCAATCCATCATAATTTTTTCATCCGGCGATGGTCGCCCGGCGCGGCGTGTAACCCCGAATGGAAAAACTACTTCGAGTTATCATCCTTTCAGATTCGTCTCTAACGTAGTACGTAGTCTACTGAACAACAAATAGCTTTCCTTTTTGCTGCTAGGAAATAAACCATATTTCATAAAACCAGTCGAACTCGAAACCCGGCTCTTATAAAAATTTATGGATTACTAGTTCAACTATTAGAGCCTAGATATATATCTTTGTGCCACAAATAATCAACTCGATAATTTTTTACAATACTTATATTTTTTCAATCGAGTTCATTTTGAAGGTCGTCAATTTTCTGCAAATATTTGGGTCAAGAATCCAAAACGACGCGACGTAGAATTGATTCGGGACGGATTTGGAAATGGGGAAAAGTCTGCGGCGTGTGCTTATGATTTGTAGGTATTATTCCGTATATTCGCGACTTAAACGGGTTGCATAATCGAGCACCTGGATTTATTATCATTGCTTTCGAGTCGATTAATCTCATTCAAGTATTACCATCGTTTTACCTTGTTTTATTGATTCTGTTTCCGTTTTGAGCCAATTTTTCAGTTTGAGAAATGACGACGTGTCGGAGGTCTTGGTTTTTCATTATCGTGAGATGAATACGAGATACATACGTCGGAATTGTGATTCTATCCGAATGAGGATTTCATATACTTAGTGGTGTTCATTCGATGTATGCAAAGTCTTGCAGCAGTGAGGGGTTAAGAATTTGAGGTTAGAGCGGTGCTTCGAAACTAGGCCTTGGATTACTGTAGATTAGTTTCTTTTATAAATTGCACACTGTTCTTATCTCGTTCGTTTACGCGGATTAGATATTGATCGCAATTAGTGTTTGTCTGTTATTTCGTGTCCTGTGTCTAAATCAGTAAAAAATTGTTTTTTTTTTCAATTTAGCTTTGTCTTTTATTAATAAATCAGCGAGAAAATGTTCGCTGAAAGGAAGTGCAAAAGAAAATTACTAGAAATCGAGGATGTTTTGTAGGAAAATTCGCAAAATTGGCTGAAAAATTGGCGACGTTCTCTGAAAAAAGTTATGATGAAAATTCACTAATAATCAGCATTTTTCACTCATTTTCAGCTGATTTCATTGATATCTCTGTGCTGAATCTCTTGGACTTTTTCAGATTTAGAATGAAAGAGGTTCAAGGTAGGATCAATTATTTTCACTGTTTTTCTGTGAATGCACAATTTACTGATGAAACATCAGCCCAGTGGCGTAGCCAAGACAGGTTTTGGAGATCCAACCCCTCCCCCTCACGGGCATCCGTGAAAACCGTGGAAATATTTTTCCGGGCCTCACGGGCAACCGTAAAAACCGTGACAATAATTCTCATGGTTCTCACGGGCCACCGTAAAAACCGTGGAAATATTTTTCCGACAACTTGAGGTCAAACATTTTCAAAAGATATAATTATTGTTACGTGAAAAATGCCTTTTTTGGGCATTAAAAATCCCAATTTTTTCAAAGCTTCGAGGCAACTGTACGAAAAAAGACTCCTTTTTGCCCCCCCTCTCTAGTGGTATTCCAATTTCCAAGTCTCCGTAACCAATTTGTACATTGTACCCTCCCAAGAAATTTTCGACACCACTGCTTGGATTTGTTATTATTTTAGGTTTTTAAGGTCAAAATAATTGGCATGGAAGTTGTTTGTTCCAAAACTATACTTTCATAGTCTTACCTAAAAATATTCTATGCAAATCGCGCTCAACTCATTTATAGAATTTATTCAAATTTTGAATTTAATGTTTTTATGGTGAAAGGAAATTTTGTGGGTAGGGAGGGGGGACTGAAATCAAAATTTTCCAAAAAATTATGAAAGTTTTGACCAACCCTCCCCTCCACCTAAGAAAAATTCCTGGCTACACCACTGCATCAGCCAGAATTGTTTAATGTACTGATTTTGATTCAGAATATGATATTCTGAGAAATTGTTTTTGATATATTCATTTGAAAACCTTGCAATCAATAAAATAATGTACTTTTACTGGAAGTCAGTGTTCACAATTGATTATTCAGTCTATATCAGTAAATAAAATTATGTATTTGGCCAAAATGACGCACAATTTCATTATTTTAGGTTTTCTATCAAAAAATATGCAATTTTATTGATTGTATTTGGCCAAAATGACGCACAATTTCATTATTTTAGGTTTTCTATCATTCAGAATCAGTAAAAATTCATTGAAAAGTGTAAATTTAGCGCTACAGCATAGCAAAAATTAGTGAAAATAGCAACAAAAATAACCAAATTTACGAATTTCTGAATTTTCAGTGCAAATTTCTATGATTTTGTCAGTGATTTTTTATTTAACAATCTTCTTCATTTTGTTCAATTTTGCAACTCTAACTCATTTCCAGAAAATTTAATTTGCGCTGGAAATTTTCGATGAAAGCTTGATTTTTTTTTTTAGAAATTTTTGCTTCAAGTTGAATGAGAAAAATTGTACTTTCAGAAGTTATGAAAATAAATTATCATGTATTTTCAGTCGGAAATTTTCGTTTTTTCTGCTTCTCCATTAAGTCAACTCCTATCGTCCAAGTGTGTCAGTGATTTTGACTAATTTGTGAATATAAGAGAGTATACTGGAAACGCAAAGCCCTATTTTTTGTGAAAAAAAGGATTTTCGATTATTTTTTCTTATGATAACTGGAATAAAAATTGATTAATTGAGTTGAAATTCTCTCTACGAAAATAATTAATTTTTGGAGATAAGTAATTAAATTTCAAGTTCAATTAATGGTTTAGGAGGCCATTTATTAGATCATTTTGGTTCCAAAATGGCTGTCCCCTTTAGATTATTTACTTTTTACGTCATAAATTCGTCTCATCATTATCAATCATTTTTCAAAGCTACACTCTCATATATAAATCAGTGAAAATTATCGAAAATTACTGGAGAACGGTCAGAATTGCAGCACAGTAATAAATCAATGAAAAAATTTCACTGTAAGCAAACAGTGAAAAAAATTACTGGAAAATCAATGAAAATTCAATGAAAAGTCGGTAAAATCTCCGAAATTTTATGAAATTCTTTGAAAAATCAGTGAAAATCCGCTTGAAATCAAAGAATTTTGCTGATTTTTCCTGTGCTGCAATTCTGACTATTTCTCAGTGACTTTTCCCTGATTCAAAATGAGAGTAAATTCCAACAGGTAGCTGAGTTTGGGTATCATTTTCATAAAAATTGGATCCCACTCTCTCGTTTATAAATCAGTGAAAATTATTGAAAATCAGTGGAATCAGAATCGCAGCACAGTAATGAATCAGTAAAAAAACATTGAAAGCAAGCAGTGAAACAAATTCTAGAAAATCAGTGAAAATTCACTAAAAAGCCAGTAACATTTCAGAAATTCACTGAAAAATCAGCGAAATTCTTTGAAAAATCAGCTAAAATCCGCTGAAAATCTAAGAATTTTGCCGATTTTTGCTGTGCTGCAATTCTGACTATTTATCAATGACTTTTCACTGATTCAAATTGAGAAAGCAACGTATGTAAATAAATATTTTTTCTGATTGGAAGATTTTTTAAAACGAGGAGAAAAATTTGTAGTAAAATATTCTGAAAGGTACTCTTTCATTCTGAATCAGTGAAAAGTCACTGATAAATAGTCAGAATTGCAGTACAGGAAAAATCAGCAAATTTCACTGATTTTCAACGAATTTTCGCTGATTTTTCAAAGATTTTCCACGGATTTTTCAGAAAATTTCATGAATTTCACTGATCTTTCAATGAATATTCACTGATTTTCCAATGATTTTTTTCACTAATTTGTTTTCAGTAAAAAAATGTCACTGATTTTCTCCTGTGCTGCAATTCTGACTGTTTCTCAGTGATTTTTGATAATTTTCACCGATTTATAATTGAGAGAATAAATTTTCCTATCACTTTTGATTGAAATTAAGAAAAAATGAATTATTTGATGATCTTGTTAGAAATTCCATTCACTTAGTAATTGATGAAATCGCGTTTTCGCAATTCTGATAAAAATTCCATAAATTGACGAACTCGCGAAATTACGACCTTTACTCGTTTGAAATACCTTATTTTCAATTCCACTCCCTCCCTTCCATTTCACAACCACCATATAGCGAATTCTTCGAAATACTAGCTCTTTTGCGGCTAATTTTCTCATTTAATTACCACCGAAGGGATCGAATGTCCTGTAATACGGCACGTAAAAGAAAACACCACTTCATTGAAATTTCGCTCCAACTAAAACCCTTTCTCATTCGACCATACATAAATGAATTTCTCAATTTTCAAGATAAATACTCTTCAAGTGATACGATAGGTAGCTCTAGCTATGCAACGGAACCCTCTCTCGAGCTGGGAACTGTAGCACGTAAAATTACCAGCAAAATATTCGACGTACAAACGCCCTTTGGCGACAAGACGCTAAGCACCGAGTTCTATCAAGTTTGGAAACATTTTAATTATTCCCTGATAGCGCAGTATCATTAAACTTGATTGGTACGATTAAAGCGCAAATAAAAAAACACTTTTTAAACCCAACGACAACGATAAGTTTACAAGGTGTAGCATTTCGTAATTCGTAGTCGCGTATTTAAAATAATAAACCATCATAGTCTGTTAGCCATTTAAACGTTCAACGCGCTTTTATTGCTCTTTGAAGAATATTCCCAAGAATGTACTATTTGCAAAAGTTTGTATAAAACTTGCAACTTTGGTGATTTACTCGATGTGTATACAAAGTAACGTACCTGCATAACAATATTTACTTGGCGATTTTTTCCATTGCTTTGGTATCGCGGTGAAAAAAAACATCCCGGTTTAGAAAAGATATTGAAATAAAAAATATGTTATACGAGAATGTGGATAACTTTAAATGGTGCTGATATCGAGCATGGATTTTGGAAAAGCGGAAAAATTATGAGATGATTAATAGAGCTGTATTGGCACTATGCCTATCAGCTGTTAGCGAATACAATGCCATCGACGGGCAAAACCCACCAAGTTGTAAATCTCTAACACATTTCTTTCTCTTTTTTTTTCTCTCTTTCCATAAAGTAGGTGTAGGTACTAGCTTTATGAAATTATATGGTAAAAACTCCGCCTTTTTTTCCTACCTCTTCGATAAAACGCAGATTTAAAATGATTTCTAGCCGACAGCTACGAGATATCTACTTCGTTATTTTATAATTTTTATTTAAAGCGGGAAAAACGCGGATTTTTTTCTTATTTAATTAACAAATCGAATTTTTTTTCTCATTCTTTCGTATAATTACATTTTAGTAAAATGAATTCGCAATCTCGTCGAAAACTTGGTGTACGCCACGGTTGGAATCGATAACTACATTATACTGGAAAAGTGCTGTAAAATTGGCTTGCCTTTGGTATCGCGAAACTTCGAGCTCGAGGGCGTTTCGTTTGTTTTTTTCATCAGACGTCGACGGTAATTCCATTTTAACGCGGAATACCTATGTAGACCTAGTATCCCCGTACCTTACGCGTATTTCGTCAGTAAATCTGGCATTTTTGAATTTTCAAATGGCCGAGTTACAAAAAAATTGACAGCTGTTCCACGAGGAAAACAAAACTATGTTTGGATTTTTTGCTGCTAATACTATGGATCTCGGTTCTCGGACGCGTCCAGTCATAAAAGGGATTTAATCTTTTTACAGCTTGGTAGCTTTTTTTCACCGTATGTGTGAATCGATTTCACGATGCCTGAAGTTTTTTTCCCTCTACTTCCGCACGACGGCGTGATTATATGATGGCGAATATTTTATAATGATAATTTCACTTTTGTATTTAACTGAATTTACTTGCGAGAGCGTCATAAAGATGGGATCCGATGGGAGAAGTGGAGGATGGGATTCAGAAAATGTATAAATTGTTACGCGAAAATGCTCTTATATTGCAAGTTTCGTAAGCCTATTAAAATTAATTGACTTGGTTTCGGTTCATAACTATTTTCATAATCCATAAATTATTTATTTAGTTGTTCGTTTGTAAGCATAAAACGCAGACGTTAAAGTTGAACTTATATAATTTAGGTCAATAAGCCAATATTAAACGTAATAGTCCAGCGAACTTCGTACCGTGTTCGGTTTCGCATTTGCAGTATTTTTATCCAACGTCATCGAAAATTTTCTTATCTTTACTTTCTCGTTTAGTTGAAAATGCAGCGTAAGTTTGTGGAGGGAAAATTGAAAAATTGTTGAAAATTAAAGCGATTGAGTCAGAAATTTTCTGAATTGAAAAGCGTTCAAAACTTGAGAAAGTTGTAAGATTTTTTTTAACAGGTAGTTGGATTTTTATTCATAAAATGAAAAAAATCTTTTGGAAATTTAAGAAAATGAATACCAAAATACTTGACTAACTGAAAATAAAAAAAACTGCTGAAAAATCATAAATCCAAATAATAAAAAATTATTAAATCATTTTTAAAAATTCATTTTGAGGATTCAAACTGATGAGAACATACATTTTTCAAAAAGCGTACTACCTATATACCTACTGAAGAGCGTTTAAAAATTGAATAATGTAAATAGTCCAGGCATTTTAGGAGTTGACCTCCCAAAAATTAAAGCCTGATTTTTTTTCGCGTTTAACGTTCGTAATGGTCCACTACACAACATACTAAAATGGACACCCCCACAACCCTCCGCTACCCCCAGGAGAGGGGTAAACGTCCGCTGAAAACCGGTTTTTTGTGAATATCTCCTCAAATAAGCCTCAAAATTGAAAAGTAGTTATGAACAATCTTGTTCTACGCGTAATTTCCTATCGGAAGGGTTTTTTTATTTTTCAAAAACGCTCACTTTCTTTACCAAAAATTAAGGGTAAAAAACACCTATTTTTCAACAATTTACAGCATTTTTGGAAAAAATCGAAACTTTTGGGAATATCTCCCCAAAAAAGCCTCAAAATGGAAAAATGGTTATGAACAATCATGTTCTACGCGTAATTTCCTATCAGACAGGTTCGTTTTTTTTCGAAAACACTCGCTTCTTTGCCCAAAAATTAAGGGTGAAAAACGCCTATTTTTCCAATATTTACTACCAGCATGTATTAAAAAAATACTCATTTTGGTCACTTTTAGCTTCGTATTTCCATGATTTCCAAAAATACTGTGAATATTGGAAAAATAGGTGTTTTTCACCCTTAATTTTTGGGCAAAGAAGCGAGTGTTTTCGAAAAAAAACGAACCTGTCTGATAGGAAATTACGCGTAGAACATGATTGTTCATAACCATTTTTCCATTTTGAGGCTTTTTTGGGGAGATATTCCCAAAAGTTTCGATTTTTTCCAAAAATGCTGTAAATTGTTGAAAAATAGGTGTTTTTTAACCTCAATTTTTGGTCAAGGAAGTGAGTGTTTTTGAAAAAGAAAAAAACCCTTCCGATAGGAAATTACGCGTAGAACAAGATTGTTCATAACTATTTTTCAATTTTGAGGCTTATTTGAGGAGATATTCACGAAAAATCGGTTTTCAGCGGACGTTTACCCCTCCCCAGAGGGTAGCGGAGGGTTGTGGGGTGTCCATTTTAGTATGTTGTATAGTGGACCATTACGAACGTAAAACGCGAAAAAAAATCAGGCTTTAATTTTTGGGGGGTTTGGTACATTTTTTCTCTTATTTGCCTGGACTAAAATTGAAACTATAAAATGAAAATCATAGAAATGAAAAGTTTTGGAAAATTAAAAAAAAATGGAAAAATTAACCAAATAAGACCAGATCTAACCCCGGGGCAGTGGAAGGAGCTTGCCCTCTCCTCAAAAAAAAAGCAAAACAAATTGCATTTTTAGTCAGGAAAATTAGGTTTGAGTAGAAGATTTGTAAAAGTGGTTTTTGTTTTGAAAGATTTTCTTTAGTTTGGAGTCCAAAAAAACAGAAGAAGTGCATTTTGAGTCAAAAAATTGGAAAAAATTAAATCTCGGTTGCAAATTTTCAATTTTTTATTTCCTGAGTTATGCCAACTTCGATTTTTTATTGTTACTAAATTAAAATTTTAAAATTCGAAACAATTTTAAAACAAATAACTTCTGAAAAAATCAAAATGCGTGAAAATTAATATTGGTTTCTGGTTTGGATTGGAACCAATTAAAAAATTCTGAGTACTTCCTTTGTTTGCTAAAGTTGCGAAAAAAATTACACCAGTTTTGTTTTGGACTAAAAACGTTGAAAATTAATTAGGTAGAAGTGACTTATATCGAATGTGGGTTGAATGTATAGGCTATATATTTTTTTAATTGATGCCTTTTTGTTTCAAAAATATCATCATATTATCAAATTGTCAAAACTTTTCTCAATTTTTTCAAGTCAACGGTTATAAAATTTTGGGTGATCTAAATTTAATCTCACGTTTTACGAGTCCCTCCCCCTCTCCACCATACTTTTATAGCATACGTAACCTAGGTTAAAATTTGATGAATTGTTGAAAATCAAACACTCAAAACTTGAGAGTTATGATTTTTTGTAAATAAAACACTTTTAAAAGTTAAAAACTGCTGAAAATCAATCAAGTTTCAGTTTTAAAAAGTAAAAATTACCTATTGTGGTGAAAATTACCATTTTTTGAATAAAATTATCATGTTGGGTAAAGATGATCATTTTCTGGATTTTTTCACTTCTGTCTTCAAAAATGACCAATAGCCCATCAACGCTTTTTTTATTTAATTTTCTAGATATTTTTACCATTGTTCTAAAATGATCATTTTTTTTAAAAATAGATTGGTACCAAAATTCGGGAAATTATCATTTTGTTGAAAAATTACTTACCATTAATCTTTTTAAAAAATAATCATATACAATTTTGAGAATAAAAATTTCTCAAGGTGAATGGTGAAAATTAATTTTTTTTCAACCAAGTATCGAGGTTTGAAACATTTTATAAATGAAAACAATAAAATGAAAATCTTGGAAACGAAAAATTGAAAAAAATGAAAAAAATAAGAAACTGAATAGCTCACCTAATAAAAATTTTCAGAAACGAAAAAAAAGGGAAAAATTGTTGAAAATCAAAATAATTGAAAATCAAAATAATTGAAAACCAAAAAATGCTATAAAATATAAAACCAATTTTAAAATTTTCAAGGCTAAAAAATGTAAAAATTGGTGAATTTTTTAAATAGCAAAAAACTTTTCATGGGTAATTTTTTAATTTATTCGAATCTTGTGAGAAAAATTTTTCAAATTTTGTTAATAGTGGGAAGTCCAAATAAATAAACTATTCGTGAAAAATCACGAATTTTATAAATATGTGAGGTTTAAGTATAGTTATATTAGAAAATGGTGTTGAACTAGTGCTCGAGAAAAATTAGGTACTTAGTACTTACTTCACGTATAAATTTTTTTGAAAAAAAACGAAATTTTTATTAAAATATCAAGATTTTTCTTTCAAGCCGCTCTATTGTTCAAATAAAAGGCGACCAAAAAATACGGTTTGCTTTCTCCACAAAAAGATGAGTAATTTTAAGCATTTACTTTCACCATTTCTTTCATACCTTCCCATTCCTGAAAATCTCTTTCAGTATATATGACAATATTAAGAATAAAAAGGCAATTAAAAGTTCAAATCTTTAAATTTCTAATTAAAAAGTTTGCGATGCGTATCCAAAAAAACTGGAACACAACCTCTCCCCGTTATTTTCAAGACATACAAAACAACAGAAAAACTATAATCTGAAAAGTTAAAAGTCCAAAATCGTTGAAAAAATAGCCAAATCCTATACAAATCCTACCTTTTCGCTGGATAACTTTAGTAATCACTGTTTTCCTTCGTAAAAACTATATAAACTCGCTTAGGCGAAAAAAATGAAAATATAACCCGAAAAATACGACTATTTGCTAAAAACTTGCAACTCTTTGTTTGAAATGACAACCGTGATGGACACGTTTGAAAAACTTGTCGGATGGCGGCGAGTTACATTTGGGAGAAAAATTCGATCCTTAAATTACTTCCACGTCGAGATTTTCCGCGGCTCTACGCGAAACACTTTTATTATATTTTTTTTTACGTTGGTTCGCCTTTCGCCGCATCGGATGTGGAAAAACTTTTACGTACACTGAGTACGTACAATTGTACATACACTCGCGTCTCGTGTTCTGGTAAAATTATGACAACGCGTTGCTCATCTTTAATATTATTGCAGATAGTCTAAGTTTAAATAGTATTTGGTAATTTGAAACTTGAGCAACAAGTAAAACGTCAAAGTGCTAAACTTCTATCAACTCGGTATGCACGGGCGAACGAAGCGTAAAAGAATTTTTCTATAACGTTTTCCCATATAACTTCGCATACATTTCGTATTTATTCGCATAGCTAGGTGTAGACGATATTAAAGTTTCTAACCGGTTTTTACGACGTGTCGTCTTAGCTTTCTGTCGAATTAGCATACGAAAGTCGCAGTCGCGTTTGTACGTTTTAAATTCCAACTTATTCGCTGGAATTTTTTCATCTCTTGTCTGGCGAACGTATTTCAGCAATTTACCTCACTGGGGGCCTATACGTAATGTTTATGATTCTATATTTCATTCCACGTTTAACCTAAAATGATACCTTTTTTCCTACTACAAATTTATTTTAAGGGTAATGAACTCTCGGGGAGTTGTGCTTTTTTATACTCGTAATTTTTTACAAAAAATAAGTTTCCTTTGATTGCAAGTAAAGTCTATGAAGAGTGGGTGGAGATTCCATTTAATTAAATTTGTTCCGAGTGAAGAATTTTTAACGACGAAGTAATCGAATATTTAGATAGATTTAGGTACTTAGATATTTTATAGCGACCAAATTGTTGGGAAATTTTTCATCGACTTCTATCCAAACAAGGAAAATATTTTCTTGGTTAGCTTATTGAGCTTGTACTTTTATAACGTATTTTCAATTTAATTATTTTCAGCAGCAGTTTTATCAATTTTTGAAAATTTAATAATTTACAAAGTTGATTACTTATTTTGGTTTGGCCACTCGATAAAAGTTGTTAATTTTTGATATTTTGGCCATTAGTTGTAAAAAGATATGAAACCTTGGCTGAAAACTGTTGAAATCGATGGGCTCTTTTTGCTGAAAAGTTCATAATTTTCTTCAGTAAACTCTTTTCCCATCCACTCTACGGTTGAATCGAATAAGAGTATGAAGATTCCAGTTTCGGTGTATGAAGGCTTGGGACTTGAAGTTCCATCAAATGAACTTTTCGTTGAACCCATCAGGAAATTCTAATTTGATTTGCAAACTTCCTCTAAAAGGAAGAGAAGGCTCTACTAATTTTCAGTCGTGCAGGACGATTTTTTCAGTTCCTTTCAAAATTTTATTTCCCACCTTCTTTTCCTCAATAATTTGACTTTCTGTAAATTTTAAAGTAGGCAATTTTTACTGTTTAGAAGAATGATGGAGTAATATGCTTTGGAGAAGGAAAAGAAGATGATCTTCAAATTTTCTTGACAATTTTTTCAAAATTTTACGAGTTTTAAAAAGGAATTTGGTAGTTGATTTTTCTAAAAAAATACCCCTCCTTCCCTCCTTTCAAAAAAAAACGTATTTTGTATGTTTAATTGACATGGATCGAAAAACGATATCCTGGATTTTGACAACAAATGGTGACGTGATTAATTTTTAGTGGGAGACCTCCAAAAAATTTTTGTGCCCTTTAAGCTCGAGAGGGGACGGAGCTAGGAGCCTAAGCGTCAAGTGGGACCATTTTTCAAAAAACGTATTATTTTTATTTCTTTTGGGTAGTGTCCTCTCCTAAAAATTTCGGTCACTCCTCCCTCCCCTAAAATGTGCGATTTGGAGTTTTATACATCCCTGAACTATTGATTTTGAAATTAGATAGGTACCACTTTTTGTCCTCTACATGGAGGTTGAGAAGTTATCGATTTTTACCAAATTGAAATTGAATGTGTCACAACAAAAAGGGCATAACTCAGCATATGTCCTTTTTGATGCGATAAGCGATTCGTATTCTCTGAAGTTTTCTCTATCCAATGAGCCCCTCCCCCTCCCACTTTCCAATATGTTTTCCTCGAAGAGTTATGGTGTTTTTAAAATGCGAAGTTCGCAATTTCGGTACCTGCATTACATATTTGATTTTCAAGAATTTGCGTAATGTTTAATTTTTTCACTGTACAGATGATTGTAAAATTTTAAAATTTTAATGCAGTGTTTTTTTGGTTAATTTTTCCTCATAAATTTGAAAAAATAATAAAATTCGTCCAAAATGTATTTTTAGCATTTTTTTGTAACCAAGAAAATGAAAAAAAAGTTGTAATTTTTCAAAGTGCGATATATTCGCTCCTTGAAGAGATAATTTGAAATTTTTTCACGAAAATGTTCCTTTTTTCATTCTCTTCAACTTTTGTATGAAGATTTTTTTTAATTTTCACTTCCGGAAAAATTATACGTCATCAAACGTAGACGGGTCGAAATGAAGTTTTGTCACAACAAAAAGGACATATAACTCAAACTTTTGTTTTCAGTATAGAAAAAAATAGAAAAGATATCAAGTGATGGGGGAGCTGTTTTCTTGTAGCAAGATGAAATTTTAAGGTAAAATTTTTTCACCAGCTCAATTCCCTAATTTAGTATTAAAAAAAGTATACTCAAGCTTCAATCGCGATTTCCCCAAAACGCCATTTTTTCATATTATGCCTTTTTTGCTGTGACACGTTCAATCGTTCATTTTAATAGCTAAGAATTGATCCAACATTTTTTTTTGGTCTTCTAGAATATTTTTTGACAAAATTTTTCAAAAAATTTTCATAGCACTGCTGCCAACTATATTTTGATTTGCGCAATTTTCATCAAATTCAAGCTTTTTATTCAGTGACTTGAAAAGTAAACTAAAATTTTTCTAGTTATCAAAATGGATATTCATTTTTTTGGAAATTTTTGAAGCATTGCTGCCAAATGAAATTTTTATGAAAATCGCGTAAATCGAAATGCAATTGGCGACACTGCCGAGAAGATTTTTTGAAAAATCTTACCAAAAATTATTCTATGTAGATGGCCAATACATTTTTTTTGGCTCGATTTTGAGGTCTTCAAGTGAGCAATTTGATTGTTGGAAATTGGAAAAATTTGAAAAATGTTCAAATTCGCGATCCTCATACGAGTGCAGTACCAAAAGTGGTAAGTATCCAATTTCGAAGGCAATGGTCTAGGAAGGTGTAGAAACACAAATCATACTTTTTTAGGGATAGCCGAGGTTTTCAGTGGGTACCCCCAAAAGTAGCAAAAAACGCGGTTTTTAAAAATAGAAATAACCCCTTTTTTGAGGTCTCCCAGTTCCAGCTCCTCTTTGACCTGAGATTTAAAGTATTTTTGGCAGGTCTACCACTCGAATTAAACTACCTCGCCAATTTTCGTCAAAATTTATGATTTTTTTCGTTCCCCTCTAAAGTTTGAACTTTGAATAGTTTTAAAAAATTATGCCTATTGTTGGGAATTTTTGAAACGATTTTTTTGAATGTTGTATGTACTTTTCCGGGCTGAATCAAATTATGGAAGGAGAGGTGGCAAAGAGGGAAGCTTAGCCTTTCAATAATTACAGAATTGCAGTATTAGTCGAAAACGTTTGGGTCGAGTCTGAAAATTTTTTCGAACGCAATGACCTTTATAGAAAATTTTTCATTCTGAGTTGAAGTAAATGTGAAAAACTTTACCCACCTAAAATCATCTCCCAGAAACCGAATTTGACCATGGACATGATCAATCAAGAATTATGGCTAATTGTCCCCTCCCAATATAAAATTACATTTTCAGTCGAAAAATTTGCGAAATTTGATGACTCTTGTTTAGAAAATTTCATTTCAGTTGGAAGTTTTTCATTATTGTTTTGGTTCGTCTCTTGTGCTCCCTCCTTGCCCCATTTTTTCCAGTTTTCACCTTGTTTTTCCTCCTTTTAGACATTGAATAGGCGAAATTCGCCATCAAAAATTTTCCAATTATCATTCTTTTTGAAAAAAATGTAATTTATTTTTAGAAATTCCAAAACGAGGTTATTACAATATCTAATCGATTTCTATTGAGAAGAAAAATATACAAAACCCGGCGGTATTTTCATTAGTTTGCCAACATCAACTATATTGGTATCGTCTCAAAGGCGTAGAAATGCCTCTTCGCAATTATTTCAATTCGGATTTCTCATCCGAATGAACGAGCTTCTGTCGAGAAGTAATTTTCCATTACTAAAAAATAAACATGGCTAACAAATCTACATAAATATCCTCTAGTATACATTTCTTTATGACTTGTATTAAAGTAGGATTAAAATTTAGCGACGGAGTTAAGAAGGAGGAAAAAACATAGTAAACCATAAAAATATCCATTAATGAAATGGCAGATTAGTGAAGATAACGATGGGAAAATGTTTACTATACAAATACACGATGTTGTGTATTTTTCTTCTTCTCTTTTGCCAGCAATCGGTAAATTCGACGCTTTTTCTTTTACTCTCGGTTCGGAACAGTATTGTTATTCCCTTAAGCGATGCTCATTACAAGTAGAAAAACGTTGTTCGATTTGACATATCGATTCGTGTTGAAATCTTTGGTATTAGAAGAGCGAAAAAAAAAGTATATTTGAACGGTAATTGTCGACTAGGTAAATGTTTTATACGTAGGTGTACTTTTGATTACTATACAGGTCGATGGATTCCAATTAGATAAAATTCGCTCGGAGATGAAAACTCGATCTGGGCGATATTTACGAACCCGGCTGGTACAATTTGTTCGGAGGCGAGATAGATAAGTTAAACAAATAAAAAATTCTTTCGTCGAGTACTACAGAACCCCTTTTTAATGTATGGTTGATGAAACCGCAGCACGAATGTAAATAAATTATCGTACAAAAGGGTAGGTAATATGTACAACGTGATTGGATCAAATCTGCAAGCTGCGCGAAGTAAAGGTAATTTTACCATAGTTTTTGTTTCTTTTGTATAACCATTAATCGAAATTCTCTTTTAAGGTTTCTGTCGAAATACAGTTTTAAATTGGTAAACAAGACCAAGTTGTAAACATTAATCATTGGTTTATCGATGACTTCGAGCTTCCGCAGCTTTTTGCAACTGTTAAAACTTTATTGTATTGTTGGGTAAAGTCGACTTCACTTGACGCGACGCCCGACGTTGTAATTCTGACTTAATTTATGCATCTTTATAAAAAGTTCACTGCGTAAGGTTTTTTCTTCTTCGCTTCTCGCTCTGACAATAGAAACTAGAAACAGGTGCCGCGTGTATTTCATTTTGTACGCATATAGTCCAGAAAAGCCTCCGTGTAAAAAGTTTACCGCGTTTTGTTGATAAATTATGTGCAAATAAAATCGATTTTATATGAAGTTATCCGCATAGAAGAGTTGGTAAATTAGTCGAGAGACTTCCTCTGGTACGAAGTCGAGTTAACTTTCAATACATCATTTGTACCTAATACGCTCAAATTAGCATTTTTCAGAATGCTTCGCGCGGATAACACCAAACTTGGTAAATATGGTTGGTTCGGTATCCCAATATGGTCTCGAAAGTCTGGCAAATCCCTAGCGAGCTGTCTGCTGAATAAAACGATGCTATTGGTCCCCCCAACCCTTACCTCCGGCCTAATTTTAAGCTTCATTCGTATTGCTTCGATGAGTATATTATTGAGCAGCTGAAAATTTGCTGATTAATTTCAATCGAATTTTATTTTGAAATACGTTGTTTTTAGTGAGGGGAAATGGAGAGGAGGAAATGGAGAGGAGAGGAGAGGAAAGGAGAAATATGATGAAGCTTTGAATGAGCTGAGCGTCGTCAGATTTACTTCAAAATTGTGTCCTAGTTTCACAGATTTAATAATTCAGGTCTGGGTTAAATTTAAGAGCCTCTCCATACAATCGGAGTGAAGGCGGGGAAGGGAGTAACAATCCTACCAGTCATTTTTCGTTCAAAAATTGGGCAGAATTTCAAAAAATTGAGGAAAATTTTGAGAAATTGAGAAAAAAATCTAAAAATTTAGCAAATTGTTGGGAATTTTTGAATTTCTATTCCGGAAAAATTTTGGTAGTTCTAGTTAATGGCTATATTTAGAAAAGTTCAGATTTAGAAATTTTCTGTCGAATAAAATTTCACGAAAATTTTTTAAAGAAATACGTCAAATTTTTATGAAATTATATTCTATAAAATTTAAAATAATATTTCTTATTTAATTGAATGTGTCACAACAAAAGGACATAATTGTAGAAAAATGGAATTTTTGGGAAATCGCGATTGAAGTTTGAGTGTAATTTTTTTCATACCAAATTAAGGAATTCAGCTGGGAAAAAATTTTTACCTTAAAGTTTCATCCTTTTGCTACAAGAAAACAGCTGGCCCATCACTTGATATCTTTTCTATATTTTTCTATATTGAAAACAAAAAGTTGAGTTGTATGTCCTTTTTGATGTGACAAAATTTACATTTTGACCCTTCTACCTTTGATGGCGTATAATTTTGCCGGAAGTGAAAATTAAAAAAAAAAACTTCATACAAAAGTCGGAGAGGATGAAAAAAAGAGCATTTTTGTGAAATATTTTTTAAATCATCTTTTCATGGAGTGAATATGCACCGTGTCGTGTTTAATTTTGTAATGCTTAATTTTTTCATTGTGTAGATGATTGTAAAATTTTAAAATTTTAATAAAATGTTTCCTTTGTTAATTTTTTGTCATAAATTTGAAAAAAATGAATGTATGTTTAGCATTTTTTTTTAAACCAAGAAAATGAAAATCATGATGGCAAAAAAAGTTGTCATTTTTCAAAGTGCAATATATCCGCTCCATGAAGAGATGATTTAAAAAATGTTTTGCGAAAATGTTTCTTTTTTCATCCTCTCCAACTTTTGTATGAAGATTTTTTTTAATTTTCGTAAATTTTGTCACATCAAAAAGGACATATGACTCAACTTTTTGTTTTCAATATAGAAAACATATCAAGTGATGGGCGAGCTGTTTTCTTGTAGCAAAAGGATGAAACTTTAAGGTAAAATTTTTTTTCAAGCTGAATTCCTTAATTTGGTATGAAAAAAATTACACTCAAACTTCAATCGCGATTTCCCAAAAACTCCATTTTTTCTATGTCCTTTTTGTTGTGACACATTCAATTGTCATCGGTAAGACAAGATCACAGGCAAATAGGCAATCACTATCATTAGTTTTCCAGGATCATTCTTTCCTGAAACATTTTTGCCCTATAGTGAAATTTTCATTAAAAACCTATTTTCCATATTCTTTCTAAAATTACTTGAAATGCCATTTTCAATTTTTTTTTTTTACTGAAGCTTCATTTCTTTTGATCTTCTGACATTACCATTGCAATCATCTAAATGTATTATCCCCTCCTAAAAAAATTAGAAATTCCTGGCTCTGCCTCCCCCCTCCATAATAAAATTGCATTTTGACGATTGTTAGAAAAATCACATTCAATTCAGAAAATTTTCCAAGTTAAAAAATTCAGAAAAAAGGATTTTTTTATTTCTGCCCTCCTATCTCCGTTCTTCCCTGATACACCAATTCAATAAAATTATTCCTCCTCTTTGTCTTTCTTCAAATCAATCTATAAAAGTAGTTTAAAAAAAAAAAGTTTTTTATGGCACTACTCTCTTAACTTGAGTCAGTGATAGTGCTGGAGTTAATCAATGGAATGGTGGACTAAATTTTTCACATCACAGAAGATATAATGATATTTTGAGTCGTGGAAATCTGGGGTTGGGGAGGTGTTTATGAATGGTTGTAATTATATTTTCCATTTTTTTTGACGTCAAGTCCCAAATGTTTTCTTTGGTACACCATGTTTAAATTGCGAGTGTTTCTGAAACAGTATTTCCAACTTTTCATTTTTTTTCTATGACGCTGTGTCCAAATTATTCAAATTGGTGATGCGGTATCGTAGAAAATCATGCCCTAACTGAGTTGTAACGTGGATCTGGATATACTATAATTCTCGGAAAAAAATTATAAAAAATGTGACCAATTTTTCGAGGTCAAAATTTCAAGACTACATTGGAAAAAACTTATTTCTGACAAATTGATGTACTCTAATATAATATTTTGTTAGACTCGAGGAAAGAAAAATGTTGACAAATTTATATAATGACATTTCTAAAAATAAATTGTCACCAGTTCAAAAAATAAAAACGATTTAGGCAGGTATTTATCTATTTTTCTAATAAAAAGGTCATCTCCGAAACGTATGCAACATCTGGTTCAAGTTTAGAGAGTACCTACAAGTTTAAATTCCAAAACTTTAAAAATTGGTGTTCAGTACAGCAGGGATAGGTATTATGTAGGCTCACATATAGGTACTATATTTGTAACATTTTTCTGAGAGACATATAAAATTGGCTTTATTGGAAGAACAAAAATCTGAACATTTCCCACTCGACTGGATTTTTTCCCAATTTTTCATTTAAAGTACAATTTTGTCAACTTTTTCTGAATCAAAGTCTTAATTTTCCTTTAAAAATACTTCTTTTCTCCGAAATTTTCTGGCTTGAACCTAATTTTCTTTCCCACATTTCCCATAGTTTTGAATTTGGAACGAGATTATACACATACAAGAATGGATCTTTTTTCATCATAAATTATGATCCTAACCCTGTCCCTGTTTTTAAACGCTTGTATCTAAGTGATTTTCGTCCTACGTGTTTCAATAAATTTACCTCCCTGCCCTCCAGTTCGATTTGACATCATATTTCACGTAGAAAATAATTTTAAGCAGCGTCATTTTTCGTTTGGAGTTGGCATTTTTATTGATATTTTTCTCAAGTTATCTAGCTCTTGCAATAATGTACATATGCAATTTTTTATGGGCCCATTTTACAAGTCTCTTTTAAAGCTATAAAAATATACAAAGTATAAAAATATAAAAATTTCTTCGGTCTAATGGTTTTTGAAGACCTTGCAGCACTTTCTAAATTTCATCTCTCATAATGTTGATTGGCTGACTTCGTACATACTCTGTTTGAATAGGTGCCTACTATTCGACCAAAATATATGTACAACTGTACATGTTTCGTCTGTCTGTCATTCTAAAGGCGTTGCAGTTCACAGTACTTATTAAATTTCATTCTTTATCATTTTGTTTTGAAGAATTTTCAAAAGTTAATTTGAGACCACCGACTGTAAAAGAAACAACCTATTTGGAATTTTCGCCGCAATATGTCCCATTACACACTTTGAATGAAGTAATATTTTCCATAACGCTGCGAACATATGTAATTTATAACGTTGCAAACGTCCACTTTGAAAATCAAGTATTGTTGTTGTTGTTTTTTTACTCACAAAACCCAACTGGGAAATTAACTAAATTTAGTACGTATAAAGAGACATGATTTAAAGGACTTCATTCCGTTTTTTTTTTCATCCTGTTGTTGATATCATCAACAATGAAAATTTCTCGCTCTTTGATTTTGGCTTCCATCCAAAACTTTTTCCTTTACGATTCATTTTTTTTTTATTTATCTATACATTTGCTCGTTACCGCAGCACAGCGGCGAAAAAAAGTTTTCATTTTGTCGGAAGGTTTGGGTGAAAAAAAATTATGGATTAGATTACGATAACAATGATGCCCTACCTGACGATTGAGTTTGCAATATGTACACTTGGAACGGTATGAAGTGCTGGGGGACGGAAAAAAAGGTAACGAAGATAAAATAAACAAAACAATTAAATTTACCGTGATTACAAGGATATCTGAATTTTTTTCTGGTTTCAATTCTGGTTCGCTTAATATTCTGCTCGTTGAAATGGCACACTACGCACACATAACGGTATTATTTTATTTTCGTACGTTTTTCTAGCCTTTTTTAATTGAATGTAAACGAGAGAGTCACGAAATTAGGATTTTTTCGTCAAACTGTATACGAGCGTGTTTTATAAATTGAATCATAAAGGTCTCCAAGTTCAAAATGTCGAATAATCTGTCGCGGGTTTATGTTTTCGGACGTTGGTGTTCGTCCGGCAATATCACGTATTTAATTTTTTTCTAAAAATGTTCACTCGGTTCATTTATTTCTTAAACGGGGCTGCAAAAGTACTCGGGTAGTTTTTCACGGTGTCGCAAAATTGTACCCGGTTCGAATACTCGTACCTGCCTAGTCGAGCTGTTCTTCAACTCGAGGCAGTTTTTACAAATAGTCGGTATAGTTTTGGTCATTGAAATATGGTTCCTCTTGAATCCATTACCCACGAAGAAAACGTACGTAGAAAAGTATGTCATCTGCGAATATGAGAACTTTTTACTTGGAATTGATTCGATCCAAAGTCGTGTATATGACAAGGTATGCGAATTACATTAACAGGGTTGTATGGGATATTTCAAATACACGACGGTTTTTTTGCTCCATCTCGCACCAAACATAAGTAAATTTTTTCCATCTTGGGGTTTTTCGTTCGTCCTTAGGGGTGATATATTGCGTAATAAAGTTGAATTTTTGCCCCAGATATTACGTTGGGAAAATACATATGAAAATTTCATTTGTTTTTTATCTTACGTATACGCATACAGCGGAGCTGGATTTTTCTATTTTGAATTCTGGCGTTTTTGAAGGGGTTAACGCGCTAGCTCCGCTGTTGGATGTTCGGATTTAGAGAAATATCGCCAGATTCAAGTGACAATGTCCTTTTATCGTGCCCGGTATACATTTTGACATACTAATGTAAAAGCCAACGCAGCTTCGTTGCATTTGCCAACGTGTACGATACGACGAGCTTTTCAAGAGTCATATGTTATCGCTATGAAAGAAAGAACTGATAGTGTATGTGAAGCGTGGGTTATCTATGATCTTAAAAATGAAAGATGGATAATTATAACGTTGAATTGCGACGCGACGTGCTCTTGGTATCCCTTTGTATGACATGATGGGTTTGTGGTAGATGTATTTGTATGTGCGGTAGATATATTTATAAAAATCGTTTGTGCTCAAAGAGCCAAGGCTGGGGTTAACCGTAGTTCGATAATGGCGACGAATATCAAGACGTTGTGTGAGAATCGATTTAAGAGTGACAAAGTGCGTGGAATTTTGATGTACCCGCGTTCGGATGATGTCAATTAACCCTATTAACTTCATTCGAAAATGATGTATGTCTGTATGAAGATAAATTGAAACGTCATCAAATTTTTGGAAAACACATAACCAGAACTAGAATATTTTTTATTCGGATGCGGAATAGGGAATTTTTGAATAATCTCAACGATTCTTAAAATTTCCAGTGAAATGAGGCCGAGTTGTTAGAACTTGTGAGTCTGGATATAGAAACCACCCTTAGGGGTCGAAAATTAGTTTTTGAGTTGACACTGATTTTGGGTCATTTAGAAGGAGTAGAATCAAGAGGAAACCTTGACTTGAAAATAAATTTTTGAACCCCCCTAAGGGCGGTTTTTATATCCAGGCAGGTTCGCATATTTTTACATATTTCACCAATAAGAGAGTAGAAAAGCATATTTCGGGAATTTTTAGGAAATATTTCGTGTTTTTAGGGAATATTTCACTTGATTTCAAATTTTCGTTGCTTATTTAGTTTTTTTTTAATTTTTAAAATGTTTCAAGTTTTCATTTTTAAATTTCAAAAAGTTTTCGTTTTTTTAAATTTTTGTTTTTTTGAATTTTTTATTTTTTTAATTCTAAAAGAAGTTTTGATTTTCTCCCCTCCCCTCCCCCCTCTCGCATTCTCTTGATAGTTAAAGTTTAAAGCTGATGTCAGATTTGAAGTTGACTCTTTTTAAAACGTGGATATAGGCAACCACATCAACTTTTGAGCTACTTTTTGTTTTTCTACACCTTGCCCCCACCCCAAGGGTCAATTTTGACAACCTCTGAAATTGCAGTTTCGAATCGTTGAATGAATTTGCGGAATTGGTTTGATTTCCCCGTTTGTATTTTTTTTTTCAACTCCTTCATATATAGGTACTAGACTATCTCTTTCACAGGCGTTAATAAAATTGCATAAGCGGTTTGCCGTAAATACACAAGTTCATCAAAAAATAGGTACCACCAATTCACCATTCATCATCAACTGTGTCATCTCTTATAATTCAATATTACTCATCCATCATCCATTCGAAATAAAAGTTGTGCAACTGCGTGTGTCTTTTAGGCTCATTTGCACGTCACGTATTTCTGCTTCCAATATGTTTTGCTTACTTCTTTAAAAAATTCCAAAAAATACCATGAAAATTTCATGTTCTCATCCCTAAAATTTTCATCATAATGAACGTACGACTGCTTAGCGACTGTTCAATATATACCCACTTCAAAGATATCTTATGATTGCAAAATGTGAAAAAAGTTACAAAAGTGGGTACTGCCATTAAAAAGAGTCACTTTTTTGAGTGACTTGTCCCCTATTTTCAAGGTTGGTCACTAAAAGTCACTTTTTTACCAAAAGATCACTATTTTTTCACTTTTTTCATTCTGAAATCACTTTTTTCGTTCAAACAGTCTACCGCTCTTGCATAAAATAAAATTGAAAAAAATACTGATATTTCTAAAAAAAAAGTCTCAAGTATCAAATATTTTTTTACCTATTTTTTAGTTCACCAGCCTTGTTGATTGATACCTTGACAAAGATTTATTAATAAAAAAAAATTCCGAAAAAAAAGTTTTTTCAGTGCTGTCGCAGAGAGGAATACAGTTTCAGTCATGAAAAAATAGGGAGGGGGGGTATATTTATTTATGAGAAAAAATTGAAAAATTATTCACTTTCTTCAAAAAATAGGTCACTTTTGCCTCATAAAAAGTTGCTAAAGTCACAGTGGCGTCGTCAGAATCGAAAATGGGGGGGCACAAAAGGGGCCGTGTGTTGGACAACTTTTTTTTGCTTTTTCGAAATGGAAAAGAGGGAGGGGATGGGGAGGGGGTAAAAAGGGAGCCTTTTCTGCCCTTTCGTCTTAAATAGATCATAGAATTGTGATTTTGTTCATGCCCGAGCGAAACGAGGGCGAAGCTTTGAAAAAATTGGATTTTTAATACCCTAAAAAGACATTTTTTCATGTTTTAATGCTTTGAAAATCCTATCTGATGTAAGTGTAATGTAAATTTATAAATACAACATAACTTTTGGGGGCCAAGCGGGGCCAGAATTTTTTCCGGGGGCCTGGCACCCCCGGGCCCCCCTTGACTACGCCTCTGTAAAGTCACCATTTTTCCCCTTAATCTGTGTTTGATGCCTGTGGATAAAATATTGAAAAATTGAAAAAAATACAA
Source organism: Pseudococcus viburni (assembly GCA_033439095.1). NCBI lineage: Eukaryota > Metazoa > Arthropoda > Insecta > Hemiptera > Pseudococcidae > Pseudococcus > Pseudococcus viburni. The sequence goes on from JAVBJF010000255.1 coordinate 269,042, forward strand.
TCAAAAGGAAAACAAATTCAAAATTTTTTTTCTTAATTTTCATATTCAATGGCATTTACTTACTTTTTTTTAGGTATTTTCACCGTTTTTTTAAACACCGTCGTTTTTTCAAATTTTTTCTAACCCTAAAATTATTTTTCTAATTTTTTTCCAGACATTTTTGTTTAACGCTATAGAGTTTTCTCCAATTTTTTTTCACATCAAATTTTTCTTTTCCCTAAAATTTTCTTTATTTTTTTCACCTCTATATTTTTTTCTCAACTAAGAATTCATATTTCCAAAACGTTTACCAATACTAATTTAAAATTTTTAAAACTCTGTTCAAATTCTAAAAAAACAAAAATTTCAATACTTTGAATGAACGATTTTTTATTTAATGATGGGACTATGTCCTACAGAAGAACAGGAAAAAAATTGTAGTAAAATTCTTTTATATGAAAAAATTTCAAGAAAAATTTTAGTGTCAAAAAATTCAGGAGTTGGAAGAAATTTCGAGAAGAAAGAGGGGGGAAAATTTGAGAAAAATCCATTTCAGGAATAGATGATAGAATTCTGCTGAAAAATTTCAAAGTCGAAAAAAATTATGGTTAGAAAAAACCAAAAAACGAGAAAAATTGTGAGATACTGAAAAAATATTTAAAAATTTTAGGACTGGAAAAATAAAAAATAAAAAAAATATTTCAGAGTTGGAAAAATTTTAAGAAAACGTGAAAGTCGGGAAAAAATGCGACAATTTGAATGTGATGATTATTTCTGAATAAATACATATTATTTAGACTTTGAAAAAAAAACAGTCGACGAAACAGTCATCGGATCTCCGCAAACGGCGTTTCAAATTGGTAATTAACCGTAAAGCGGCGCATCGAAAGTTTATCCCGCAAAATCGCTCCGGTAATAGTGGTAATTTAATCAATTTGTTGTTATTATTGGTAATTTTAGCGATAACTTAGGTAATTTATCGTAATTTCAATATTCTTATGATTTTAACATGACTGCAAGTTTTGGTAATCACAACAGTAATTTTGGTAATTTACTGTAATTGTGGTATTTTTATAATACCTACTTACCATGCTTGCAGACTTTTTTGATGGTTTATTGTAATTTTGGTTATGTTGATAATCAAGTTTAACTTTAATGAATGAAATTTCTGGTAATTACGGTAATTTTCGGTAAATATTTGTAATTACAGCTATTGTTTTGGTAATTTACCGTAATTTCAGTATTATTACGATTTCAGCGACTGCATATAATTTTTTTAGTCGTGTTGACGATTTTTTTTATGCTTGACAATGCAAGTCAGTTAATTTATCACAATTGAGTACAAAACTGTCGACTATCAATACCTTTCCGATATTTCCGGTAATAACGGTAAATTACCCAAACAAAAAATGCTCGTAAATTGAAAAATATGTAAATTTTATTTACCTCGTTACACCTTTGAAATCAAGACCACAATCCGCAGTTCGTATTCATTTGGCAAATTCGTCTCCCTTTTCAACGATCGGTATCCCAAATATTGAAATCCTCGGTAAAAAAAAATTATAATAAACCCGAACAACCATCCAACCTAAAATTCGACTCACGAACTCGCTTTCATCATTTTTCAAAAATTGTTACGTAAATATTGTTCGTCGTTTTCGTTGCATATCCGAGTACACAAGAATATCCAGCAACGAAAATGAACATCACGATTCACGAGCCCGAGACCCTTCTCGTACCCTTAAAACCCCATCCCAATACTTTGACTTTTGGCTTGCGCGTGTAAAACACCAAGATCCCGCCGAGCGTCGGCGTCACGCTGGGTATACCCTCGACTACACTCGCGTTAGCGTATTTTAAATACCCAAATAGCGAAAATTTAGTCAAAGAAATCGACAAATACTCTATATTGTTTTATCCCCTTTCCGGCGCGGCGGCTTCCAGAAAGTTTCTTTTTTAAATGATGACAACGCTTAAGAAAGGGAGGAGCGAGAGTTAAACAACTGTTAACAAGGTGTCGTTATAAACTCTCAAAGTTTGCTTTTTTACTATCGTACTTGAAATAGATTTAAGGTAACTTTTGCACTTTTCTAGTTTACGGAATTGATTTGTAAAACTCGAGTGTATACGAAGATGTGTTTTAAAAAGAGAAATTATCGAGTGTGTTCGGCACGTGTCGTGTATGGAGAATTTTTTCATTAAAATATCTTCCCCGAGTACGCCCAGGAATGTGGCTAAAAGCAAAAAATAAGAAAAAAGAGAAGAATTTCATATTGTAAGTTCTGTCCTCGATTGTCGTAATGTATTCGTCGTGTTTATACGGAAAACACGATAATAAAATTTACCAACGTATACGTATAAAAATAAGAAACGATTATTTCAGGTGCATAAAATTTTACGCGTTATCAGCATCGTAACACGAATGAGCCAGGATTTATCATATAATGCATATTCATACTATTCCGATCCGGTATTAAAAACAGGCTCGGCACTCACGATACAGTTAATAAGATTAAAAAAGAGAATTTTGTTGACGAGTTCAGTAGGATATCGTTGATATTTTTCATCGTCGCGTCGATCGAGAAACGTGAACTTTCTGAATGAGAAAATTTGACATACTTAATGGCGAGGAGGCTGGGGAACACTGGCGTAGCGAAGTATTTTTTTCGGGGGGGTGTCTCGATTTTTCCAACTTTGAGACTGAAATTTTCCAACTTTAGAGATGAAATCATAATCGCGCCCAAAAATTATTTTATGGGAGGGGCTGAGAATTTGAGTAAAAATGGGGGGGGGGCATGAACAGATTTGAGCAAAGAAAAATCAGAAAATTGCGGACGTTTTTGGCACAAATAATCAATACACTCCTGAAATCTGAATTGGAAAAATTTACCTGCTTGAATCAGTGAAATGAATTTAACTGAAAATTAGTGATTTTTCACTGATCTTTCAGTCAATTGATTTTCCCTGACAAATTGGAATTGATTGAGAAATCAGTGATTTTGACTGAAAGATCAGTGAAAAATCATTAATTTTCAATGAAAATCAGTTCACTGATTCTGAAAAGCAGAATTTCATCAAAGACTGATTCACATTTACTAGAGAGTTATTTATGTTTATTCAAGAAATAGAATGAATTTTCAAAAAATCATTCTTGAATAGCAAAAAAACCGCACTTTTTCACATTCTGTAATGAAAAAATCTCCTTTTAGAGCTTGAGGGAGCGATCGAGTCCCTGGAGCCGCCTCCCTTGGGTGCGCTTATGAATGAAATGAATTTGAAATGAAATGAATTGAGGAGCAAAGTCTCAGAATATCCGGCTCGATTTTTGAAAATTTTTGAAAATCAATTTATTTTGGCACGAAACAGACTGTCTTTTTTTGGGGCGGGGATCGATGGCACAAATTTCCAGACTAAACTAGATTTTTTGACCACTCCTCCATGTCATTCAATTCATTGCTTTTCCCCGAGTAAGTAATTGAAGATCCGAATTCCAAAGCGGGCTTAGTCCATGCAAGTGTATATGAGAAAAGGGGCTTAGGTGTAATCTATTTTTCAGTACATTTAAGTCCTTTTTCTCACATACTGTTGTATGGACTAAGCCCGTTTTGGAATGTGGGTCTTCAATTACATTGTACATATATGTATGTACATTAGGGTGGATCGAAAAAAAAAACATATCTTGGATTTTGACCAAATTTGGTGAGGTGGTTTACTTTGAGTGGGAGACTTCACAAAAAAATTTTGAGCCCCCGAGGGGCAAGGGGAGGGTAGCAGGAGGTGCTCAAAGTGCACCTCCTTTTGAAAAAAACGCTGTTTTTTGCGTTTTTTAGCCAATCAAAATTGTGTGAGAAGCCTTAGTAAGACTTAAAAGATGCGATTTGAGTTTCTACATCTCCCTAAACCATCGCTATCCTTCTCCGATCAAAACTCTGACTGCTACCAGGGGGTTGAAAAGTTGCAGATTGCAATATTTCAATAATACGAAATTATCACTAAGCTGGAATGATTTTTTTTTTCATCGAGTAAGTGAACAAAAATTTTTTTCAACCACTAAAATTGAATTTTGAACAAAAAAATTGAAAAATTTTGTACACCAGTGCAGCAAACAACAAATCATAAAATTCCAAAATACGGAATTTATATCGACTTTGAATTGATCATTTTTTCGCCTGAAAATATTATGTTTTTTTTTTCAATCACTGAATAGTATATTTCGAATTTTTTTTTCAAAAATTTTGTATGTCAGTGCAGCCAGTTACAAATCGTGGCATGCTACACTATGGAGTTTACGTTGACTTCAAATTAATTTTTTTATCGTTTGAAAAATACACAATAATTTTGTTTTCAATCATGAGAAATTTAAATTTTAAAATTTTTCTTTGAACATTTTGTACGTCAGTGCAGCCAGTAGCTAATTGTGATATTCTGATATTATGAACTCGAATCCATTATTTTTTCGTCAAGTGATTGGACCAATTTTTTCTCCCAATCAATAGAAATACGTTTCGAATTTCATTGAAGACATCGGAACATCACAATTGGCAACTGGCTGCACTGACGTACAAAATGTTCAAAGAAAAATTTTAAAATTTAAATTTCTCATGATTGAAAACAAAATTATTGTGTATTTTTCAAACGATAAAAAAATTAATTTGAAGTCAACGTAAACTCCATGGTGTAGCACGCCACGATTTGTAACTGGCTGCACTGACATACAAAATTTTTGAAAAAAAATAATTCGAAATATACTTTCAGTGATTGAAAAAAAAAACATAATATTTTCAGGCGAAAAAATGATCAATTCAAAGTCGATATAAATTCCGTATTTTGGAATTTTATGATTTGTTGTTTGCTGCACTGGTGTACAAAATTTTTCAATTTTTTTGTTCAAAATTCAATTTTAGTGGTTGAAAAAAATTTTTGTTCACTTACTCGATGAAAAAAAAAATCATTCCAGCTTAGTGATAATTTCGTATTATTGAAATATTGCAATCTGCAACTTTTCAACCCCCTGGTAGCAGTCAGAGTTTTGATCGGAGAAGGATAGCGATGGTTTAGGGAGATGTAGAAACTCAAATCGCATCTTTTAAGTCTTACTAAGGCTTCTCACACAATTTTGATTGGCTAAAAAACGCAAAAAACAGCGTTTTTTTCAAAAGGAGGTGCACTTTGAGCACCTCCTGCTACCCTCCCCTTGCCCCTCGGGGGCTCAAAATTTTTTTGTGAAGTCTCCCACTCAAAGTAAACCACCTCACCAAATTTGGTCAAAATCCAAGATATGTTTTTTTTTTCGATCCACCCTAATGTACATTGTTGAAAACCTATGAAACGGTCTTTTTGTCCCGAACGAAGCAAAGGTGAAAAATTTCAAGAAAAATTATAATTTATTTTAAAAATTTTGTAGTTTTAATGCGTATGTGAGAGAAATGAATTTGGCCCGACCGAATCGAGAGTGAAAATTTTAGAAAATTTCAAGTTCAAGACGCAATAAATAGTCCAGTGGCAGATTGCATTTTTTTGGACATAAACGGCAAATGATGATAGAGATGTGAAATTTGGTATGGTGAACAAGGACATCATAAGAAGTTTTTTGAGCCCGGGGGGCAATCGCCAAACCCCATAGAAAGGGTAGGGGGAAGTGTGAAGGGGGGGGTCTTCCCCTCATTTTTCGAGATTGGTCTATCGGCATTTCTTTGGTGTCATTTCCATACGTTTGAATCTTCCTGAGTTCAAAAATGTCATTACTTTCAAAATCCGAGGTGGGAGAAGTCCCTCAAATTTGAGATTCCTCAACTCTTCGTTTCCCATTTTCCCCAAAACTACCTAAAAATCACATTTTTTCAACTTTGTACAACCTGCCGACCTTTCATCCGAATTTTTATTACGATTTTTGAACTCTACATGTAGATTACCATAATTGACGTTTTTCAGCTTCCCATGCCACCACTCAGAGTGAATAGGAGGGTCTAAAAGTGTCGAAATTGATTTTTTTTCAATTTTTACGACTTATGAAGGTATATTAATGAAATTATGATGAAAAATTGGTAGTCCTGTAGTAAAATTTCACAAAAAGTTCAATGGTGCAAGTTTTAGGTCCATATCTCATCACCCAGTGTGAAAGAGTTGAAAAAAATTATGATATATATAAATTTTATAATTCGAAAAAATGATAAAAACGCTCATACGAAGCAGTAAAACGACGAAAACAAGTAGATAGGGTGTTTGAAATGGTCTTCAGACATCAGAGAATACATTTCTGGAAAAAAGTCATTTTTGATAAAGATCAACTTTTCGACCTATTTTTGGCGTTTTTCTCAAAAACATATTTTTCACCTTAAGGTATAGTTTCTCATGACGCGTCACAAATTGATTTTCAAACATCGAAAATAATTTTAAAAATATAATAAAATTAGTTGAAATAATTTTGAAGAAAAATACCAAAAAAAATTATTTTTGTAGGATTTAGATAAAATACAATAAGGCCGAGCGCAGCGTGGCTAAAGTTTCGGAAAATTTTAGGATGGGGGTAATTTCAGAGTTGAATTGTGATTCCTGAAAAGGACGTTTTCGCTCAAAATTTTCCTTTTTTTGATCAAATTTGCCAACTTTTCTCATTTTGAGTCGATATTGCCTACTTTTTTCATTTGAGACGAATTTGCCTACTTTTCTACTAGCATTGTGGGGGGGCTCATCCCCCTCAAACCCCTCATTCGCTATGCCCCTGCTGAGGAAGCAGAAAATCGGCGTTGAAAATTCAGCTCTTTTTCAAATGGCAAGTTCAATTAAAAAGAGCACGTGAAATACGCGTCTATAATGGAATTACCGAGTAGAGAGTTTCGCCATGTACGCCAACCATCATCCGTATCCAAATCCTAACATTTCGCAAATAAAAAGAAATAGACGAGAATCGCGCCAAGGGTTTTTTTTTCTCTCCTTTAATATATCGCCCGCCGAACTAGCACCTCGGTACATGATTTCCATACGAAAAACCATCAATAAACAATCTGCAAGTTGGCGGCGAACGCGAGCAGAAGGCTGAACACACTCGTAGCATTCGTCGGTATAATAAAACCACGCCGACGAAAAACTACCTACGTTCGGGGCAAATTCTAGTCCAAATCAAACTATATTACACATCTTTTGGGAAATGCCACGTCGATTTCTAAACTGAGACGATTCTGATCGTATATTTTTATACAGACTGCGTCGTTTAATTATTTTCACGTTCGTAAGCCTCGTACATAGACAATTCACCTCGAGGCTGGCACTTTTACGTACAAATATCGAGTCGAACCAATTTTTTCAGAAATAAGATCGATGTTTATTCGGCATTTTAAAGAAAACAAGTAGTATAAAACGTATAAATACGTCAGAAAATTAGGTACGGTTTTCGATGGTAATTTTTTCTCGTTCCCGAAAAAAGAGACACGATGAGAATCAACGAAACGAATATTCTGAAAGATAATGCCTGTCTTTTTGGCTTTTCTTCACGTACATGGCTACGAAGCTTATATCACAGATGCCTAAGTTTATTACTTTAATTTTGCAAGACGTACGTCGTACGCCTCTTAGGGTAAAAAATTTCGCGGCCAATAAGATACGCTTGCAGTTCCATTTCGTTGTAGTTTTTTTTTTCACTCGTAAAGCCAACTTTGCCTCGGAAAAAGTTGTTTTTCTTTAAACTTTGTTTTTGTTCCATTTAGTTTGAAATTTATATACGTATTTTACGATGGCGAACTAAACTGAACCAAGAGTGATTTCCACGCTCGCCTTGTAAATTATTGCAATAGCAAAAGTGAAAATTTTTAATTACAATGCCCCTCCCATCCATCTGTTCATTCCCGGCGTCCAAATTCGTATAATTATTTCGCATCTTCTCATCGCCTCGACGACTATACCGGACAAATTCTTAGACGAGAGTAATTTCAAAGCTCACAGACGGAAAAAGTTTCGTATTATTTACGTATCACTACGTACCTGTCAAGATTTAGTTTTATAGCCGGTGAAAAAATTTAATTAAAATATGAATTAAATACCCGCACTTGGACTTTATTTATATCGAATTGCGGAATCGAGAAATTTTTATTAAATTTTAAAATTAACTTTTTACTTTGTGTTCTTACGTATAGTTTTAAAATAGCTATTTTTTTCCTCGAACTATTTATGACCGAAATTATATTCAATGAGGTGGATAATATCGTGAAATTATTTTTATAGGCTCGCGAGTCACGAAGGAGAAAATTTCCAACGGGTTTATCAACCGACTGGAAGAACAACAAAGGAATTTATTTCACACAAAATGAGCCATCATACCGAACGAAGAAATTCCATCATTGTAAATTACCGAGTAAGTACCCATTTTAAACGTACCTAATACCAAACGAGAAAAAAAATTCGAAAAAAATTAGGCCTTGTAAAAATGAAAAAAAAAGAAAATTGACGAAAAAAATATCTAAAAGAAACCGAGTCGAAAAATACTGACGTTAATAGAAAAATGTATAAAAAATAGAATTTTCTTACCTTTTGCGAAAAAAATTTCGAATCCGAACTATACGTACGTAAGCACGGCAGCGACTTCGAATGTTACGATACAGTCGGTATAATTGAACTGAACGACTGTTGACATCGGTTTCATGTAATGTATCCCTTTCGTTGAACGTAGAATGGGTCGAGGGTGCAATGGGGTGCGAATCTTTCGCGAAACAGGCGTCCCGTTGACGATTTTACTGCGCACTGCTGACTCAAGATAGAGAGACTTTCGTCTATTTGTATGCGACGCTAATGCACACACAGAGTTGAAATTTTTGAGCAATTTAACACCGGCTATGGTAATTTTTTTGGCTCGCTGTGAACCGCCGCGTACTGTAAAGATTTACAAGCTAATTATAACTCCGTAGGCTGTTTTATTTGGCCAAATGTATTGAAAATATCGGACGAGCGGAGGTTTTTTTTTGAAGAAAAGTTATTTCGGAGGGTGTTTTTTTCTATACCCTCGAGGTCGCGAACTTTTTTATGATATTCTTCGGCCGGAGTTATTTTCCCCGTCATCGATAACCTATCAATGTTGATGGATTTTGAGTTGGGAGTTTTGTTTGCGATGCCGAAACGTATAGGTGGAAGAATTCCAAAAATAAACCCAGGGGTTAATCGAGTCGGGATGTCTTTAGCAGTCGGTGCATAAGTTTGAAGCTCGTGTTGTGGTTAAATTAGGTACTTATTTCATTTTTTATAACCCGCTGAGTTCAGCTTTCACGTTATTTACCAACTTTTTCAACTTTTTATGATATTTTTCTTGCGGAATTTTCCAACCAGGTGACAGATAATCTCAGCTGCTATGATTTTATAAACGTTTCGAGATTTTGGAGAAACAGAGGGAGGGGCGTTATAAATTGATCAAATCTATTTCTTTTTCTGTTGATGACGGGAGGGAGAGAGTTACGAGTTGAACTTTCAAGGAATTGTTACTCCAACAATGAATAAAATTCGTGGTGAAATGAATCTTGAATTTCAAAGAACGCTCGTTCCACCTTCTTGTCTTATTCCTTTTGGATCGTTTTTTATCTTAGTTAAAATATAAATGGAATCTCGAAGTAAGTACACTAGGGTGGATCGAAAAAAAAACATATCTTGGATTTTGACCAAATTTGGTGGGGTGGTTTACTTTGAGTGGGGGACTTCACAAAAAAAAATTTGGGCCCCCGAGGGGTAAAGGAAGGGGAGCAGGAGGGGCTCAAAGTGCACCTTCTTTTGAAAAAAAACGCTGTTTTTTGCGTTTTTTAGCCAACCAAAGTTGTGTCAGAAGCCTTAGTAAGACTTAAAAGATGCGATTTGAGTTTCTACATCTCCCTACACCATCGGCGTCCTTCTTCGATCAAAACTCTTGACTGCTATCAGGGGGTTGAAAAGTTGCAGATTGCAATATTTCAATAATATGACATTTTCACTAAGCTGGAATGATTTTTTTTTCATCGAGTAAGTAAACAAAACATTTTTTCAACCACTGAAAGTGAATTTTGAATAAAAAAATTAAAAATTTTATACACCAGTGCAGCCGACAGCAAATCATAAAATTCCAAAATATGGAATTTATATCGACTTTGAATTGATTATATTTTCGCTTGAAAATATGATGTATTTTTTTTTCAATCACTGAAAGTATATTTCGAAATTTTTTTCGAAAATTTTGTATGTCAGTGCAGCCAGTTACTATGTTCATAATAATTTTTCTAAACGAGATTTTTTTGAACTTCAAATATTAAAAAATCGTTTTTATGGTTGGAATTCTCATTTTTTTTTTGAAAATTTCGCCTTTGCTTCGCTTGATGGGCACTTGCACATTTCCATAACGGAACATGCGGTTGAAAGAAAAAATTTTTCAAATAAATTGATTTTTTCAAAAAAAAATAAGATGAAAAATTTATTGAGCTGCAAATGCACCCAGATCAACGTACTTACAAGAACCCACAGCGACCTAAAAAGTTAATTTCTACTTGAAATTTTAGAAAATTTTCAATTTTATTATAAAATGTAATTTATGTTTTTTGTCTTTTAAAGTTCATTTCAGAGCTAATTTTCGGCCAAATTCTCAAAATGATCCATGGTAGGTAGGGAAGGGACAAAAATTTAAAATTTCTCCTGAGTTTTGGCCCAAACTTACTCAAGAATTGGATTCCAGAAAAAATAAAATAAAATAGGTAAGGGATTCAGGACGACAAGATACTTTCATTGTGATATTTCGTTCGATTGCATTGAAAAATTTTCAACTTCGGTCCTACTAGCTTACAAAGCATATTATTCAGATTCTTTTTTTGGGACTAGAAAAAGTTTCAAGTATACTGTTCACGACTTTAAAAAATCTAAGGCAATGAATGCTGCAAACACGGAGGTTATCATTTTTGCAAGAAAATCGCTCTTAAGATGCTAAAAAAACAAAAACCGAAGAAAACCAAAAATCAAATTATGAAACGAAAATAATTTTTGTTCGGTTGGAAAACTTTAAACTTTGATGTATATTGTATAGTCTATTTGAATATTTTAAGGAGCCACGTTGATAATATTTCGATTAAAGGCGAAAAATGGTAAAATTCTCGAATGTGAATTTATACGAAAATATTTAAACAATAAAATCATTTTATAAAAGAAGTTTCGGTTAGAAATACGTATTTTTATGGAAAAACACATTCAAAAAAAAAGTCTGCCTGAATAATACTATTTTTGTATTGAAGATTCGAGATGAAAACAGAAAATAAGTACACATATCGACGTTAGTATACCTACGTAATGGAGAAAATTGAGTAATATCGAGGAATGTGCACGAGAATGTCAGAAATCAAGTTTTTTTTCATTTTCGAGAAGAATGACGTTTTTGACAGCGGTAAATTTTTTTATGACGAAATGGAAAGGTATTTTCAACTAAGTCTATAACGTGATCCCTTCTGGTTGTGAATTTTGATATACGGATTTTAATCGTTTACTCGTAATGATGAAGAAATGAGATGGATATAGGAGGGAGGCTGGGGGATTAACAATTTCTTCCAAAGCTTCGATCCTGGAAAAATATTGTACCAAGAATTGAGCACTTCAGTAATGAATTCATACCTATTATCACCTTTTCCCATATTCCCCAAACCCACTTTCCTCTAAGACTCTCTTATCTCCTCACCTAATGGTCGGGCAAAAAAATTTTGTACAATAAATGTTGGAAATTGAGTGTGGAACAAAAAAGTACTTACTGACCTTTTTTTTACCGCAAAATCAAACCTATAAAAGATTGGGGGGGGAGGACTGTTTTTTGGGTAGGTGGCAGAGGCGTCGTTAAAGGGGGGGGGGGCGAAATTTTTTTTTTAAAAAGTTGTATTTATAAATTTACATCACACTTACATCAGATAGGGGGGATTTTCAAAGCATTAAAACACGAAAAAATGTCTTTTTAGGGCATTAAAATTTAAAAATCCAATTTTTTCAAAGCATCGCTCGGGCATGAGCACAATTATAATTTTATGATCTATCTGAGACGAAAGTGAGGAAGAAGGTCTCTTTCTACCCCCTTCCCATTTTTAGCAGGTGAAAAAAGTCACCCCCCCTTTTTCCACTTCAAAAAAGAAAAAAAAGTTGTCCAACACACGGTGCGGCCCCTTTTGTGCCCCCCAATTTTCGATCCTGACGACGCCTCGCCTCTGGTAGGTGGAACCCGCATAAAAAATTGAGAGAAGGTCTGGGGTGATTAAGCGGGGTCCACACGCTTCAATCTTTTTCAATTTTACTGGAACCAGTGTGATCAAGTAGCTTGAATCAAATTTTTATCAGTTCAAAGGAATTGTTTTTTATTTCTAATTTGTTTCTATTTTTTAACAAATCAACCAATCAGAATTAACTGTATCAAAACATAGCCAAATATATCTCACAAAATCTTTATTCCTATTGGATAAAATACATTCAAGTTGAATCAAGTGTCAAATAAAGTTGAAAATTTTCAAATTTACTTGCCGCTAGCTATCACTTGATTCAAAAAATCAGCGGTTGAAACTAGTAAAAAAAAAATGTGTACACGAATCAAGTACCTATGTTCAACAGGGTGTCCATTTTCTGGAAAACCAGGAAAAGTCAGGGGATTTTGACCGTCTGTAAAAGTCAGAGAAAAGTCAATGAGTTTTGAAATTTCCGGCATTTCCGCTGGAATTTTGTAAAAATCCAGAAGAAGAAGAAATTATCTGAGGCTTCTGGACTCACTTTATTATAAATTTTTCAAAAAAGAGTGGCGTCAAAAATTTTCAGAATTGAATGTAAGTCGTTTTTGTGGCCGGAAAAGGGTGCATCTAAAAATCTCATAAGAAGTAATAATTTTTGAAAAAAAATTGTTGGACATTATGCAATTTAAATACCTCCATTTCACCCGCCCCGCCCATTTGAGATAGGGGGTGGGAGTGGGGTCAATCGTTTGTGCTAGGTTTGTGCTGGTTTGTGCTGGCATTATTTTCGTTTGTGCTCCCTCCCTTTTATGGGCGGGGCAGTTGAAATGGTGCCCCGCCCATTCAAGATAGAGGGGTGGGAGTGGGGTCAATCGTTTGTGCTAGGTTTGTGCTGGTTTGTGCTGATATTATTTTCGTTTGTGCTCCCTCCCTTCTGTGGGCGGGGCGTCTGAAATGCTTTCTGAAAAACCTTGAAAATAAAACTTGAAAAAAATTTCAACAGTACCAATCGTTTGTGCTACTCACGGAGAGGTTTGTGCTGCTTTTACATTTTGAAAAAATTTACATTCTGACCCTTTTTTTGATTTTCACAGATGTTCTATGCCCTGGGCGGGGCGCTTGAAATGGTGCCCGCCCATTCGTGATTGAGGGACGAGTGTGGGGTCAATCGATTGTGCTAGGTTTTTGCTCGTTTGTGCTGGCATTATTTTCATTTGTGCTCACTCCCTTTCCCTAAAAATAAATATAGGTCATGGGCGGGGCGCCTGAAATGGTGCTACGTCAATTCAAGATTAAGGGGTGAGTATGGGGTTAATCGATTGTGCTAGGTTTGTGCTCGTTTGTGCTGACAATATTTTCGTTTGTGCTCCCTCCCTCCTCTGGGCGGGGCATCTGAAATGGTGCCCCGTCCTTTCAAAATTGGGAGACGGGTGTGGGGTCAATCGATTGTGCTAGGTTTGTGCTCGTTTGTGCTGACAATATTTTCGTTTGTGCTCCCGGCCTTCCAAGGTGGAGCGTCAGAAATGCTTTCTGAGAACCCTGGGAAATGAATCTTGATGAAAATGGTTTGCAGTGAGTGGCGAGCATGAACTCCAGAAAGTTTAGTCAAAAAATATTATGATTTAAAGGTGGCTCAAGTCGATCAAAATATTCACCCACAGTATAACCCATGCAAACAATTCGCGCCACGAGTTTCTGTGGAACAGCTCGTAGGGACGGGAGAATTAGGGATGAGCACTGAGCAGTCGTTCTTCGTCATGGTGGGCTAACGTAAGTAGGATATGAATAAAATCAGGTGTATAGGTGAAGTACCGTTATTTTTCAGTACCATATTTCTGGCAACGTCACTTGTATTTTAAAACATTCTATTGCTTATCACAAATTATCATAAAATTTTCATTTGAAAATCCCACCACAATGCGGAGTATAGTTACAAATTACTTCCTTTAAATTTTGAATTTATTTGTTTTCTCATCGGTTTGCCACTAAACACCCGAATACACGGGATAAAAATGTGGAATATCAAAATGGAAAATCTATATTGAATCAACTAAATGTAGTGAATGATTTAGCAGAGACAAGCGTAGCATTGATTATCAAATTTAATAATAAAATCCAGGCCAGTAGTCAGGATGGTTTGGAAAAAATTGTTGAAAAAATTTCATCAAAAATTATATTACCCGACCGAAAAAACTTTTGATTTGCAATTTTTCAACCAGCTTGTAGGTAAAGGGCAAAAAATGTATCCTATTTCGAAGTCACTTGTGCGTGGAGTGTATGGAAACTCAAATCGCATATTCTAAAGGATGACCAATGTTTCCAGCAGGTGGTACTATCCAAAAATTTATAAAAGTGTGAATGTTTTTTTTAAATGACAAAACTTTGAGGTCTCCTAACTACTAGTTTTGTTTTTCTCGGAATAAGAAGAAGAGAGGGGTCGAAATTTTTGAGAAAGTCTCATAAGGTACTCAAAGTAAACTATCTTATTAATTTTCGTCAAAATTCAAGATCTTTTTTTTCATCCACTCTAGGTAATTCATATTCCTTACATTCAAAGAACCAAACAGCATTTTTGATCAATAATTTTCCAATTTTTAAATTTTTTTACAAAGATGAAGTGTATAAGGTCATGGTAGGCATAGTATTGCTGGTTGCTGCCCAAAATCACGCTATGCTGGTTCAGAATTTGATAAATTTTTCAGCCTTATTCATTTCTTTTATTTTTTAAATGTGAATTTAAAAAGAACTATTGAAATATTGGCCAACCTGGATCAAAATTGTAAAAATTCATCTCAAAAGTTAATAAAGTGCCACAACATTGTAAAAAAACATTTGTTTACAATAATTTATGAGAATTATTGAGTATTTGTCAGGATTTTTAAAAATTCAGACGTTTGAAATGAGATTCTCACAAACTTGATATTTTAATGAGAAATTTATTAGAATTAAAGAATTTAAAGTAGTAGAATTTTCAACATTTTCAACATTTTGAATGGAAATTGATTCTGATCGAAATTTTGAGTGTATGGAATCAGATGACCAAATGGAAGGATGCTATAGAGGCAGCATTTCCATATTTTGGGGTTTTACAAGGGGTTTTTAACAAATCACTCCAGGGGGGCTATAGACTGCTCCAGCCCCCTCCCCCTCCGTAGCTAAGAGTTTGATAAAATCGTTAATGATGAGGAACAAAAGCAATTCCTACTACAAGTGGTAGAAAATCATCGGCGACATTTAAAGAAATGCAAAAAAAAGAATTTGTTGAATATTTTGGGTGAAAATAAATGTTTGTATCCTTCATTGTGTTAATCTGTTTGTTAGTTCTACTAACACAGCAAGCTGTTCCACAGAAACTCGTGGCTCAAGGAGTTCTCTGTTCTCCGAATACCATGAGTCGTTCCACGGAAACTAGTGGCGCGAATTGTATGTACGGGCCATACACAAAGTTGAGTTGAGCCACCCCTAAATCTCAATATTTTTTGATGAAACTTTGTAGGGTTCATTTTTTTAGTAAAAGGAAAAAAATGAAGAGGTAAGACCTCAAGGTTTCAAAAATAATTTTTTTTGGCGCACCCTAGTGGACACCCTGTTCAAGTTTACTTGATTCAAGCTCAAGCTATTTGATCATACTGGTTCCAGTAAAATTGAAGCGTGTGGACCCCGCATTATTCAAGGGATCACTTTCGACAGTTTTCCGCAATAAAAGCTTCGCTGGCTAAAATTGTTTTTATTTTCCCAAAATAATGCTACCTAATTTGTTTACACTACTTCGTTAAATCATCGTAATTTTTTAGGGATGTTTTGGAAATGTCGCACGGTCTGACATAGTGACATTTCATCGACTTATTGGATGATTTCATTATCAAATTATAGTCAATTTTATTGTTCAAAGAGTTACATAATTTCAATAAAATTAAACATTTATTTTCTCGCTGTAAGGGCAAAAGTGCAAAAGTATTATTCATTTCGAATTATTTCACGTAGGTACTTTCTTATCAACTCATCTAATGTCAGGAAAAATTATCATAATAATTATTATTGCGTTCAATTATTTGTGTTTCTTAAAAGTTTATCAACAATGAATACCTAACTTATTTTTATCTTTTATGAACTCCACGTGCATCCTTTTATCGTTTATTTCTTCGTATTATAGTTTTTTTCTTCTAAATAGTCTGAAAAGCATTCAATTAATTAATGGCAACTCACAATATCTAGATACCTATAGGTATCTAATTTATTCTTCTCCATTTTTTCATAATTCTACATAGATTCAGTTTTCAGTTTGAAGAAGAAGAAGGAGCAAATCTTTCCAAATACATATCGGAATTCAAATTTTTTCGTAATATTGTATTTTTGCCACATTGAATTTGATAATTTTTGTCTTTCATAAATAGAACAAGGAAGAGGTCAAAACATTGTTGCTCAGTTTTAGTATTCTTGTTGGTGCTAAATACAGCAATTTTAAACATAAAAATTCAAGTCAAACGTAATGCAGTAATGTGGGTATATTTTAACAAAAATACATGGTATGTATAGGTAAACACACGGAGTTAATTTTGCGGATTTCACACATAAAATAATGAAAGTAATTTTTATTTTTAAAAAAAATCGAAATAACATGTTTAATGTCTCATTAGTCTACCAGCCTGTTGGTAATAATTTCCACAAAGTGTATCTGCCAGGGTACAAATTTTCTTCCATGACGACACCATCGGATTTGATGTGTAAGTATTCGAAGTTTTCATCTTGAGTTTGCATTGGCTTCCATAATTTTTCCTTCGAATTTCTATTAGGATCCCTGGAGTAAAAAATGAATTCATTTTAAAAGAGTGCTCATTAGAGCTAAATTTTGACCCCCAGTTAGTGAAATGATTTTCGTAATTGCTGCCATCTCAAACTTACGCCGATATAGCGAAATTGATCCAATATTTCAATAACGTATCAGATACTCTTCTATCTTCAATTGATCGTTTAACTTCATATTGTTTCATTCGGTACAACAAAGGAACCTCATCGCCGTGACCAACACCTGGTAAAAAATCGATTTTTAGCAGTTTTTAATTTTTTTTCAAAAAGTCACGTAAAATTCAATACCCAAATCAATAGTCAAATTTCGGAAATCGGCAAAGGAAAGTGTTCCTCTGTGGTCGTAGAGGTATAAGTATTGTAGAGTTGGCCCACTTATCACGGTTTTCTTGAAAGGATACAGCCACGATGAGTCTGTAATCATCTATAGAAAAAGAAACGTACGATTGGAATAGGAATTAAAATTTATGTACCTTTATGTGTGTAAGAATGGCTGTAGGTGAGTTGTTTCCCAAAGAAATATTTGTGTAAAAACACAGGGGAAATGATTCCCATATTTTTTTTTTTTGGAGATGTACGAATTGATTCCCTCTTTTTCAAGAGAGAATGTGCGAATTGATTCCCATTTCTTTGGCAAGGTGTGTATGAATTGATTCCCACTTTATTTTCCAAAAAAGGAATTTTTCAGGAGAGCGAATTAATATGCACAAAACGTTTCTACGACTTAAAATTAGGTTCAGCAAATGTTGGTTTGTTTGAAAATGTGGATTTGGGGCCTACAGAGCAGGTTTCACTCCAGTTCTCAAGAATTGAAATGAAAAATTTTCCCATCTGGGTGTGCTTATGCTTGGGAATTTTTTAATCGCAGTTTCGGAAATGAAATTTTACAAAAAAAAACAATAGGGCTGTTGAAATTGACGTCATTTTGGAATTTTCCCACCAGTTCAACTTTTTCAAAGCATTTTTTTTATAGCTACAAATTTATTTATTTTCAAAATTGTCACATAACTTCATTTTTTTAACAATAAAGTTTATAAATTTATGAAAATTCAGTAAAATACGTACAAAATGAATATTTTTTTCCCACCAGTTCCTCACTTTTTGATAAAATATGACCTTGGATGACGTAGTTTCAACAGCCCTATGGTGTTATTGATTTTGGATTTAAAAAATCATTTCAACACCTTTTTTGTGTTTTTTAAATAAAAAGCTCGAAAACTTCGAAGATCTGTGATTTAGAATTTTCATTTCAATAAATCCACATTTTAAAACAAACCAACATTTGCTGAACCTAATTTTAAATTGTAGAAACGTTTTGTGCATATTAATTCGCTCTTCTGAAAAATTCCTTTGTTGAAAGAGGTTGGGAATCAATTCGTATGTACTATGTACCCCTGAAAAAAAGGGGGAATCAATTCGTACATACGTACCATTGAAAAAAAGTGGGAATAAATTCGGACATTTCAAAAAAAAAATAAAAATAGGAATCAATTAGAACCGTTTTCAATGCTGGTAATCAACTCACTAACTCCCGTAAGAATATATGATTTGTGCTTATTACTCACGTTGACTGCTTGTAGCGCTGTTTCTAACCCAATATCCTCGGTGCCAAAGTAGAAATTGTTGACTGTTCGTGTTAAGTCTGGCATATCTGATTGATTGGCGGATATGATGTAAAGATTGAGCAATGGAAGGAAAAATTCTTTATTCGAATTTATCATCTTGGCCAAATACGAGCCATTTCTTAAAAGAGCTGAACAGAAAAAATTTACCTCGCTTATTTTTATTCTTGTTCATTATTCAAAAGTCTCCCAACATAAATCGCACCTACTTGGTACAATGAGAGCGCCTTCGCCGGAGTTTATGCCAGTTAACCATGGAACCAGAGTTTGGTAATTCATTGCATTCGGTTCTTGGGGTAAAAATGCCAAACCTTCTGTTACATTCAATTCGATTGTTGGCAGATACAGGAGATAATTCTGCAGAATATTAGTAGTTTTCAAAATAAGTAAACGGATACAAATAGGTTTTAGGTAGATACCTGTAGGTATAGAAGAATTTGTATAAACGCACTTGTAATCCGCCTGGTTTGGTGAATTCTTCAGTTGATAAATTTTGCAAGCATTTCAATTGATTTGTGGTAAAATAGCATTTGGTTTTCAGAAGCAACTGTGACGCTACGATTTGATCCAAACGTAGGCCACCTAGGCTTTTCACTCTGTACCCGGTAGGAAAATGAGACCAGGGGGAAAATGCATTACCACTTTCCATTATCGCTTTTTGAAACAGACCTGAAAAAAAATGTCGATCAAAATTTTTATTTAGACTTATTGATTTTAATTATCGCTCGAGTTGATACCTTTACTGAGTGGAGAGAACATATGGAAATGCGCTGAAGCTGCTCCTGCACTTTCTCCCATCAAAGTTACGTTGTTAGGATCGCCACCAAATTGCCCGATGTTTTCTTTAACCCATTTTAACGCGAAAACTTGATCTTTCAGACCAAAATTACCACTTATGAGGTCATTGCTTATAAATAGGAAATCATTCACAGCAAGGAAACCTATACATGTAATCAGTGTTTAGATTATCTGGAAATTTTTACTTTCAGTTTTTCAAAATATTAATTTTACCCAAAAGTCCCAATCGATAATTCATCGCTACGAAAATAATATCCCTTTCCATAAAGTAATCAGCAGGGTAGTCATTAGTAGAGCTGTCAAAAATATGCACTTTTTTCACTGAAATATGCGCATATATATGCATTCTTAGATGCCTGAAATATGCTAAAAATATGCATTTTTATCCAAAATATGCGAAATATGCATATCCAATATGGGTATCAAAAAAAAAGGTTTTTTAAACCTCTATAACACTGTACCATTGTCGAAACTGTTGAACGCAGTGTTGCTTCACCACTAACATGAAAAGAACATTTTTGAAAACATAGAAAGCTTGAAAAATGAATATTAAATACCTACTTACGTCAAAAAATCAAATTTATTGTCAAAAGCAAATTTTTAAAAATTTTTTTCTCTCAAAAATGTTTTTTTAATTTTTTTTGAAAAATTTTTACAGTTTTGTAATTTTAGCAAAAAAAATAAGCCAAAAATGGAAATTTTTGAAAAAATAATAAAAAAATAATGAAAAAAAAAGTAAAATATGCCAAAAATTGTAAAAATAGTCGAAATATGCACAAATATGCACTTTTGGTGTTTAAAATATGCAAAAATATGCATTTTTGGTCGAAATATGCGAAATATGCAAAATGAAGTTGGGTTTTTCTTACTCAGAATCTTATGAAACGCAAAGATGTATTGAATATGCGCAATTATATCGCATACAAAAAAACATGCAAAGAATATTTTTGAGAGCTCTAGTCATTAGAGCTCCCGGTTTGAAAGCCTCCCCCATGGATACCGACTATTACAGGAACTCTACCGGATGAATTGAGCAGTTTCTGCAATAGTAAGTATTCAAAATTTATTTTAATCGTCTTTATTTCTTGTTCAGAATTCAAAATTTTACTTACATCTGGTATATACACATTTAAGTAAAGGCAATCTTCTTGGCCGACATTAGATTCGGGAGCAGTGTCAGTTCTTTGGACACATATTGGTGCTGGTTTGGTGACATCTTTAATGTCAGTCCATGGTTCGGCTGATACAGGGGGCTGAAAAAGAATTTTTTCAAATGTTTGCAAAATTAAAGTGTATAAATTTATAGGTATGTAGGTTGGGCGATGGCCACGGATGGGATTACAATTTGAAAAAATCAATCAACTTGGAAAATTCTAAAGTTTAAAATACTTTAATTTAAATTTTCTAAATTTCAGAGAACTGCTTCTAATGTGAAACCCGTAAAAATCGTCCAGCATAAATTTGTAATATCAACAAGTTGGGCACTTGGTAAAGGATTAGGACATCAGGTAATAAATTTCAAAAAAAATCATAATTTCGGAATCATTGAAAATTTTCTAAATGTTGTTCAAACTTTGAATACTGAAAACCGTTCACGTATTCAGAGGCGTCGTCAGGGGGGGGGCAGGGCCCCCGGAAAAAGTTCTGGCCCCCGCTTGCCCCCCCCCCAATTCATGTTGTGTTTATAAATTTACGTTACAGTTACATCAAATAGGGATTTTCAAAGCATTAAAACATGAAAAAACGTCTTTTTAAGGCAATTAAAATCCAATTTTTTCAAAATTTCGCCCTCGCTTCGCTCGGGCACAAACAAAATAACACTTCTTTAATTTAATTGAGACGAAAGTGCGGAAGAATGCTCCCTTTTTACCACCTCCCCATTTTTAGCAGGTGAAAAAAGTCAGTCCCCCTTTTTTACTTCGAAAAAGCAGAAAAATTGTCCAACACATGGCCCCTTTTGTGCCCCCCAATTTTCCATTCTGTCGACGCCACTGCACGTATTAGATATTTTTTCGGACCATAAAACAACAATTTTTCAGAATTTGACCACTATAATAGGATTATTAGCCGTAACAATTGAGAGCCCACAAAAATTTTTGTTTCAAGTTTTTTTCTCAACAACCAAAATTACGTCTATCGATATTCGTACCTACTCGACAATTAAAAATTACTCAAGGTGATCTGTAAACGAATTTTTACCTTGAATCGTAATTCGTTTATAGGTGGTTTCGCGTAAGGAATACCTAAAAACTTGTGAAATAATCTTCCTTCTTTCGTTCTTGTAGTGGTTCCATTGATAGCGCCGTCTTTCAAATGCACCACAATACAATTCACACCGAGAATCAACGTTGATAAAAACACACAAAAAATAGTATTCATTTTTCGACCTTTTCGTTCACTTGGCAAAAAACTACTACCTACCCGTAAATTTTCAATCTTGTTGGGTTATTGTTATTAGATATATGTTTTTCTTCATATGTTGTAATCGGTGGCGCGTATATCGCAATATTATCATTTTTCTTACGGAGAAATAATTAATAAGGTGACCTCTTAACATGAAGTTTTGAACCCTATAAAACGTGTAATAGTAGGTAATGAAAGAAGAATGGATTGCACTTGTTGAATTCTAGAGTTTCAAGAAAAGTTTAAATACCTATTGGCTCTGACAAGAAATGTTCATTTCTTTAAACAATACATTTTCCATTTGTATGTAATATTTTTCCTAGGAGGAGGGGGCAGATATATTTTCAGTCATTTTCTCTGAAAATTTCTTAGTTTTCAATGTTGTCATTTTTCCGATTGATATGGTTCATTTTTTTTAAATGTTTGTCCGAATTTTGCTTGATCAGTGCCTTTTTCCGTGGTTATTTTTGGTTCCAAAAATTAAACTAGGTACTTGGATGTGCATGTGAGAAATAATTAATTAATTTTGTGTTACCAAACTCTCAAATTAAAGTTCAAATATTTACTTTTCATTTCGCTGGAAAAAATCCATTTTGGTGCATACTTCAACCCTACAGAATTTTTTGAAACTTTTTTCACTTTTTTTGCATTCTGCCCAACCCATGGGACAGGATGCCAAATCCCATGGGGCAAGATACAAACAGTGAAGACATAATGAAAAATCGCGAATTTTTTTGTAAAATTTACTCAAGTACATTCGAGGTGGTTACTACAGATTTAAATAGAAGCGTAATTTTTGAAAAGAGGAGTTCTAAAACCTTTGTATTCATAATTTATGTTGCCTTAATTGATTTTCTGATTTTTTATGCAAACTTTTGATATTTTTGATATTCTATCTAAAAATTAAAGCAAAAATGTGATATCCTGGAAAAAATATCACAGAAATATCAATTGAACCATCTTTAGTACCATATGTGACTTTTTCGAAAAATTCGTATTTAAAAACAATGTTTGCATCCTGCCCCATTTTCAATTTGCATCTTGCCTCACTGGCACTATTTTTCTTTAACTCAATATACTGGGAAGAAAATATAGGGGAAAGTGCCAACCAAATACATCATTCGATAGGTAATTGGATGTAGAATACAAAAAAAGAAGCTTGATTTTTTTTTCAAAACTTGAAAACATGATATTTCACAAAAATCAAATTTCAAGAATTTTACGAAAATCACGTAAAATCACATTATTGATAATAACTCATAGACACGCAATCCGTCAGGTCTGTAATTTTTTTCTGTTTTGTATCAAATGGATATCCATCCACCAATTACCCAGAAAAATTTTTTCAATCTCATCACTAACGACAATAAGCCAATTTGCATCTTGCACCCTGGTGATCCTGTCCCACCTTCCCTTACATCATTTTTTTTTAATTTTCAAGATGAACTTGTTTGATGAGATCATTGCAAAAAATGTTATATAGAGACCGCCTAAAAAAAGTAAGAAGAAGTCGAGTGGAAAGTCGACAGTAGTCTAATGTGCATTTAAAGTGAACTTCGAACTCCCCATATCTACTGATCAAACTTTACTAAATTCGATTTTGAAAAATATTAAAAAATAACAATTTTTTCTTTTAAAAAAACTTGTGAACGCCGCCGCGCCGCGCGCCGCCATCCAAAAGAAACGGACTGTGCTCTTGGTGCCCCGAACGAACGACTTCAAACTAAAAATGAAATGATGAAAAAACCAATGGAATTTCTTGGAGAATCCGAAAAAAAACTGATTTTAAGATTATAGCACGCCCCCAAGCATCTCGAAAAAGGCTTACTGTCTACAATCAAAAAAATTTAATTTTGATGAAAAATTCGTTCGTTGTTTTCTGCTTAACTTTTGTAGGGAATTTAATGAGTAGGGAACGGAGTTTTATGCCCTAAAAAAGTTGAAATATGACCATATAATATGCATTTATGAGGTTCAAAATATGCAAATACCTATATGTCCTTAAAATCTCGAAATACGCAAAATATGCAACATCGAGATGGGTATCCCTGGAAAGGATTTCTCGAGCTTAACTACATGGTAACATTGGTAACACTTAAAATCATCAAAAATCGTTTAATTTGGTGAAAAACACTTGAATCAAATTATTTTTCATAAAAATTATAACAAAATTACGAATTAAACAGAATTACACCCGATAATTAGGTGCGAGTAAAATGTGAACATTAAAACATTTGCAATAGAATAAATGCCTCAATTTACGGAAGAAAAATTGAAAAAAAAATTTCTGATTTTTTTGCAGGATTGCCATTTTTTCTAGTGAAAAATTGCTAAAAAAACGAAATTGTGGGGTGGAATTTTTGAATATTGCGAAATATGCAAGAAAGCAGTGAAAAATAGCCGAAATATGACGAAATATGCTCTTTCAAGGTCTAAAATATGCAAATATATGCATTTAAGTTCAAAATATGCAAAATATGCCGTATCAAATTGGGCTCAATTTACAGGAAATTTTTCGATTCGCAAACATTTCGATAATATATCCCATCATCTTTGACTTAAAAAAACATGCAGTTTCATAAAAATCCGTTCCCTATTAATGAGGAATTTTAAAAACTTGGTTTGAAGGCTGTATCTTGTCCCTAAGTGCTCCAAGAAGGGCTACGAACGAAAAAAATTAAATTCAAACGAAAAAATTCAATATGGATTGACATTTCCTATAAAAATCAATAATTAAAGAAACAAACATTGATTTTTTTCGCTTTTTGTTGGTATGTAATTTTTCAATATTGATGAGATAATGGAAATGAAAAAACATAATTTTTTTTTAAATGTATTGATGTATAGTCTACAGTCCAACTGGCGAAAAGTGCTCTAGAAATCAAAATCAGCGTGCTTTTTTGGGGCGCAAAAAAATCAGTTGGCTTATTGTGGGTATGGGTCCCATGGTATGAAAAAAGTGTATTTTGGATTTTTGCCCTTGCACAATAGGGAGCTGAGGCCTAAAAACCCCTCTTTTTTCCCATTTTTTCAACTTGACCGGGCGCAAAAAATTTTTTCACAGTGTGATAGCAGACACTCCCCCGACTACAAATATATGTCACAACCCTTGGGCCACTTGCACAATGGGGCGCTAGGCCCCCCAAAGTGCGATTTTTCGCCAAATTTGACCATTTTTGGCACAATAATGCCTCTGTATGCGACATGTGGTCTGGGGCGCAAAAAAAAATAAACGAAGTGTATACCCACATTCATTCCGCATCCGATGAGCCAAAGTTTAAGGAAAATGGTTAGCACAATACGCCGTGGTGGAATTTCAAAGTTGAGAAAATGTGTGATTTTCACCCCTTGTCATCATAAATTAAGTTATCAAAAAAATTCCGAAACTTGGGTTGCGACCTATCAAAATGGGTTAAAATTTTACAAGCAGAACGAAATTATTAGTGAAAATTGAATTTAAGCAATTTTGACCCTTTTTGAGCCTCAAATTGAGCCCCATTTTTGAGTATTTCCCAAAAATTGGCATGTGACCTATGAAAGAGGGCTAGAATTTTGTCAAAAATTCAAAAATGTTATTCAAAACCATTTTTGAGCAACTTTTGAGAATTTTGAGCCCAAAATAGGATCAATTTTTGAGTATTTTCCAAAAATTGGCATGTGGCCTATGAAAGAGGGGTAGGATTTCGCTAACAATTCAAATATGTCATCTAAAACTATTTTTGAGCAATTTTCAAAAACGTTCGAGTCTCAAATTGAGCAAATTTTTTTACTATTTTCAAAAAACTGGAAGGTCACATGCCAATTTTTTGAAAATACCTACTCAGAAATCAAAAGTTGCTCAAAAATGGTTTTGGATAACATTTTTGAATTTTTGAAGAAATTTTATCCCATTTCAATAGGTCACATACCAATTTTTGGAAAATGCTAAAAATTTGATCCTATTTGAGGCTCAAAATTCTCAAAATTTGCTCAAAAATAGTTTTGGATGACATTTTTGAATTTTTGACAAAATTCTAGCCCTCTTTCATAGGTCACATGCCAATTTTTGGGAAATACTCAAAAATGGGGCTCAATTTGAGGCTCAAAAAGGGTCAAAATTGCTTAAATTCAATTTTCACTAATAATTTCGTTCTGCTTGTAAAATTTTAACCCACTTTGATAGGTCGCAACCCAAGTTTCGGAATTTTTTTGATAACTTAATTTATGATGAAAAGGAGTGAAAATCACACATTTTCTCAACTTTGAAATTCCACCACGGCGTATTGTGCAAACCATTTTCCTTAAACTTTGGCTCATCGGATGCGGAATGAATGTGGGTATACACTTCGTTTATTTTTTTTTGCGCCCCAGACCACATGTCGCATACAGAGGCATTATTGTGCCAAAAATGGTCAAATTTGGCGAAAAATCACACTTTGGGGGGCCTAGCGCCCCATTGTGCAAGTGGCCCAAGGGTTGTGACATATGTTTGTATTTGGGGGAGTGTCTGCTATCACACTGTGAAAAAATTTTTTGCGCCCGGTCAAGTTGAAAAAATGGGGAAAAAGAGGGGTTTTTAGACCCCAGCTCTCTATTGTGCAAGGGCAAAAATCCAAAATACACTTTTTTCATACCATGGAACCCATACCCACAATAAGCCAACTGATTTTTTTGCGCCCCAAAAAAGCACGCTCAATGAACACTTTTTGCCAGTTGGACTGTAGACTAGTAGGTGTACTCAAACATCGTGACCCATATTTTGACAAAAATACATAAATAATTAAATATGCAATACGAATTCAATTTATTAACGAATTGAGTATAAAAGTATGACAAAAAATTATGCAGTGGAAAAATTTGATTTTCGAAACACATTTAATTAGGTACATTTACCGTCGCATCAATATTTTTACCAGCCTGTTGGTAAATTTTTCCACATGTTGTATCTATCGCGGTACATTCTGTCCTCCATGACCACGCCATCGGACTTGATGCGCAAATATTCGAAATTTTCATTCTTGGTTTGCATCGGTTTCCATAATTTTTCCTTTGAGTGTCTGTTAGGATCCCTGCAGCAAAAAAATACGATATTGGAAATCAATCTATCAATATCTACGTAATTTTAAAAATTTTTAGAAATATTTAGGTATTTACTCAGAAACAGCGAAATTGATAAAATATTTCAACAATGTATCCGACACTCTTCTGTCTTCAATCGATCGTTTGGCTTCGAATTCTTCGTATCGGTACAACAGAGGAATCTCATCACCGTGGCAAACGCCTATTGCAAGTACCATTTTCATCAGGTTTTCCTACTTAGACATTATTTAGAAAAAAAAACTCGATAAATTCTACTACCACATACCCAAATCTATGGTCAAATTTGAGGAATCCTGCAACGAAAATGTTCCTCTGTGGTCGTACAGGTATAAATATTGCAAACTGGGACCACTTTGTACACTTTTCACCAATGGGTTCAACCATGACGAATCTGTCATCATCTGTCACATCAAAAACAATAATTGAAATCTTATTGAATGTTTACAGCGAAATATAATATTGGTTCTAAAATTGGTGTTACGTACATTAGTGGCGTGTAGCGCCGTTTCCAAACCAATATCTTCTTCACCGAAATAGAAACTGTTGACTGCATACGATATGTCTGATATATCCGATTTATTAGCGGACACTATGTACAGATTGGCCAATGACATGAATAAATCTTTATTTGTGTTCATAAGCTTGGCTACGAATGAGCCATTCCTCAGAAGCACTAAACAAAAAAAGATTACCACAATAATGCGTTACTATCGATGCGTAGCCAGTTTTTATTTTCGATTAAATATTCGCACATACCCTGAACAATGAGGGCACCTTCCCCGGAGTTCATGCCAGACAACCATGGAACCACAGTTTGGTAATTTGTTGCATCAGGTTCTTGGGGTAAAAATGCCAAACCTTCTTTTACATTCTTTTCGATTGTTGGCAGATACAGGAGATAATTCTGCAAAATATAATGGGTCGAAAAATAAGTAAAGGGGTACGAATAAGTTTAGGTATCTTAGATATACCTGTAGGCATAGAAGAATTTGTATAAGTAAACGTACTTGTAAACCCCCTGGTTTGGTGAATTCTTCAGTAGATATATTTTGCAAACATTTCAATTGTTTTACAGAATTCAAAGGTGAAAAGCACTTGGTTTTATTAAGCAATTGATGCGCTACAATTTGGTCTAATCGAATGCCAATCATTTTGAACCTGGTGGGGAAATGAGACCAAGGAGAAAATGCACTACCACTTTCCATTATCGCTTTTTGAAACAATCCTTTAAAAAAAAATTATTCCATCAGCATTCCTATTTACATTATTTTTTCAAAGTTGTTTCATACCTTTACTGAGAGGAGAGAACATATGGAAATGAACAGAAGCTGCCCCAGCACTTTCTCCAATCAATGTTACGTTGTTAGGATCGCCTCCAAATTGTCCGATGTTTTCTTTCACCCATTTTAACGCCAGCAATTGATCTTTCAAACCAAAATTACCACTTATGCGGTTGTTATCGAGTGTAAGAGGAAGATCGTTCACAGCGAGGAAACCTATTGGAACAATGGTTAATTCAGTTATTATTTTAAATGCTTTAGAATTTTTTTAAAAATTTATTCATTGAATTTACCTAGAACTCCCAGTCGATAATTCATCGCTATGAAAATGACATCCCTTTCCATGAAGTAATCACCAGCGTAGTTATTGGCACTACCGACTTGAAAGGCTCCTCCATGAATACCGACCATTACCGGAGCTTTACCCGACGAGTTGAGTAACGCCTGAAATAATATTCAGAATTAACTGCTGCTTCTATCTGTCATTTACACGTAGAATCATCAAAATATCACATACATCTGGTATGTACACATTTAGATAAAGGCAGTCTTCTTGTCCGGTATTAAAGTCGGAGAGATGTCCGGATATTCTTTGAACACATATTGGTGGTGGTTTGGTGACGTCTTTAATGCCAGTCCATGGTTCTACTGGTTCTGGAGGCTAAGGAAGGAAACGTATGAATTTTATTTAAAATTTATTTTATACGGTTTCAAAATCGTTCCCGCCAGTTCCCGCCCATTTTCTCGAATCAATTTTCCCGAATGGCTGTTTCCCCGAATGTTCATTTTCCCGAATGCTTTTGTTCCAGAATAACAATTTAAATTTTTTATTAACTGTTACCATTTACATAAAGCAGAACCGTTTTTCGAACTAGCTCAGGCATACTGCATTTTTGAACAAATTAAAATGTGGTTTTTATTTATGTATTAGTGTGACCCATAAGTTAAGGAAATTTTTAAGAAGTAAGGTCATCAAAAATTTCTCTTAGGGGTGATCGTGGGGGAGTTTAGGAGAGGGTTAACCCAGATTTTTGCACATAAAAGGGTCAGGGTAAGTTTGGTGCAGTCATTGGAAGCAAAACCAAAACCAAAAAGCAAAACCGAAAAAAAAACGAAAAAAACAGAAAAAACCAAAACCGAACTCGAAGCCAAAACCAAAATGTTTGGAAAATCAAAACCAAAAACAATACCTTTAGGAAACCAGAACTAAAAACAAAACCATAATCAACGTTATTCGTTTTGGTTTTGGCATCACATTGTTTGATTGATTATTGCATAATTTTTCTGGATGGGTCCCAACTTTCAATATTTTGGCATATTTTCAGTAAGTTCGGCTTGTCCAGGGGTGCGGTGACCCCCCTGAGTCAACGATGAGTGCCCCCCCATATTCTCCAAGCACGCCCCCCCCCTACTTTCACCAATATCCTAATTTTTTCAAGCTTTAGTATGTTTATAAAAAAAAGGGTGGGGGTGCAAAAATGGGTATCAGTTAAATGAAATGAATGAATGAATATTGTTCGAGCGAAGCGAGGGCGAGAATTTTTATAAAAAATCAAATTGAAGCTGCAAAAAATCTGGTACACTTTGTGGACTGAATCCAAAATTAAGAAAAAAATGTTTAGGGGAAGGCCTATAATTGAAGGTATACTGATGTGATGAGTTGGCCCGAGCGAAGCGCGGACGAATTTTTTGAAAAACTTATTCTGAGGGGGTCCGGTCTTATTGTAGGGGGTGCCTTATTACAGGGGGGGGGGGGTCTTTTTGAATGAATTTTTGTCAAGTTATACTCGTATTTTTATTTCGGCTTAAAACTTTCGACTTTCATCTTGAAACTTCTGATTTACAACACATTGACAGCACAATGATAAAAATCATAGATCATGTCTGTCTTTGTACTTTTTTTCTTAAAATCTCAATTTTATCAGCTTTCGAAATTTTTTCTCAAAATAACAAATTTTTCAACTCCAATAGATTCCCCCCCCCCCCACTAAACTTTCTCCCTCACAATTTTTTTTAGCTCCAAGATTTTTTCAAATTCTTCAATTTTTATGGACTAACTTTTTTAAATCAAATATTACTAATATTTAACTCGATTATCAACTGTAACAAAACAAAACCACTAAGTACCTACCTTCTAAAATCCTAAACCAATAACAAAATTAGTTTTGCTTCCAATGACTGGTTTGGTGTCATTTTCATATAATTCGACCTTCTTGAACTCTAATCTGCGATTGGTTTTCCAATCAAAATCGTAGAACTCGCTTAATCGTACTTACAAATTTGTGTCGCGAAAAGTGGCCAATTTTGAGAAAAAAGAGGTAAAATTGCGATTTTTTTCATCTTAAGACGAGTATTGTTGATGAGTTAATTAGAGTTTGAAATCATCAGTACTGTTACCTTTGTTTACGAATAAATACACTTAGTTAGGTACCATAGAAATTTTAATGCTTCTTACAACGAAATGAACCATATTCGGATAATTGGTATTCGGGAAAATTATGTATTCGGGAAATTGGTATTCAGGATTCTGGATTCGGGAAAATGGTAGGGAATTTTTCAAAATTGTCAAAAATATTTTTACAAAAAATTGGTTAATTATGAGGCACATTGATAAAAATTGTTTCACGTAGGTATTAAAAATTAGTTGAACTTTTGAAAAATTTCATAAAAGTGATCCTTTCTTGAATAATGGAGAATGCGTTTTTTTTGCAGGGCTTGTTAAAATCCATGAAAATTTTTAACAGTCTTTTTTCAATTTCACTCACGATTATGATCTACATAGTTGAAAAAATATACCCTGTTTTTTCGAAATCGAAACAAGAATATTACAAAGTATATACACATAAAAAAAATCTTTACCTGGAATCGTAATTCGTTGATAGGTGGTTTTGCATAAGGAATACCTAAAAACTTGTGAAATAATCGTCCTTCTTTTGTTCTTGTAGTGGTTCCATTGATAGCACCGTCTTTCAATTTCACCTCAATACAACTCACTCCAAGAATTAACGTTGATAAAAATACCCAAAAAATCGTATTCATTTTTCGACTTTTCCGTTGGTTTGATAAAAAACTACTACGAGTATTTTTTCAATCTCGATAGCTTTTTATAAATACGACGACGTTGGACTACGCTCGCAGAGTAGGGTTACCTGCATAATATGTATGTATTTCTTTGTACTACATATGTACACTTTGACTTTGCAATAATGCTTGGCGGATATCTTCATTTTAATTACTTTTACGAAGAAATAAATGATTTAGATTATTTTTACTCGATGTTGATAACTTGATTTCATAACTTACTATGAAAATAATTTCAATAATGCTAATCAATCGCAATAAAAATAACGTGTCACAGCAAAAAGGACATATAGAAAAAATGGCGTTTTTGGGAAATCGCGATTGAAGTTTGAGTATACTTTTTTTAATACGAAATTAAGGAATTGAGCTGGGGAAAAAATTTTACCTTAAAATTTCATCTTTTTGCTACAAGAAACCAGCTCGCCCACCACTTGATATCTTTTCTATTTTTTTCTATTGAAAATAAAAGGTTGAGTTATATGTCCTTTTTGTCGTGACAAAATTTCATTTCGACCCTTCTACGTTTGATAACGTATAATTTTTCCGGAAGTGAAAATTTAAAAAAATCTTCATACAAAAGTTGAAGAGAATGGAGAATGAAAAAATGAACATTTTCGTAAAAAAAAAATGTCAAATTATCGCACTTTGAAAAATGACAACTTTTTTTTCATTTTCTTGGTTACAAAAAAATGCTAAAAATACATTTTGGACGAATTTTATTTCTTTTTTCAAATTTACGACGAAAAATTAACTAAAAAAACACTTTCTTAAAAGTTTAAAATTTTACAATCATCTACACAGTGAAAAAATAAAACACTACCTACGCAAATTCTCGAAAATCAAACATGTAATGTAGGTACCGAAATTGCGAACTTCGCATTTTAAAAACGCCATAACTCTTCGAGGATGAGGAAAACATATTGGAAGGTAGGAGGGAGCTCATTGTATAGAGAAAACTTTAGAGAATACGAATCGCTTTTCGCAACATAATATGCTGACAATGAGTTATGCCCTTTTTGTTGTGACACATTCAATTACGTAATCAATTGAAAGAATACATATGGTGAGCCATCTGTTCCATGACAGATCATATGAACTGCCAACAAAAAATTTCAAAAATTCGAGTTTTTTTTTACAAAAACTTTAAAATTTTGAATCCCATTTACTTAAATATTGAAAAATTCAAGCCAATGGTCCCATTTCCCCTCATTATTTTGACATTGCCACCAATCTTTTTTCAATAACTCTCCACCCTACGCATTAAATACTTAGGTACAGTCTTTCGTTTCAGGAAACCGGAAAAATCAGTAAAATTTTGAAAGTTTTCTGTACCTGGTAGTTATTTTAATTTAAAATTGTTTTGTGTTCATCTTTTAATGTATGTAGGTATGTGTATTTATTAATGGCGATGATGAAATTATAAAAATCAGAGTATCACTCGTTTCGAAGAAAATGCAATAAGGAAACAAAAATTTGTTTTTTATATGTAGGTACATATGAACGTCCTCCGTGCTTAACGTTTCTGATAATAGAGTGAATACGTTCGAGATTAAGAACTCGTGAAAACCATTAGGATATCAATCAGCTAGTAATTCGTAAAAACACAATCAAATATTGTAATAACTTTTAAAAAAAAATTTCTTCCTTTAGATAGTTCGTTCATTTACAGGGTGTCTAATTATTTTTATCTATGTAAAAAAATGAGATTTAAAGGAAGAAACGGGAATTTTTCGCTTTAGTGTCTGGGGTTCAATTAGACACCCTGTAATTCAATTTTCTTACTCAAGTAAAGATGCAAAAATTCCATCTTGTCGTAGAGATGTAACTGACCTATCCAGGTCGTCTGTGAAGACCGACCCGGCGACCCCCAAACTGCTCTAAGCGTTTTTCTTAAAATAAAAATAATTTTTTCGTAATTATAAAAATATATTAGGGGGATTTCAACTACATATGGATGGTTATTTCACCTTGATTATCTAACAGAAACATTTTCAGAGGGAGGGCGTATCGTTCCTGTTCCAGAGATTGACATCATACACATAGATTACAGAAAGAAAATAAGTGACAAAACCTACTTTAGAAGACTTTATGAATAATGATGATGAATGTTACTTTCACCTGACCTCTATCAAGTCTTGTCAAGTATTTTTTTTTTAGTCAATTAATTTTCATTTGGTTGATCAATGGTTAATAGATACGTATGTACGATCCAGTCGACTTATATTGGAGATTTTCTCTTTTAAACCAGAATTTTCGAGTCCCATACATCACATGGTTTCAGGAAATCAACATACCGCGTAAAATTAAGTTTTCGAGGAAAACGCGTTTACAAAAGTATTTGTTTTGGGGCTTTTTAATGACTTATTTGTACAGTAATTTTATAGAAAATTTAACTAGGAATCTGAAAAAGATGGCCCGAAGGCCGTATAGTGGCCCCTGGCGTCCCCAAAATGGCTTCTAAAAAAATGAATGTTGATGAAAAAACTCGTCTTACTTTCTTTATTTTAAATATTAAATTTCTCGGAGAATCCAAAAAAACTAATTGTAAATCATAGCACGCTCCCTAGTATCTCAAAAAAGGAACACTGTAACCGAAAAATTGAATTTCGATAAAAAATTTGTTTATTTTTTTCTTGACTTTTATAGTAAATTTAACGAAGAATTTTTAAAAAATCGGTTTGAAGACTGTATGTCCCTTATGTCTCAGAAAGAGCTCAAAACGAAAAAGCAAAATGTAAATGAAAAATTTTACATTTTTAAATTTTGGGACACTTCAGGACGTACGACCCTAAAACGAACTTTTTCAGATTCCTCGTACAAAAATTTATTTTTTACGCTCAACGTTGGTTCTAGTTCTTCCCTGTTGGTGTATGTACTCAAAAATCGTGAAAAAATACACATTTTGACAAAAATACATAAATATGCGGTGCAAATTCAATTTATTAACGAATTGAATATAAAATTAATGACAAGAAATTATCTAATGGAAAAATTTGATTTTCGAAAAACAATTATTACATTTACCATCGCATGAATATTTTTTTAAAAGCCTGTTGGTAAATTTTTCCACATGTTGTATCTATTGCGGTACATTCTGTCCTCCATGACCACGCCATCGGACTTGATGCGCAAATATTCGAAATTTTCATTCTTGGTGTGCATCGGCTTCCATAATTTTTCCTTCGAATTTCTGTTAGGATCCCTGCAGCAAAAAAAATAAATTTATGTTAGAAAGATGATATTTTAAAATAATTTTTCAACATTTACGTGATTTTCAAAATTGTCACAAATTTTTATGTAGGTATTTACCCCGAGATAGCGAAATTAATAACATAATTCAACAATGTATTCGAAACTCTTCTGTCTTCGATCGATCGCTTGGCTTCGTATTCTTCATAACGGAACAACAGGGGAATCTCATCAGCGTGACAAACGCCTATTATGAGTGTAATTTTCATCAATTTTTTTTCACCACAGATTATTTGAAAAGAAACTCGATAAATTCTACTGCAACTTACCTAAATCAATGGTTAAATTATAAGGGTCTACCAACGAATATGTTCCTCTGTGATCATACAGGTATAAATATTGCTCGCTGGGACCACTTTGTACGGTTTTCATCAATGGGTACAACCATGCCGAATCTGTTACCATCTGTAACATCAAAAACAATGTTTGAAATCGTCTGTAATATTTACAGCGTAAGATGATATTGGTTCTTTACGTACATCAGTGGCATGTAGCGCCGTTTCCAAACCAATATCTTCTTCACCGAAATAGAAACTGTTGACTGTTTGTGATATCATTGGTATATCTGATTCATTAGCTGTCACTATGTATAGATTGGCCAATGACAAAAAGAAATCTTTATTCGTGTTCATAAGCTTTGCTAAGAGTGCGCCTTTTCTTAGAAGCACTAAACAAAGAATTGCCACAGTTAAGTTACTATCTGTGGAAAAGTCAGCTTTCATTTTCGATTAAATATTCGCACATACACGCTGAAAGGAGGGCACCTTCGCCGCTGGTAATACCAGTCATCAATGGAACCATAGTTTGGTAATTCGTTGCAGAAGGTTCTTCGGGTAAAAATGCCAAACCTTCTTTTACACCCAATTCGATTGTTGGCATATACAGAAGATACTCCTGCAAAATATTAGTGGTTTTCAAAATAAGTGAACAGATACGAATAAGTTTTGGTAGATACCTGTTTGTATAGAAGAATTTGTGTAAACGCACTTGTAAACCGCCTGGTTTGGTAAATTCTTCAGTAGATATGTTTTGCAAACATTTCAATTGTTTCACAGAATTCAAAGGTGAAAAGCAGTCGGTTTTTTTAAGCAATTGATGCGCTACAATTTGGTCTAAACGTGCGCCTTTCACTTTGTAGCCGATTGGAAAATGAGACCAAGGAGCAAATGCACTACCACTCAAAATTATCGCTTTTTGAAACAATCCTTTAAAAAAAATTATTCCATCAGAATTTCTATGTACTTCATTCTTTCAAAGTTATTTCATACCTTTACTGAGAGGAGAAAACATATGGAAATGAATCGAAGCTGCTCCTGCACTTCCTCCTATCAAAGTTACGTTCTTAGGATCACCTCCAAATTGTCCGATGTTTTCCTTCACCCATTTTAACGCAAACGTTTGATCTTTCAAACCGAAATTACCGCTTATGGCGTTGTTATCGAGTGTAAGAGGAAAACCGTTCACGGCGAGGAAACCTGTTTGAACGATGGTTATTTCAGTTAGTGTCTTAATGCTTCAGAAGTTTTGCCATTTTTTTAAAGGTATTTATTGAATTTACCTAGGAGTCCCATTCGATAATTTATCGCTACGAAAACGACATCCCTTTCCATGAAGTATTCGCCATCATAATCCAAGGCGCTGCCCACTTGAAAGTAACCTCCATGAATACCGACTACTACCGGAACCTTACGCGAAGAGTTGAGTAACTCCTGAAATTGTATTCAGAATTAACTACTGTTTCTATCTCTCGTCTCGAATTATCAAAATTTCACTTACATCTGGTACATACACGTTTAAGTAAAGACAATCTTCTTGGCCGGTATTGTCAGATCTTTGGACACATATTGGTGGTGGTTGGGTGACGTCTTTAATTCCAGTCCATGGTTCTACTGGTTCTGGAGGCTGAGCAAGGAAAGATAAAAATTTAAAAAAAATGTCGATGTGCATTCATTTTCATGATATGAAATCCAGTAAAATTTTGTTGTACGGTTCCAAATTGTCAAAAATTTTCGCACAAAATTAGGTCGAATACTGTAGTCGGGTCTAATTAGTATAAAAAAAGGCTTCCCCCCGGATATTCTGTTAAACTAAACACTAAAACAAATAAATTTCGCTCTATGTCTTTTTTCCCCCTTCCGTTCTTTTTTCTGGATCCTCTCCAACATTTCAAACCCGTGTACCGCCTAATCCATGGGTCATAATGAAACAATTTTCAAACAAAAGTTGTTCTGCAACACCTAATGTGCATTTTCATCCCTTATAAAAATCCATTTTGGAGCAACTCCTGGCCCCCAAATTGGGAAATGAAACACGTTTTGAGAAAACTTCAGAATCACGTTTTCTTCATTTTCAACGTAAAGTTTCGGAGATGTGGCAAAATTTGTAACCACCAAAAGTATTCAGAATAGAATTTCCTATCCATTGAGATATATCGTGTCCATTTTCTCCAATTTTTCCCGACAGGGTGTCCCCCCCCCATCGCAAAAGTTGGACACACGAAAAAAAATTTGAATGATTTTTGTTCTTCGATATCTAATTTACAATTTCACTCATTATCGGAACTCATTTTGGAATTTTTTTTTTTCATATATAGGTTAACTTTTCAGATAAGGGAAAGAGGGAGAGGTCCACCATGTCCGGAAAAGTTGGGGGAAATGGTCGTGATATAGCTCATTGGAAAGGAAATGGAAATCTAATTATGAATATTTTTGGTGGTTACAAATTTTTCCATATCTCTGAAATTTTTCGTTGAAAATTAAGAAAACGTGATTTTGAAGTTTTCTCAACCCGTATTTTATTTCCAAATGAGGGAGGCAAGAGATGCTTCAAATTGGATTTTGATAAGGAATGAAAATGTGCATTAGGTTTTGATTTGAAGAACAAGTTTTGCGGAAAATGTTTTCATTACGACCGACTCATAAATTAGGCGCTACACGCGTTTGAAATGTTGGGGGTAGGGGGTAGACCCTCGGAAAAGATTTAGAGGAAAAAAAGGTATGCATAGGAGCGAAATTTATCTGGTGTAGTGTCGAAAACAAGAATCAATCATGAAATCAATTTTAACAGGAATCCCGCGTGGATGTACAATTGGTACCTGACTATTGGGCAAATTGATGAAAATTGTTATATGTGTTTTAAATTATTAGTTGGAATCATTGAAAAATTTCATACAATTGATCCAAACACGTAGCATAAATTTTTTTGTAGTTCAGAGCTTTTCACAGTTTTCACTTTATCAAACTTTTTAAAATCCACGAAAATTATTAATAGGTACTTCGACTTTTTTATCAATTTTACTCGCGATTATGATTTCGTTAAATAAATATGTCATGTTTTTTCGAAATCAAATATGTATTACCAAATATCTAGGTATTAAAAATCGTTACCTTGAATCGTAAATCGTTAATAGGTGGTTTTGCATAAGGAACACCTAAAAACTTATGAAATAATCGTCCTTCCTTCGTTCTTTTAGTGGTTCCATTAATAGTACCGTCTGTCAATTTCACCTCAATACAATTCACTCCGAGCATTAACGTTGATAAAAAAATACAAAAAATAGTATTCATTTTTAGGCCTTTTCGTTAGGTTGAAAAAAAATACTACGGTCGGATTTTCAGCTTCGATGTATTATATACGAATTTTGGTCTGCGTACCTGTTTTTCTTTGTACATACATTGTGTAATCAGACTGACGAATTTCGCCCTATTATCATTAATTTTACGAAGAAATAAATAATGAACTTATTTTTATTTAAAATTATGAATAGATACTTTAAGCACGTGTAAAGATAGGTGGCAGAAACGGGGTGCAATTATTGCACCTTGGAGTTTGATTCTTATGCAATTTCAATGAAAGTGAAGGTTTCATTGTAAAATCTAAATGACGCCCGCGAGATAAAAATGTAGCTGGTTTTATTATAGTTTTACACTTATTTCAGATATTATTTCAATGTGAAATTAATTTTAATAGCGTTGATAAATTTTATTGAAATGGAAATCGATAATTTTTCATACTAATCACATGTAGATACTATGTACTTAGTACTTACCTGCAAAACCAGAAAATAGAAATTTCACTTTGGTAGCAAGAAAATCAGAAAATAGCAATTATTTTAATGATTTTACTGCAAAAAACAAAAGTTTTCAACATTTTCCTCTTTCCTTGAATTTTTCAATCGAAAGGTAAAAAGAAGGTTCTTTTTTGACAAAGTTAAAGGAAACAAAAAGGTCACGAAAATGGCAAGAAACCCCCAAAAATAGCGAGAGTTTTCATTTTTGTAATCCAATAGACACCATGTCGATGTCGATAGGAATGATCCCTATTTTTTAGTCTTGAAAATTTTTTGTTCCATCTCTCAAAGTTCTTCATGTATAAAAGTACTCAATTTCCTTAGGTATCAGTCATCACTTCAAGTGAAGCATAAATGGTGACTACGAATCCAAAATTCTAAGAAAATCAAACAATTATTCAATTTTTAATCCTTCTATTTATATTTTTCTTTAAACAGAAAATTCTTCTTAAAATTTTCAACACTTTCAAATAGGTACCTATCTAAAAAGTAAGAAAAATTTCAGGTCATTTTGTACAAAAATTTGAAAAAATTATTGAAATTCGAAAAATTGTGATCTTTCTTGAGAAATAAGATTTTAATTATTTTGATGAAATCGCAAATCCGGACTAATAAAAATCACTTATTTAAAAAAAAACGCAATTTTGAAAAACGATTCAGTTTAATAAAAATGTTTTATTCCTTCTGTAAACATAGGTAATAGGTACTTAACTACTTACCTACTTGCAAGGTAATTTTTGCATCATTAGGTATTTGAATATTTCGGTTGCTCAACGTGTACTTACCTATTTGAAAACTATTCAACGCAAATTTGGTTTCATCGAGATTCACCTTTGAAAAAACCACTTTGAGTTGTGCCATTTTGATTTTATAAAATTTTCGTCATTTTGAGTGATCAACATTCATCAATTCATCATTGATGCTAAAATTGCGTGTCGTTGTGCTTTTTTCTAACGTAAGTATCTTGACTTGATTATGAGTCTTAAAGCTCCTGAGAATTCATTCCTAAAGTTATTTTGATCCTAAATCTGAAAGATGATCCATCTAGAGCAGAGGCGTCGTCAAAGGGGGCCCGGGGGCAGATCCCTCCCCCCGAAAAAAGTTCTGGCCCCCGCTTGCCCCCCCCAAAAAAAAATTCATGTTGTATTTATAAATTTACATTACACTTACATCAATAGGGATTTTCAAAACATTAAAACATGAAAAAACGTCATTTTAGGGCATTAAAAACCCAATTTTTTCAAAGTTCCGCCCTCGCTTCGCTCGGACATAAACAAAATCTCCTTTTTACCCGCTCCCTTTTTCCACTTCGAAAAAGCAAAAAAAGTTGTCCAACACACGGCCGCTTTTGTGCCCCCCCCCAATTTTCGATTCTGCCAACGCCACTGATCTGGAGGAGGTTGAAAATGTCTTAAAATGCATAAAAATTGTATTTGAAGAGAAATAAGCAAAAAATTACATATTTAGGATCAGGAGAAGTCCCCTATTACAAATTGGTCGAGCTTTATTGGTTCCGATTATGTCTTCAATATGAGGTTTTCGGGGATCCACCCCCTATTATGCATGAAGAAAAATTCAAAATTGCATTTTTTTTCGAGTGGGACGTACGTAGCAGCGTATTTTTTTTTGGTCACCAAACAAGAACATAAAATCCTATTTCTAGAGCATTTCTTCATCCGTGGATTATCGTCTACAAAAGAGCTTTCACGGATTAGAGTTTTGCTTAGAATTTTGGGATTTCCTATTGATATCAAAATGCATGTTTTTCGGCGCCTGGAATTAATCTCTATAGGTTAATATGACTTTTATTTCAAGCTGACCCTCGGATCTCTTTTACTCATCAATACATTGATCGACGGACCTTCTCTCCTCCACCTTATCGAAACCCATTCGTCATTTTGAGTTCCTTAGTATATCCAATATCCAATTGTAAATTTTCTAAAATTTGAAGTTCATTCTCCTCTATTACGGATTCAATTTGTTTTTTTTTTGTTATGAAATTATATCTCAAATATTTTCAACGGGTTCGAGCTATAAAGTTGGTATTATTCGCTGCGAAAGAGTTCAAATTTTAAAAAAAATCATGTGAGATCACGCGAAATAATTTGTTAGGATTCATATGGCTAATATACTTCGAGGGTACGAAAAATCCAAATTTTAAAACCCAGGTTCCTTTCAAATTCGATAAGAGGTTTGGTTTCTTGGTTTTTTAAACCAAAGTTGCACGAGCCTTGAAATGTTTTTTTTTTTTTTTTTTCAATTTGTATAAAACCTTCTTACCATAGACGTGGGTTTTGAAAGCAATAAGTACCTACTTCTATTTCATTTCTGAGTCAAGGTAGGGGAGAATTTTTGTCCTGAAAAACAGGTTTCTCCCTCAAGACCTTCACATGGGTCCAATATACGTACCGTTTTTTCCGGGTTTCTAAAAATGGGTGTGAAGCGGAATTAGATACCTACCCTATTTAAATTTTTGTTGATGCATCGTGGTCATATCAGAACCATTTCGTAAATTTTATACTTAGGTACTTACTCTTGTTGACATTCGACATACTACGAAATTTTATTGACTTGGAAAAAACTACGCGAAAAAGTTCAAAGTTTCCTGGAAAATCTCTGTCGTCTAAAGTAACAATAAAGAATAATCGCTGTACCTAATTTTTTTTACATGATTTACAATTATAAACGAATTATTATCGTTAACGTGTATTTTTATATGGAGGGAAAAAAATAAGAGATATATCAAAGTTTGGAGAATAAAACATGTTTATGTATATTTAAAATTTGTTATAGAAAGCGTCTGTTCGATGAATATGTTATGACTTTACTAAAGGTCGTAATTTTATTCAGATATTCTAATAGCATGTAGATTTATGAGTTTACTCGGTCGATGAAAATATTTCACTTTGGTTTCAATTTTTCGAAGAAAAAAAATATTAATATGCAATCGATATTTCATAAATTACGATTGATCCACACCTGAGAAAAAAATGCTTAATCGTCCGGAATACGAAAATTTTCACATTCTTACTTTTATTATATTCGTGGAACATGGAACCTATCAATTTTTTATCTTTGAATTCTGGCTGATTGCGACTCATTGCTGTGATTTTTCATCAGTTGAATAAATTTTGTATCTTCCAGCAAAAAATCTAGCCTACTGAATTTATGTAAATTAATATATCAGACTTCGACTCTGTAACATCAAATTTTCTCTTAAACAGAAATACCAGGAATTTGCAAAAAATAAAATGGATGCTCAGTAATCAATATATTTGAAAAATATATTTTTATTGCTCATTTCTAAATATATACGTAATTTTCATACGTTTTTAAAAATAAAATATATATTCGGGTGCATAATAAACATTTTCGCCGTAGCATCCCAAATTCCCTTCAGCTTGGAATATTTACTGCTCCTGTTGTTTGTTTTGGTTCTTCTGTAACCTTTCTTGATAAGGAGTTGCCATAGCGTTGATAACCAATAAATAAGCCTGTAAAGCGGCCTCCACTTCTTTATCATCAACTTTGATGTTTTCTAGTTGCTCAATGGTGAGCGGTTGGCCCGAATTTTGGGTGATTTGTTTACCCAAATTGACGAAACCTTCCTTTTGTTGGGAATTTTGCCCAATTCCAGCGTGCATGTTTGTGTTATCCGGTACGTTGTATCCTTCTTTTATCAAATAACTCTGGACCAATTTGAAAACGCGGTGGCGTGTTGGGTTCGTCAAAGTCAACTGTTTCGCAGGGTAGCCGGGTTTCAATACATAGATTTGCGGAAGTTGTTCTTTAGCGTTGGATAATTTTTGGTTGTGGGTTGATCGAACCGTGACATTTCGTACTCCAGCACCGAATACATCCATCATTAATTCATGACCCAAGTGCGAATCTTCTTTTTCTACGACGAGTATTAATAAACCACTGTTAACCGATCCTTGTAATGATTCGACGCTGTCGGCATTTACTGCAGAAAATTCGAGTAAATTGGACACTTTTGGTTCAGTTGCCGCCAAGAGGTTGAGAATTTCTCCTCTGATGGCAGCGGGATCGGATAAGTCTTTGGAGATGGGGTTTCCATTGGTGTGTGATTTGAGCTGAGGTGGGAAGTAGCGAATGGCTGGGTAGTCGTTAACTTCGTGTTGTTGGCAGATTTGTGCGTTTTGGCTTTCAGAACAATCAATGGCTGCTACTTTGATCACGTTTCTCCAGTCTGAAAACAATTTAACATAGATAATTAGTGAATGTTTGAAGTTGAAGAACCAAAATTACTCATTTATGAAATGAGTTTCAGGTTTATTAAAAATACCGTCCTTTAAAATTTCAAATTTTTATTCCGGATTTAAAGGTCTAGGGGATTTATTCCAAAAAATGAGGGTTTGTTTACAACAATACGTACTTAGATTTGGGATGTTTTAATCAAATTTCGTCGTCTATTCTGGTAGCCAAATCGGCGAAAATTTATAAAAATAGCAGTTCATGGAATTTAATGTAACACTCAGAAAAATGTGTGGTAAAATTGACTACAAATTGTGGAAAAACTTATCCAGTCCAGGTTTATGATGCTTTTTACCACAGTTGTGGTACTTTTTTTGCCACAACTGTGATAAAAAGTACCACAGTTGTGATTAAAACTTGAAAAAGTACCACAGTTGTGGTGAAAAGGATCATAAACTCGGACTGGATAAGTTTTTCCACAATTTGTGATCAATATCGCCAAACTTTTTTTTCTCAGTGAAGCGTCTCTATTCTTAGTTTTTTTTGGAAACAAAATTTTATTTTTCTTAAATTATGCTTATAATCACATCATTTCACCATCGATTTTGGGGACTAAAGTACATCATTATTAAACCTAAAAAAACAGGGAGTAAAAGTAATTTTTTATCATTTCTTCCATGTTCATCATTTTGGCAGCACTAAATTTTATAAACATTATCAAAACTAAATTCAAATGTGTTATCAGAATCATTGAATTGGAACCGGCAAATTCGTGATTCGGAAATTTTTATTTTCTAAAATGTATCAATTTGTGTGATTATTACCTTCGATTGGCTGAACCTACCCAACGTTGATTTTAAAAAAGAGAATATTTTCAACATTACATCGTAACGCTCAAATCTACATAGGCACTAACTGTGAATTCGATTTCAAATTTTTCATTCCAAAAAGTATTCGATTAGTTTAATTTTGTTTTTGTTCAATCTTCAGGTGATCTTTTTGTTAGCAGATGCAGCTTTATTTTCAATAACGTAATTTTCATTGCATTTCTTTTTATTCATTCATTCAAATTTCGAGTTTGAATTCAACTTTCAACATGTAGGTAATGATATGTTTC
The DNA here is from genome assembly GCA_033439095.1 of Pseudococcus viburni. NCBI lineage: Eukaryota > Metazoa > Arthropoda > Insecta > Hemiptera > Pseudococcidae > Pseudococcus > Pseudococcus viburni. Next base: position 312,928 of record JAVBJF010000255.1, read on the forward strand.
TTTTGTGTAATTTAAGAAAAATTCTTTATACAACAAGATACTCTAGTCCCTAGTTATATCAACTACTATTTTGGAATAGGTAAGTTTTTATTTCGCGGAATAAGCTTTATTCTCAAAATATGTGAATAGACCTTAAATTATAAAATGAAATATGTCAATATTAAAAATTTTTAATTATTTTTTTGTTTTAAACAAATACAGATAATTATTGAATTTTTACTGGCAGAATAAGGAAATATGAGAAAAAATGAGTCTCTCGTTTAAATATTTTCATAATTTGTGAAATAAATTGACTATATCAAAAATGGATAACGAGGTTAGGCACAAATGAGATTCAATTTTGCCTCATTTTTGAGCGGTATATTGGGGTGGGGGGAGGGGTGTTCAATTATTCAAACATCATTCTTAGGGAATGAACTGATGAAAAAAATCAGGTAGGTATGGTATATGATAAGTTCACAAAAAATCTTCGATTTTAATGTGCCAGTGTGTGGGGTACTTCTTTGAGAAAATATGTTTTGCTAAAATTTATATTTTTATGGAAAATTAAAAAAATTACCAATGAAAATAGAATCACTTACTTTGAATAGAAGAAGCGAGTTCTTTGTAAACAGGGGCATATTTAACGCAATGGTCACTGGGAGAGTTGTAGAATTGAACCACTGATGCGCTTTCCGAATTGTAAACATTTTCGTTGAAATTGTTCGCCGTCAGAATAACAACTCCATCGGACGTTGAGTATAAACCGGACACTGATCTTGGTCCACGTTGATTTTGAGGAATCGCTTCAATTTGATTCGTTATAATTAATAACGAATGAATCGCGAACAAACCGAGTAACATCATTTTGGTAAAAAAATGTTTGTCAAAAACAAATTTTCACAATTATTAATGGTCTTAATTAACGAAGTGTCGAGATGAAATGAGCTCGACGGCGTATACAAGAGTATATAATGATTATATCGCTCACAGTGTATCACGACTGATAAGGGATGCGTTGATTTCTTGCAATTTATATCTGCGTTTACTTTACGTCAGTCCTTCGTGAATACAATTAAATTGATTGCATGTGTGTAGCCAATTACTTATCCAACACCTCATCAGAAAGTTCAAAGATGAAGTAAACAATGAAGAAATTGTGGTCGATTATCATAAACTGAAATTTTTCAGCGAATTTTTCTCGGTTTTTGAATTGAGTTACATTTGTGTATCTACTTTAAAAAATAGCGAAGCTGAGTCAGAATTTCTAATTTTTTGAGGATGGAAAATTTATACCTATTAATAAAATGGCGAACTTCAGAAGATCTAACTACCTAAATAATCTTACCTATTCCATTTTGAAAGCAAACAATAGTTATCATTTATTTTGTATGCGTTCTTTGATGATTATAAATATTATCTATCTACTTTTAATTGTACTTATTCCATTGATTATGGTTCAATTTCCTATGACTTCGATAACTTTGATGAGTTTGAAGATTTTTCAAATTACTTTAATTGGAAGGGCAGATTCAAAATTTTATAATGCTCAAAATTATTTGTAGAATTTTTCATTTGAAAAATTTTTAGTATGAGCTTCAGGTAGGTACAAAGATTAGAGAGGGTCGAAAAAAATTCCTCAGATTTTTACGAAAATTAACGAGGCAATTTCCTGTTAGCAGGGTCCTCTCAAAAAAATCTGAGCAATTCTGACGCTAACCAAGCAGTTTCGAAAATCCGTTTTCTGAAAGAAAAGTTCCAGATTTTTTCTTTAAATTTTTTTTACAAATATTTCCATGGATATGTTTTAGGACTGGGTCTATTTGCAGCAATAATTGAGTGCGGTAAAACAAGTTTAATAGACGGAGGTATAATAAGTTCCGTGTTTCCCTTAGTGTTTCCTTACGCGCGAATTGCGTTGCCTAACCTTTCACTTTTAGGAAAACCTAATGTATTTGCTGTGACTTTATAATGAAAATCCCCTTTTCTCCAAGGAAGGGGGTTGAATGGTTATGGGTGGCACCACAAACCAACACTAACGAAGCACCAACGATTCCATCCGCTGTGTATTTTTTCTAATTGTATGATGTATGCCCTATGCCTAACCCATTTCCTGAAAAACATTTCTCCTGTTCCCTACTTATTTTCCTCAATATCTGGAGAAGAGGGGCAACACTAAATCATGCGCTTTTCGGCACAAACCAGCACTAACGTAGCACAAACGAATGACATGTGTTGACTCCAAATGTGGGGGTGGGTGAAATTTCTGAGACCAACAAACTAGGCAATTCGTATCTCTCAATTCAAAAACGATTGCATCAATTTTAAAAATCGTGTCGAATTGATCACCCATGTCCAATGTGTAAGACATTCTTGAAAATGGCGATCGCGTTCCCGCTATGTTTTTCTTCTTTTTCTACAGCACATTTTTCAGAAAATCTACTTGACCGAATTCAAAGAGATTTTGTGAGGAGGTATTATTGCCCTAATAGAGTATTTTTCAACAGAAATGTTTTTGAAGGGAGAGCGTGTTATTCCTATTCTAGAGATTGACATTATACAGACAGAAAAAATATTGGTGACATAGGTAACCTATTTTTGAAGGCATTGTGATGAGTATTTGTTTGAAATGATTGTTCATTTTTTTACGCCTTCAGATACCTATTTTATTACTGATTGAAAAAATCAACCCCCCTCTTCCACAAAAATGTTGCTTATCAAGATTATTGGGTACCTTCACTTTACTTTTATCTTGTCGTGTCAGAGCTTTAAATACAGCTTTCAATAATTATTCAATTTGAAAATCTAGGCCCTATTTTTATTTGGTTATATTAAGTAATAGCTATGTTAATTAGGGTGGGCTGAAAAACATAAATTTTTGATTTTTGAATCGAAACACTTTGCAAAAAACGAAACCTGGGTGAGGTGTTCGCCTTCAGTGAGGACGGGAATTCAATTTTGGAAAATAAAAATGGGTTCTTTTTTTTAAATTATGAGATATGAGAAAAAATCCAAATTCGATTGATATTTTCCGATCACATAAAAACCTTCAATTCTTCAAAAATTGTTAAAAATTCAAAAAAATTCAAAATTAATTAAAACCAATTTTAGAGATTATTTAGTGACTAGGCCAAAAAACAACTTTTTTGATAAAATCAGTGTTTTATAAATTTTTAAAATTTTCTTTCATGAAGTGTAGTAAAAGAAATTTAAAAACTATAAAACATCAATTTTTTCAAAAAAAGTACTTTTTGGTCTAGAAAAGTCTCTAAATAAACTTTAATATTGATTTTAATCTATATTTTTAATTTTTTTGAAAGCATTGAATTTTTTGAAAATTTTTAAAGAATTGAAGGCTCTTGTATGATCAGAAGATATTAATAGATTTTTATTATCATTTTTTTCCCTATCTCCCCAGCCTTCGTCTTTTTTGCGCGGTGTTTGGATTCAAAGGTTTTATGTTATTAAGTACCTAGGTACTTTTGAATATGAAGACGTAATCGACTTGAAAATATTGCCGACGTTTGAAGGCTGTATCTTGTCCATTGGTTGCCCGGTATGCAAAAAAAGCAGACAAATGGGCAGAAAAGAGCAGAAATTCTCATTTGTCTGCTCTTTGGACCCCCGTTGCGCGATGAACGGCCTTTTTTGACTACCTGTTGCTCGTTAAACGACTCTTTTTCACCCCCCCCCCCGTTGCGCATCGGGAGCAGACAAGAGCAGACAAGAGAAGACAAGAGCAGAAAAGAGAGCAGAAAAGAGCAGAAAAGAACAGAAAAGAGCAGAAAGTTGCAGTATTTGTCTGCTTTTTTTGCCTACCGGGTGGTGCCCCCAAAAACGAAAAAAACTGAAAAAATTTCACAGTGATTGAAATTTGGAATTTCATGTAAAAATGAGTAAAAAAAACAAAACTTGATTTTTTGCGCTCTACGTGGTACGTTGGTAATTGGTATGCAGTTTTTCATTATGAATGAGATCATGGGAATGAGACGAATATAATTTCTTTTCATGTATGATGTATGGTAGGTATATTCAAACGTCGGGCAATAATACAAATTTTGAAAAAAAAAAACTAAAATATGCAATGCGAATTCAATTTATTAACGAATCTTATATAAAATTAACGACAACAAATTATTAAGTGGAAACATTTTTTGAATTTTCGGAAAAACATTGATTACATTCACCATCGTATCATTATTTTTGGAGGTCAATTGGTAAATTTTTCCACAGCTTGTATCTACCGTTGAACAATCCACTTTCCATTGAAACGCCGTCGGTCTTGATATGCAAATATTCGAAATATTCATCTTGAGTTTGCATCGGTTTCCATGATTTTTCCTTCGAGTGCCTGTTGGGATCGCTGCAGCGAAAAAATAAATTCATATAGAAGGATGATCTGCGTAATTTTCAAAATTCTCGCAAATTTTTATGCACTTACCCCGAGATGGCGTAATTGATCCAATATTTCAACACTGTATCCGAAACTCTTCTGTCCTCAATCGATCGTTTGGCTTCTAAGACTTCATATCGGTACAACAGAGGAATCTCATCAGCGTGACAAACGCCTATTGAAAGTTTGATTTTCATTTTTTTTTTTTACTGTAAATTATTCGAAAAAAACTCAATAAATTATACTGCAACTTACCCAAATCTATGGTCAAATTACGGCTATCCTGCAACGAAAATGTTCCTCTGTGGTCATACAGGTATAAATATTGCGAACTGGGGCCACTTTTTACGGTTTTCACCAACGGGTTCAGCCATGACGAATCTGTTATCATCTGTAACATCAGAAACAATGTTTGAAATCGTCTGGAATATTCACAGCGTAATATGATATTGGTTCTAAAATTGGTGTTACGTACATTTGTGGCATGTTGCGCCGTTTCCAAGCCAATATCTTCATTACCGAAATAGACATCGTTGACTGCTTGTGATATTATTGGTATATCTGATATGTTAGCTGTCGCTATGTATAGATTAGCCAATGACAAAAATAAATCTTTATTTGTGTTCATAAGCTTGGCTACGAATGAGCCATTCCTCAGAAGCGCTAAACAAAAAAATATTGCAACATCATGTTACTGTCAGTGCAAAACGAGTTTTCATTTGTGATTAAATATTCGCACATACTCGGTACAATGAGGGCACCTTCGCCGGAGTTCATGCCAGTCAACCATGGAACCTTAGTTATGTAATTTGTTGCGGAAGGTTCTTCGGGTAAAAATGGCGAATCTGTTACACCTATTTCGATTGTTGGCAAATACGGGATATAAGCCTGCAAAGTATTGATGGTTTGAAAAATAAGTAAACGTTACCTACTTATACAAATAGGTTTAGGTAGATACTAGGGTGGACCGAAAAACCAAAAATTTTGATTTTTGAAAAGTTACCCCCGCAAAAGTTGTTGTCTGGATAGACTAGGAAAATTAAATAAAAAATTTCAAAATCGATTCATATCTTCCGATCGCGCAAGAGCCTTCAATTCTTTAAAAATTACCAAAAATTCAAAATTTCAAAAATTTCGAAAAAATTTTTAATTGACTAAAATTAAATTTTAGAGCTTTTGTAATGACTATCTAGACCAAAAAGCTTTTTTTAAAAAAAAAAAATCAGTGTTTTATAACTTTTTTCAATTTTTTTCAGAGATGAAGAAATATGAAAAATTAAAAAAAAACTATAAAACATGGATTTTTTCAAAAAAGTCGTGCTTTTTGCTTCAAATAGACCCTAAATAAACTCTAAAATTGATTTTAATAAATTTTGATTTTTTTTTGAATTTTTTAAAATTTCTGAAAATGTTGAATTTTTGACAATTTCCGAAGAATTGAAGGCTCTTGCACGAACGGAAGATATGAATCAATTTTGAAATTTTTCATTTTATTTTTCTAGTCTATCCAGCTAACAACTTTTGGCGGGGGTAACTTTTCAAAAATCAAAATTTTTGGTTTTTCGGCCCACCCTAGAGATATCTGTAAGTATAGAAGAATTTGTATAAACGCACGTGATATCCTTGTGGGTTGGTGAAATTTTCAACAGGTAAACCTTGCAAACATGTCAATGGATCCAGAGGAACATAGCATTGAGTATCACAAAGCATTATAGCCGCTGCGGCTTGGTCTAAGCGTAGTGGTATTGGTATGTTAGGAATTGTGTAGTACTTGGCGGGAAAATGAGACCAGGGAGAAAATGCATTACCACTTTCCATTATCGCTTTTTGAAACAATCCTTTAAAAAAAATTATTCCATCAGAATTCATTTTTATTTCATTTTTTCAAAGTTGTTTCATACCTTTACTGAGAGGAGAGAACATATGGAAATGAACAGAAGCTGCTCCAGCACTTTCCCCTATCAAAGTTACGTTGTTAGGATCGCCACCAAATTGTCCGATGTTTTCTTTCACCCATTTTAACGCCAGCGATTGATCTTTTAAACCAAAATTACCACTTATGCGGTGGTTATCAAATATTATACCAAGTAAATCGTTCACGGCGAGGAAACCTATTGAAACAATGGTTATTTCAGGAATCATTTTAATGTCTTCGAAATTTTACAGTTTTTCAAGGTATTTATTAAATTTACCTAGGACTCCCAGTCGGTAATTCATTGCTACGAAAATGACATCCCTTTCCATGAAGTAATCGGCAGCGTAATCATTGCCACTACCGGCTACAAAGGCTCCTCCATGAATACCGACCATTACCGGAGCTTTACCCGATGAGTTGAGTAACGCCTGAAATCATATTTAGAATTATCTGCTGCTTCTATCTCTCATTTAGAATTATCAAAATTTCACTTGCATCTGGTATGTACACATTTAGGTAAAGACAGTCTTCTTGTCCGCCACCCCTACTTGGAGGAGAACCTGGGAAACGATATTGGACGCATATTGGTGGTGGTGTGGTGAAGTTTTTTTTGTCAGTCCATGATTCTGCTGGTTGTGGAGGCTGAGGAAAAACACATTAATTTTGTTTAAATAATGCGAATCTACGTTCATTTGTATGATACGGTTTCAAAGTTGTCAAAAATTTCCACACAAAAACATGTTGAATGTGGGCAAATTTATAAAAAATTGTTATATGTATTCAAAATTAGTTGGAATCGAAAAATTTCATAAAATTGATCCAAACACGAAATAATAACTACCTATATCTACGTATTTATTTTTTCGAATCATGATTTTTTTTTTTTAGAGCTTGCCACTTTATCAAACTGTTGAAAATTAACGAAAATTTTTAATCGACTTCCTTTCAATTTTACTCGAGATTATGATTTGGTTAAGAAAATATGCCCTGTTTTTTCGAAATCAAATAAATTTTACAAAGTATCTATAAACAGTCCTTACCTGGAATCGTAATTCCTTGATAGGTGGTTTTGCATAAGGAATGCCTAAAAACTTGTGAAATAACCTTCCTTCTTTCGTATATGTATCGGTTCCAGTGATGTTGATGTTCTCATTGTTCACTTTTATCTCAATACAATTCACTCCGGCGAGAATTAATGTTGATAAAAAAATACAACAAATAGTATTCATTTTTGGACCTTTTCGTTAGGTTGGGAAAAAAATACTACGGTCGGATTTTCAACTTCGATGTATTATATACTGAGGTTGGCCTGCGAGTGATTAAATCTAATAAATACATGTGTTTTTCTTTGTACGTACATTGTGTAATCAGGGTGACGGATATCGCCATCCATTATCATTAATTTTACGAAGAAATAAATAATTGCTTTATTTTTATTTAAAATTGTGAACTCTTTAAGCACGTGTACGTAAATATAGGTACCTAGCTTAAAGAGGGTGCAATCATTGCACCTCTGGCGTTTGATTTGTATGCCATTTCAAGGAAAGTGAACATTTTATTGTGAAATCTTAATGATGCGAGATAAAGATGTAACTGGTTCTATTATGGTCTCACACTCTTATCAGATAACTTTAATTCAATGGGAAAATAATTTTAATTACGGTGATCAATTTTATTGCAATAGAAATAGATAATTTTTCGTACTTACTTACATGCTCCACAGCCACAGGATCACAGGAATGATCCCTATTTTGTGGACTTGAAAATTTTTTGTTTCATCTCTCGGAATTGTTTATGTAAAAAAGTGCTCATTTTCCATATCACTCTAAGTGAAGTATAAGTGGTGATTATGGACCCCAAAATTCTGAAAAAAAATCGAACAGTTACCTATTCATTTTTCATTCCTTCTATTTATGTTTGTCTCTGAACAGAAAATTCTGCTAAAAATTTGCAACACTTTCAAATACCTAAAAAGCAAGCAAAATTAAAGCTGCCTTATTCAAAAATTTGAAAAAAATCATTGAAGTTCGAAAAAAAATTATCGTCTTTCATAAGAAATACTATTTCTAAAACGCATTTTTGGAAAACGACAGTTGAATTAATGTGGCCAGGTAGGGAAAACTGAAAAGGTACCTAAAGTCGGAATTATTGAAAATGATTATTTTTTGGCTGAGATAATAGAGACTAAGAGGAACATTTTGAGATCTTGATGAACATCCTATTTCGATTTTTCGCCTCGATAGAGATTAGAGACATTTGAAATACAGAAAATCATGAATTCCTAAAAAACAAAAAGCCGAGAAAAATGTTTTTAAAGTTTTTATAGGTACTTCTGTTATTCATGTTTCAAATATTAAAAAAGCTGCCAAAACTACTTTCTTGTTTTGAAATTTCACGAGGAATTCTTTTTTGATGTCAAAAATTACCTTAGGAGAAGTGAAAAATGAAAAAGTCACAACCTTCAACAGACCGTATTTTGCAGATCTCGTAGATTTTTTCAACGTTCCAACTTCAGGTATCGCATACCGTACCTTTTCCTTACTCTCTCAATTATAAATCAGTGAAAATTACCGAAAATCACTGAGAAACAGTCAGAATTGCAGCACAGGAGAAAATCCGTGAATTTTTTTCAGTGAAAGAAAATCACTGGAAATCAGTGAAAATTCACTGAAAACTCAGTAATATTTATGAAATTCACTGAAAAATCTGCGAAATTCTTTGAATAATCAGTGAAAAATCACTGAAAATCCCTGTGCTGCAATTCTGACTGTTTATCAGTGATTTTTCACTGATTCGGAATGAGAGAGTAGTTGGTTTAAACATCATTTAGACATCTTCTAATAGGTTTATCTAAGTGAAAGTTTTTCTGTGAAACTTTGGTACCAGCTGCGTATAGGTCTGAACTAGGTACCTAAAAACGCAAAAAACGAATTTTCGATAAAAATTACCCATTTTTCGTTTTTCGACTTTGAGTACCCTGTCCCTGCGCGGGTCACAAATGCCTATTTCAAACATAGGTATTTTTGCGCCATTATATGATCATATCGGTTGCTCAAGCGCGTATTTAAAAAACCTCGAGTTTTTTACTTTTCAAAAATATCAATTTTTTTTATTCAACGCGAATTTTGTTTCATCGATGTACACACACCTTTGAAAAAATTTCTTTGAGTTGTAAAATTTTGATGTCAGGAAGTTTTCATTGTTTTGAGTTAGTATCATGGATGCCTAAACTGCTTATTTCCGTGATTTTTTCTTAACATTTTGATTTGAATTCGAGTTTTGAAGCTCTTAAGAACTCATTCCTAAAGTTATTTTGATCCTTAACCTAAAAGATAATCCGCTGAGAATTGGGCTAATCCAAGGTTTAAAAATTTTCGATGCTAGTGAATTGTGAAAATATCAATATCTTCGACTAATTCCGCTTGTGATGTCTTTTTAAGTTTTTTAAAAAAAAAGTGTCCATTTACTTTTCTTGTTCGGTATCCGAAAAAATACGCTACCAAAATGTAGATATAATATATACCTACCATGTGTTCCATTCGAAAAAACGTATTTTTGTATTTTCCTTCTGGCACAATAGGAAGGCAAACCCCTGAACTTTCCATTTTGGGAACATGGTCGGAACGAACGAAACTTAACGAATTTGAAATAGGGACTTCTCTGGATCTTAATTAAATTTTTTGGTTGTTATTGCACTTTAAATGTAATTTTTATGCATCAGGGCATTTTTTACGAAAAAAAACTCTGTTGATCCAAGTATTACTGGGAACCAAAAAATTCTCACCAATTATGTTGAATGAGGTCATTTCAAATCTTAGTCGAAATTCGCGAAGATCTTACAAAAATATCGGCACATCGTCCCTCTAATACCAAAAGGACGTAACTCCATTCGCCACTTGAGACCTGTGTGGACGGTTCTTTTCAACCTGACGCGGGTTCCATTGGATGTATGAAAGTTTTCAATGAAGAAATGAGTATATCTACTAGTCAGCCCTACTTTTTAGCAGTTCTCAACAATTCCCATATCAACTTCATTTTTGTAGGGTAAAACTTTATGAAAGGGCGGTCGAAATTCAAAATGACCATAATTTTTGAATTCAGCGCAAAATTTCAAACTATTTTGATGGATCGCATCGATAAATTCGAAAAAGTCCTTCACAATTCAATTTTGGTAGGCAGTGGGAGGTAAGTAACGCCGCCGTTTGCCTTTGTAAATTCACGTTCTGCCGATATTCTTTTGAGATCTACACGAATTTCGACTTGAAATTATCTCAGCTAACGTAATTAATTAGAATTTTTTGGTTTCTAGCAATATTTCGGTCCACAGAGCTGTTTTACTGTTTAAAATTAGTTCAATGTACGCGCAATTTTTTCTTGGATTTATGAAATATTTAAGAAATCTGCCTTTGAATTTTTTTACTCGCAAACTTAAAATGGATGTGAAGCACAAGTAGAAACCCTATTTAGATTTGTGCTGATGTATCACGGCGATTTCGGAATCATTTTATCAATTTCATGCTTAGATACTTACCTACTTTTGTTGACAATCGACATCTTGAATTTAAAAAAATGCTCAAAATGGCTCAAAGTTCCTTAGGAACTGGGAAGTCTCTGAGTTGATTTTTCATCTGTTGAATAAATTTGGTTTCTTGCAGCGAAAAATCTAGCCTATAGTTGGTACAACGAAAGAATGTAGTTTTCCCCTACATTCTCCCACCACAAAATTTAAGAACGTTGAGTTGTTATTGGACGAAATTTGAAATCAACGCGCGTCGTTGGTTTCCGCGTTGCGAGTCGAGTAGGGGAAATGTAAATTCTTTCGTTGTACGTACTATAGGTACTGATTATGTCATTATATCAGACTTTCAGACTTCGACTATGCAATATGAAATTTCCTCTGACTCTGAGACGAAAATATCAGGAATTTACAAGAAACAGAATAGATGCTCAGAAATCAGTATATTTGAGGAATATATTTTGAACGCTTTTTCTAAATATATACGTATTTTTCATACGTTTTGTTGATTAAATTAAAATAAAAAATAGATCGTGTTTGTTATAAACATTTTCGCCATAGCATGCCAAATTCCCTTCAACCTGGAATATTTACTTTTCCTTTTGTAACTTTTGCTGATATGAGGTCGTCATAGTATTGGTAAACAATGAATAAGCCTGAAAAACAGCCTTCAAATCATCATCTTTCGAGTTTCCTAATTGGTGTTTGGTGGAAATCAGATGTTTGATTAATTCACACATATCAATTTTAGGAAAACCTTCCAGTTGTTGGGAATTTTGCACAATTCCAGCGTGCATGTTTGTGTTATCCGGTACGTTGTATCCTTCTTTTATCAAATAACTCTGGACCAATTTGAAAACGCGGTGGCGTGTTGGGTTCGTCAAAGTCAACTGTTTCGCAGGGTAGCCGGGTTTCAATACATAGATTTGCGGAAATTGTTCTTTAGCGTTGGATAATTTTTGGTTGTGGGTTGATCGAATCGTGACATTTCGTACTCCAGCACCGAATACATCCATCATTAATTCATGACCCAAGTGCGAATCTTCTTTTTCTACGACGAGTATTAATAAACCATTGTTAACCGTTCCTTGTAATGATTCGACGCTGTCGGCATTTACTGCAGAAAATTCGAGTAAATTGGACACTTTTGGTTCAGTTGCCGCCAAGAGGTTGAGAATTTCTCCTCTGATGGCAGCCGGATCTGATAAGTCTTTGGAGATGGGGTTTCCATTGGTGTGCGATTTGCGCTGAGGTGGGAAGTAGCGAATGGCTGGGTAGTCGTTAACTTCGTGTTGTTGGCAGATTTGGGCGTTTTGGGTTTCTGAACAATCAATGGCTGCTACTTTGATCACGTTTCTCCAGTCTGACAAAAATTTAACATAGATAATTAGTGAATGTTTGAAGTTGATGAAACAAAATTACTCATTTATGAAATGAGTTTCAGGTTTATTAAAAATACAGTCCTTTAAAATTTAAACTTTTATTCCTGATTTAAAGGTCTAGGGGATTTATTCCAAAAAATGAGGGTTGTTTACAACAATACGTACTTAGATTTAGGATGTTTTAATCAAATTTCGTCCTCTATTTTGGTAGCCAAATAGGTGAAAATTTATAAAAATAGCAGTTCATGGAATTTAATGTAAGCGTCTCGATTCTTAGTTTTTTTGGAACAAGATTTTATTTTTTCGAATAAGTTCTTATTTCGCGGAATAAGCTTTATTCCCAAAGGCTGTAAATAGACCTTAAATCATAAAATGAAAAATGTCAATGTTAAATTAAAAAATTTTTTGTTTTAAGGATATTCAAATAATTATTGAATTTTTACTGGCAGAATAAGGAAATATGAGAAAAAATGAGTCTCCCCTTTAAATATTTTTATAATTTGTGAAATAAATTGACTGCCTTCATCAAAAATGGATAATGAGGTAAGGTACAAATGAGATTCAATTTTGCCTTATTTTTGAACGGTATATTGTGATGGTGGGGGGGAGTTTAATATTTCAAACACCATTCTTAGGGAATGAACTGATGAAAAAAATCAGATATTTGATAAGTTCACAAAAAGTCTTTGATTTTAATGTTCCAACGAGCGAGATACTTTTTTGAGAAAATATATTTCGCTAAAATTTATATTTTTACCTATGGAAATTTAAAAAAATTACCAATGAAAATAGAATCACTTACTTTGAATAGAAGAAGCCAGTTCTTTGTAAACAGGGGCATATTTAACGCAATGATCACTGGGAGAATTGTAGAATTCAACCAATGAGGCAGTTTCCGAATTGTAAACATTTTCGTTGAAATTGTTCGCCGTCAGGATAACAACTCCATCAGACGTTGAGTATAAACCGGATACTGATCTTGGTCCACGTTGATTTTGAGGAATCGCTTCAATTTGATTCGTTATAATTAATAACGAATGAATCGCGAACAAACCGAGTAACATCATTTTGGTAAAAAAATGTTTGTCAAAAACAAATTTTCACAATTAATGGTCGTAATTAACGAAGTGTCGAGATGAAATGAGCTCGACGGCGTACACAAGAGTATTAATGATTATATCGCTCACAGTGTATCACGACTGATAAGGGATGCGTTGATTTCTTGCAATTTATATCTGCGTTTACGTTACGTCAGTCCTTCGTGAATACAATTAAATTGATTGCATGTGTGTAGCCAATTACTTATGCAACACCTCATCAGAAAGTTCAAGGATGAAGTAAACAATGGAGAAATTGTAGTCGATCATCATAAACTGAAATTTTTTCATCGAATTTGTCTCGGTTTTTGAATTGAGTAGCATTCTGTAGGTATCTACTTTAAAAATCGCGAAACTGAGTCAGAATTTGAAATTTTTTGAGGCTGGAAAATTTATATCTATTGATAAAATGGTGAACTTCAGATCTAATTAAATAATCTTATTCCATTTTGGAAGCAAACAATAGGTACCTATAGTTTATTTTCATGTTCGTGTTCTCTGAGTTTGAAGATTTTTCAAATTACGTTAATGGGAGGGGCAGATTCAAAATTTTACAATGCTCAAAATTATTTGTAGAATTTTTCTTTTAAAAAATTTTTGGTATGAGATTCAGGCAGGTACCTACAAAGATTAGAGACTAGAGAGGGTCGAAAAAAATTCCTCAGATTTTTACGAAAATTGACGAGACAATTTCCTGTTAGTAGGGTCCTCCCAGAAAAAATCTGAGCAATTCAGACGCTAATCAAGCAGTTTCAAAAATCCGTTTCCTGAAAGAAAAGTTCCAGATTTTTTCTTTAAATTTTTTTTACAAATATTTCCATGGATATGTTTTAGGATTGGGTCTATTTGATGCAGTAATTGAGTGCGGTCGACGTAATATTTGCGACGCAGCGCCTTTTACTTTCAGAGTTTAGAAAAAAATCAAGTTTAATAGACGGAGGTACAATAATTGTACCATGTTTCCTTACGCGTGACTTGCGTTGCCTAACTTTTCACTTTTAGGAAAACCTAATGTACTTTCTGTGACGTTATGATGATAATCCCCTTTTCTCCAAGGAAGCGGGTTGAAAGGTTATGAGTGACACCACAAACCAACACTAACGAAGCACAAACGATTCCATCCGCTAAAATTAGTGACATAGGTAACCTACTTTTGAAGGCATTGTGATGAGTATTTGTTTGTAATGATTGTTCATTTTTTATGCCATCAGATACCTACATATTTATTAAGTACTGATTGAAAAAATCAATCCCCTCTCCATCTTCAACGAGAAATGTTGCTCATCAAGAATATTAGGTACCTTCACTTCACTTTTGTCCTGTCGTGTCAGGGTTTTAAGTACAGCTTTCAACAATTTAATTAAAAATCTAGGTCCAATTTTCATCTGGTTAGATTAAGTAATAGGTACCTTATGTTAATTAGGGTGGGCTGAAAAGCAAAAATGTTTGATTTTTGAATCGAAACTCCTTGCAAAAAACGGAAGCTGGGGAGACTAGAAAAATGAAAAAAAATTCCAAATTCGATTGATATCTTCCGACCACGCAAAAGCCTTCAATTCTTCAAAAATTGTCAAAAATGCAATTTGTTCAAGAATTAAAAAAAAATTCAAAATTAATTAAAATCAATTTTAGAGCCTATTTAGTGACTAACCAAAAAGCACTTTTTTTTTGATAAAGTCTGTGTTTTATAACTTTTTGAAATTTTCCTTCATGAAGTGTAGTAGGAAAAATTTTAAAAACTGTAAAACATCAAATTTTTCAAAAAAAAGTGCTGTTTGGTCTAGATAGTCACTAAATAAACTTTAAAATAGATTTTAATCAATTTTGAATTTTTAAAGAATTGAAGGCTCTTGCGTGATCAGAAGATATTATTCGATTTTTATTATAAATTTTTTTTTCTAGTCTCCCCAGCATTCGTCTTTTGCGCGGTGTTCGGATTCAAAAATCAAAAATTTTGGTTTTATGTTAATAGGTACCTGTTGAAGATGTACCTAATAGACTTGAAAATATTGCCGATTTTTTCTTTAAAACCGGAATTTTTGATTTCCATATGTGACAATGTTTCAAGAAACCAACATAGAGCGTACCTAAAATTAAGTTTTTAAGAAAATCGCTTTCAAAAAATGATGTTGTTTTTGGGCTCAGTGAATTATTTATGCAGTAATTTTAAGTTTATAGGAAATTTAGTGAGGAATGCAAAAAAGTTGGTTCGAAAGCGGTATAGTGTCCCCATAATTGCTTCAAACAAAAAATAAAATGTTAATGAAAAAACCATTGGTTATTTTCTACGTTATTTTTATAGAAAATTTCAGGGAGAATCCGAAAAGACTGATTTTAGGGTCACAGCACGCCCCAAGTCCTTCAACAAAGCCCGAAACCAAAAAAAAAGATGAAATTTTGATGAAAAATTCGTTTGTTTTCTTCTCGACTAGAAATTTGAAAAAATTGTCTTGAAGGCTGTATCTTGTCCATTGATGCCCCAAAAAGGGCTCCAAACGAAAACAATGAAAAAATTTCACAGGGATTGAAATTTCATGTAAAAATGAGTAAAAAAAATTGTTTTTTTGTGCTCTACGTTGGTATGCAATTTTTCATTATTAATGAGATCATGGGAATGAGAAAAAAATAATTTCTTCTCATGTATGATAGTTATACCTATTCAAACGTCGTCGGGCAATAATGCTAGAGATCTTGCTAATGACATCATGACGTTGGTAAGAAAATCGTCTTATTTCAATGAAATTCTACATTTATGGTTAATTCAAACAGAATTTGTAATCATTCCAATAATATTTTTCAGCTATAACTTCTACAAAACCGTATCTTTGTAAAAAGGCTGTACTAATGATGTATAAAGTATTTTTACGATTTCTTTCAAAATTTATATATTTTGAAAAAAATACACAAATTTGCATTGCGAATTCAATTTATTAACGAATCCTTCTAATTATTGCTGGCATGGGCTGATAGACCTAGTAGTCTGAACCCACAAAAAAAAAACAAAAAAAAAAAAACAAAAAAAAAACGAATCCTTCGTAAAATTAACGATGATTTTCGGAAAAACTTTAATTACATTCACAATCGTATCATTATTTTCCACCATCAATTGGTAAATTTTTCCACAGCTTGTATCTACCGTTGAACAATCCGCTTTCCATTGACACGCCGTCGGTCTTGATGTGCAAATATTCAAAATATTCATCTTGAGTTTGCATCGGTTTCCATAATTTTTCCTTCGAGTGTCTGTTGGGATCGCTGCAGCGAAAAAATAAATTCATATAGAAATATGATCGGCGTGATTTTCAAAATTGTCGTAAATTTTTATGCACTTACCCCGAGATGGCGTAATTGATCCAATATTTCAACAATGTATCCGAAACTCTTCTGTCCTCAATCGATCGTTTGGCTTCTAAGTCTTCATATCGGTACAACATGGGAATCTCATCAGCGTGACAAACGCCTATTGAAAGTTTGATTTTCATTTGGTTTTTTTCTTTTACTGTAAATTATTCGAAAAAAACTCATAAATTATACTGCAACTTACCCAAATCTATGGTCAAATTATGGCTATCCTGCAACGAAAATGTTCCTCTGTGGTCATACAGGTATAAATATTGCGAACTGGGGCCACTTTTTACGGTTTTCACCAACGGGTTCAGCCATGACGAATCTGTTATCATCTGCAACATCAGAAACAATGTTTGAAATCGTCTGGAATATTCACAGCGTAATATGATATTGGTTCTAAAATTGGTGTTACGTACATTTGTGGCATGTTGCGCCGTTTCCAAGCCAATATCTTCATTACCGAAATAGACATCGTTGACTGCTTGTGATATTATTGGTATATCTGATATGTTAGCTGTCGCTATGTATAGATTAGCCAATGACAAAAATAAATCTTTATTTGTGTTCATAAGCTTGGTCAAGGCTGCGCCATCCCTCAGAAGCGCTAAACAAAAAAATATTGCAACATCATGTTACTGGCAATGCAAAACGAGTTTTCATTTGTGATTAAATATTCGCACATACTCGGTACAATGAGGGCACCTTCGCCGGAGTTCATGCCATTCAACCATGGAACCTTAGTTATGTAATTTGTTGCGGAAGGTTCTTCGGGTAAAAATGGCGAATCTGTTACACCTATTTCGATTGTTGGCAAATACGGGATATAAGCCTGCAAAGTATTAATGGTTTACAAAATAAGTAAACATTACCTACTTATACAAATAGGTTTAGGTAGATACTAGTGTGGGCCGAACAACCAAAAAAGTGAAATTTGAGAGAAAACTAAGGGTTTTAAGAATGAGCTGTAACTTTTTTTCAATAAGAGATAGAGGTCCGCGGTTTGCGGCATTCGATTCGCCGTGAAATTTCCTACAACTCTCACCATGGTCATTATGGCCTTAAAATCCTAACTTTTCTCTCAAATTTCACTTCTTTGCGAAAAAAAAACAAAAAAATGCGATTTTTTCACAAAATTTTGGAAAGAATGAGCTGTAACTTTTTTAAAAAAAGAGACGGAGGTCTGCGGTTTGCGGCATTGGATTCGCCGTAAAATTTCCTACAAGATTAGTCCAAAAAAAAAATTTCAATTTTTTTTGTAATGCTTAGGCTTATTGACCTCGAAAAATCAGTTTTTTGGCCCCCCACCCCCCAAAGCAACTTTGGTCAAAAAAAAAATTTTTTCTTTTATTAGTTACATAAAAGCAACCCAAATTTGGCAATGAGAACCCAAAAACAAATTTCGTGTCGACCTGTGTTATTAGCCCTCTCAATTTTGAAGATAGGCAAAAAATGCATATCACATTTTTTGTTGCAAATTATTTTCATTATAAGGTCCACCACTCTGGAAGTCAGTTTGAACAATTTTTTTATTTGCATATTTTTTAAAATATTTCTAATGAATTGTTATAAAATGTCTCAAGAAAATTTAAAATATGCAACCCGGACCGAAAAAACGCTTTTTAGCTGTTGTCAGTTACCCATAGAGCAAGTTCATTGGGTTGGGGGAATTTTAGAATTTCATATATCATTGATTTATAGGTATTAGTGAATTTCACTAAGTGTGACCTACGTGTGCAAAAACTAGTTTGACGCCCAAGGGTTAAAATTTTTATACTTTTATTTTGGATTCCAAGGTCTATTTAAGTAGGTACTTGGAGAATGAAACTTATTTCACAAAACGAGAATTTATTCCAAAAATGAGAGTTGTTTACTTACAATAATACTCAGATTTGAGACATTTTTAATTCAAATTTTTTCCTCATTTTTTAGCGGTATATGGGGGGGAGGAGGGGGTGGTCATTATCTCAAAACGTCATTCTTAAAAGAATGAATTGATGAAAAAAAATCAGATATTTGATAATTTTACCAAAAATCTTTGACTTTGATGTTCCAATGTGCTGAGTACTTTTTTGAGAAAATATGTTTCGCTAAAATTTACAAGTTTCTCATTTTTATGGAAAATTTAAAAGATTACCATAATGAAAATATGTGCTTAGAATTGCTTACTTTGAATAGAAGAAGCCAGTTCTTTGTAGACAGGGGCATATTTAATGGACTGGTCGCTGAGAGAGTTGTAGAATTGAACCACTAAGGCGTTTTCCGAATTGTACACATTTTCGTTGAAATTGTTCGCCGTCAGAATAACAACTAAATCGGACGTTGAGTATAAACCGGATACTGATCTTGATCCAAGTTGATTTTGAGGAACCGCTTCAATTTGATTCGTTATAATTAATAACGAATGAATCGTGAACAAACCGAGTAACATCATTTTGGTGAAGTTTTTGTTGAAAACAAATTTTCACAATTGATGCTCTTAATTGACAAGTGTCGAGATGAAATGAGCTCGACGGAGTTCCCAAGAGTACAATGATATATCGTTCACGGCGTATTACGACTGATAAGAGATGCATCGATTTCTTGTAATTTATATCTGCGTTTACGTTACATCAGTCTTTCGTGATTACAGTTAAATTGATTAGATACCTACAGGTGTGTAGCTAATTACTTATCTAACACCTGATGATGAAGGAATTAGCCGATTATCATAATCTGAAATTTTTTCAGTTGATTTACATTCGTTTATTTATGTACTTGATAAAAAAAACAAAAGTGGCTAGAATTTGAAATGTTTTGAATAATTAATATTGATAATGATAATTTTTTATGTTCGTGTTCTTTGATGATTTTAAATATTATCTTCTTCTCTAACACATAGCTTTTATAACTTTGGTTTGTTTGGACAATTTTTAAATCACGACTAAGGAAGGGGCATATTTTTAATTTATTTGTCGCATTTTTTATTTCAAAAAAATTTTGATATGAGCTTTAAATAGGTGTAAAGATAAAAGAGGGTCGAAAAAATGCCTCAGATTTTTACTGAAATTGGTGAGGTAGTTTAGTATGTTGGTGGCTGGTGGGGGTTCTCCTAGCAAAATTCTGAACAATTAAAACGATACCCAGATAACTTCTCGAATCCGTTTTTCGAATGTCAAATTTTCCGAGTACCACTTTTCCGAAAATCAAATTTCTCGAATGTCAGTTTCTCGAAAAAAACCTTCCCGAATCAATTTTCTTAAATGTCTAATTTTCCAAGTACGTACATACCATTTTTCTGAAAAAGTTTCAGATTTTTTTCATTTTTTTTACAAATATTAACTGAATACTTATGTTTCAGAATTGGGACTATTGGAAAAATTTAATATAAAAAAAATGTGTGATTGGCATATTTTTTACATTGTGTCAGACGTGAAAAACCTTGAAAAGAATTTTTTATAAATAGGTAATGACATGTCGGCATTTCATCGATCATCGAACATGAAAAACACGAATTGTTTAAATTCTTGAATCAATTTTGACTTCATGTTGGCCATGTAAGTAATTTGAGATTTTTTCGTAAAGGCTCATTCCATGTCAATTCGAGCAGGTTTTGAGCTTGGGTCTTCCGATTGCGCTCAAAATTTTTTTACAGGTTCCCCTCGATGGTCTAATGAAGGAATCGCCGTCATTTTGATCCTAATCCTTCAGGGGGTGGGGGCTGGCCCCCGTAATTTTCGCACAATTGGGATTTTTTGCGAAACGGCTCAACTTTGATGGCTCATATCTCCAGATTGGTTCAGTCAAAAATTAATCTGTTGGTGCAGTTTTGTAGAGAATTGAAAGAAAATTCAAAATTGGTAATCACATTTTGAAAAGTTCAAAACTGAGCTTTTGTGATGAAAGCTAAACTTTCATGATAATTACAAAAGCTAAGGGCTGCCATTTAAAAATCTGAAAAAATTACTGTAAGGAAAACTTTTTATGTATTTTTCAACTAAATGCTTTTCAAGATGGGATCTCAACACCCCTAGGAGGCATAGGGGTCCTCAATTTTGGTCAATTTTCAAAAAAATTGAAAAAATGAAGTAGCACATCGATTTCTACTAATTCGAAGGCGCTGAGTTTGAATATGTGCTCAGTTTTTTCATCCGACCCCCACTGAACCCCCCTATCAACCTCCTTGATAAAATCAAAATTCAAAAAAATGAAAAATACCGCGTGACATGTCGTTTGTTAGGTTTTTGAGAGCACTGAGTTCGAATATTTGCTTATTTTTTGGATTCAATCCCTTAGTGCCCCCTAAACCTCCCAATTTTGAAAAATCTTTGCAAAAAAATGAAAATATCGTGCGGCATATCGATTTCTACTAATTTGAGGGTGCTGAGCTCGATTATCAACTTACTTTTCCGATCTGCCTATCCCATGCCTTACAATGACCCCTAAACTACAAAAAGTAGGATGAATTGGGTGTAAAGAGTACCTACCGTCATGAAAATTTTCTAATATTCATTAAAAAGTAATATGTTCAATTGTTCATAGGCAGTAACTGAAATATTATTTTGGCTCAATTTCGATATAATATTACTGTAGGTAAGCGATTTTGTTAAAAATCAATAAATATTCGAATTCGATTTCTACGATATTTCAATCCCCTTTCGTGCTGGGTAATCATTTGTTTATTATGAAAGCTTCATCCAGAATTTTCAGAGGATTCGCATCTTACACACGCATGCGTACCTATTTTCCGATCATTGACTCGCTCATATCGGTGTGAATGTATGAAATACTGATAAGTCCAAAATACATTCAATTAGTTCGTTTTTTTGCGTATTTCAAATTAAAACTATGTATGACTTCATTATTTTATTTTTTTCACCATTTAGCGTCTGTTTTCAAATACTTATCTGATCTCTTACTCTTCATTAGGTACTTACACGTGTAGGCATAATTTCTCATTACATATGAGTATTTGCAACCTTTCGCCGTTGAAACTGCAAAAATTCAAAGAAAACACGTATAGCTACAACTTTTACATTAGTATCTAAGTACATTTATTTAAATTAGTGCGAATTAAGTATACAAATCATTTAAAAAACAACTTGTTATCATTTTCAATGGTTGCCAGCACAGGGTTACTTGTCATTCGATCGAAGTAACGTTTAATTCGAAGAAAATTCAATTAGAAATAAAACGTATCTTTTGCCCTTATACACATGTCAATTGTTATCAAAAACGTTCTCTGTTCACAAACAATTCCAACAATTGAGCAGCTGGATCGAAATTAATAACTCGTGAAAATCATAGATCAATTGTTCGATACATGCCACTGCGTATTTCAATACTCATTAAGCGTAGGTACAATGTTTCGTAATTTATTCATTTATTTTTGTGTAAAAACATTATATTTATAGCAAAATGAAAAACAATCATACTTTCCTATTTCAAAAGGAAATTTTTTCCTCCTCAATAAAAAAATAGTGCCAAATTCATTCTCTACGACTTCAAAAAATGTATTCTGATGAATTAGGTACACGTTGAATTGATAAATGTCCCATTTTACCCTGGTTGGGGCCATTTTACCCATCTGATGGCTCCCTACTCGCTTCAACGTAAAAAAAATATTACCGATTTGGATTCTAAGAATTTGAAAATATATTTCATGTATCACATGTCAAAAATCAGTCAATTTGGGCGTTGCTGTCCACTTTTTGAATACCTTTGAGAAAGTTCAATTTTTTTATGATTCTTCATCTACGTAATTTTCGTACCTATTGAAACATTCAAGTCCTAACCAAAACTCCATTCTCTTCACGTTTTCCAATGTTCGACTGAAAATAGGAATGAAAATAATTTCTTGAAACGAAGTTTTTTCGAAACAATGAAAGGTTAAATGAAGTCTAGTTGTCTAGTCAATGTTAATGTAGGCGAATCAGACGATTGATCGTGATTGTGCAATAAAGAGGGAATGTAATCTGTCCATCTGTTTATGGGTACGCTAATTTAAATTCTTGAAATTATAATTTTTAATTATATTTGTTTATTATCTGATTTTTTCATGAACCACGATAATAAAATATCTATCTATGGGATGTATTATTCGAAAGATCAATAACTTTGAAAAAAATATAACGAGGATGTAGAAGTCATCTTCTGCCATTATGCACGTGCTACTTGTTATCAAAACGACTTTTTATGCATAAAAATTTCCGATAATACAGTGAATGCATTCGAAACTAAAAACTCGTGAAAATCATGGTATCAATTTTCTGGTGTTACATCAGGTATCGATTAAGATAATATATTATCTAATTGCATTCTTTCTCGCTGAGTCATTTTATTTTGACAATAAATGGTTCATCCTTATTTTGATTACGATTTTTTTTCATTCGAATTCAACTTCTTGAACTTAAACCCCATTTCCATTCAACGTTGGAAAGAAAATTGACAAAAAAGAAGCGGTTTGTTTTTATACTTAGAATTCGTACAACAATGTATATTTTTCACTAAGTACCTAATTTACTTTACACATTTAATTTTGCGAATTAAATACTCGTACAGAGTTAAAAATAATCTTTCAAGAGTATTTTTTTCATACCAAAAGTACTTACCATATTATCATATTTTGTTGGTAAAGACTAAGGGTGCTCATTTTGCAACTTTTTTCGGAAATTGAAGGTCAGAGTGGCACAAAAGTTGTGTCTAGACCTTAAAAAGAAAAGGTAAAAATTTCACCGCCCTCCGGGTTCACATTTATCCCTCCCTATCGAGCCATAAAATTTGTCAGTGTTCAAAAAATTGACAAAAAATTATTGATATTTTTTTCTGAGAATTGTCTTATTCTTGGTTAAGCTTAAAAATAGTATTATTGATGATTTTTGACTGCTGTTCCTTTTTTAATGAGGAGGTGGGCTGGAAAAGTTGCATTTTTTCGTAGTTTTTCAATTCAGCTCAAAAAATAGGAAAACATTTTTTTTGAGCAACTCCCTCAAGAATGGCCGTTGTTATCCGTTAAAACCATTGGTAGCAATTTTCCACCCTTAATTTCCGTTTTGGTGGTTTTGAAATTTGCCATTTTTCGTGTTTTTTACTTTTTTACAATATGTAGAATGATATTATTTTCGAAGAAATTTTTATTCAAAAGTGCATAATACGTTCATTTGACCCCGAAAAATAATTTACGACGAATTTTCACTTCCTTCCCCTTCTGTTTTGAGGAATAAGTACCTATACCTACTCAAAATATAACATTCTCGCTCGGTGTTTTTTTGTTATTTCTGAAATTATGAAAAAAAATATATTGAGAGATCAAATAGACATAAATGAATTGATTTTACCATGAGATAGTTTGGGACGGTTTTATACATTTGTTTCCTCATCAGTGGTTCCAAAATAACACTCTTGGCAAAGTTTTCTCATAATTTTTTTCTATTTTTTTAAAGAATAATTAAAAACCTATGAAAAATAATGAAGTAAAGTTTCCTCTTAAAAGAATGTTGTTAATATGGATATATTTTTTCCTGTCAACATTGGTGGAGGAAACTCTATGATTGGTATTTCTGACCTTTATTCATTATTTTTATTTCATTTCAGGTGTTTAGGCATTTTGTTGGACTTTTAAAAACTTGGAAAAATTGGAAAATGTTTTGTGACTTTTAGGTCTTAAAAATAGTTTTTTTTTTTGCATATTTTTGATTTTCTGATATCAAGTTACTTTTGAAAACATGAAAATTTATGTTTTCAAAAGTTAGCATCGCGCAAAATAGCGTGGAGCAAAATTAAAAACTTGGAAAACTTGAAAAATGTTTTGTTTAGGGTCTGACTTTCTGATATTAAGTTAATTTCGAAAATATAAAAATTTATTTTTAAAAGTCAGCGTCGCGCAAAATATGGTCTCGCGGGGTTTTGGAATTACCCCCAGCGGAAAAATCATATCCATGTTAAAATGGCACTTTTCTCTCTCTCCCCCTCCCACCAAAAAGGAGTTGGAAGTCAGAAATCATCACCAATGCTATTTTAAGGTTATGTTATAGGGCTATTTTCGGAATTATTTTTTTAATTTTTCAGAATTCCTTGAATATAGACAGATTTTTTTAAGGCTCGGCGAAGAGGGGTAAATGTGAACCCGGAGAAATGGAATTTTTACCTTTTTCTTTTTGAGGTCTAGACACAACTTCTGGGCTACTCTCCCCTTCAATTTTCGAAAAAAGTTGCAAAACGATCATTTCCAGTTAAGACTCCTACAGGTTGAATTAAACATTCAATTTTTGTAAAATTTAGAATGAGGGTGAAACTTTGAATGAATGATGTTTTATAACAAAAAATATCAAAGATATCAAAGTAGAAAAAAGAGAAAACAATTTTTTCACAAAGTATAAGTACGTAGATGAATGATATCGCCTAAAGAAATATTGAAACGCAATAATTGAAGCTTTATTGTTTCGAGAGTCACATACTCTGTCCCTGAAGTATTAATGTATACTTAAGCCATATTTTTCAGTTTTCAAAATTATTAATCGAACGTCTAGGTAAATGAAACATATTTTCAAAATATCTTGGTCATAAAAATTGAAAATTTTATTTTGGAAATATCAAATTTTAAAATTTTCTTGAAAGTTATCAACAAGGTGCTGTCTATTGGCCATAAAAGTCGTGATTTTTTATGAAAAATTTTCTGTATTTTTCTCTTTCATTTGAGCACTGCAGAGAATTGTTCGTTATTTCATGTTTTCTCTTAGTAGGTAGGTACCTATTTTTGAAAAATTTTCAAATTATTTTTCATTCTTTTAGCGATAACATTGATTTTTTTAATCGAGTTAGGGTCACAAAAAGATCAAAAAAGTCCTGAAAAAATCATGAAAATTTGAAAGCTCAATCAATGCAGTAGACACCTTGATTCAAATAATTTTGACATTTTTGTTTCTTTTCAATAACTCTTCAGACTTTTAGAAGATAAAAAAATTAACATTTGAACACATTTTAAAGAAATTTTATCATGATCTTTTGATTTTTTTTTTTTTGTAAAATTACAGAAACATAATACTTACCTACCTATTTTAAAAGTTTTTTTATGTCTGATGAAATATTATTATTTCAGATTGTATTTTTTCTCTTTTTTTTCAAAATTTTTTCGGCTTATATTTTTCAAATGATCTTCCAGCTTTAATAGTTGAAATAAATCCTTGTTTAGGGTGTCTAACGGTCAGTATAAGTCAGTATTTTTTCAAAGTGGTCAGTCTGGTCAGTATAAGTCAGTATTTTTGACTAATTTACTCAAAAGGTCCTTCTTTTTTTCAAAAATTCCAAAAAAAATCCCACTTACTCTTGATAAATTGAAAAAAAATGAAAAAGTTTCTTTGATATAAATTTAATTTGTTAGCGAAAATTAAGTTTACAATTTGCATAAATAGCTATTAAAAATTGTTTCTTATTAATTTTCCATTAAATAGCTACAGCAGAGTGTCTGGGTCGCAAAAGTCGCAAAATTGGCCCAAAATTCATCAAAAGTCCCAAATTTTTCCAAAATTACTTGAATTTTTTTTCTCCTTGTACAAAACAGAAAAAGTAAAGAAATTTTCACCCTCGCTTCGCTCAGGCCGTAACTATTTATCTTCTTTAACATAAAATAACTCACTTTTTGAGAATTTTTGTGAAAAATTGTCGTTTTCAAAATTAAAGACGTATTTCCTTCCATGGCTTCCATGTATGAAATTTTTCTATAATTTTGATTTCATTGATTTTTTTTTTTTTGGGGGGGGGGGGGTCATATTGAGAAGTAAATAGATACCTTGGAAAAAAGTCACGAAATTTGATTTTGAAAAATCGGTAGACACCCTGTACAGGCATAGTGATGTATCGATTTTTTGGTGTTGGGGGGGGGGGGGGGTAGTACCGGCATGCATTTGCTCCAGGCACACAGATGCATAAATTTTTTTGAGGGGTGGCTTTCAGAAAAATCATGCAAAAAGTCATTCCAAAAGGTCAGTATAAGTCAGTATTTTTGCTCAACAAATTTTGTTAGACACCCTGTTGTTTCAAAAATCATAAAAAAGTCACGAATTTGCTTCAGAAATTTTGTTGCTTAGGACCTATTTCTTCTTTCGTACAAATTCTTATTTATGACACCGAATTGTACGAAATCATAAGTACTTAATGATATCATTTGAAAAGTGATTCAACTTTTTTTCAAGAAAATTATTATAAAAATATTCCAAAATCATTTTCTTCTGAAGTTGTGCAAAAAAGTGGAAAAAACTGACAGAATGCACTAAATCATTAGGCATAGAGTATGCAAACATCTCTACGGAACAAACGCTGTATTTTGTACTACTCGAGTAAAATGATTTGCCTACAAAACTCCTTGCCGAAGCAGGACTCGCTGTAGTATCCAAAAAGCAAAACTGCTTACGTGTTTTATTTTTTTCTTACAAGAGAGAAAAGGAATTGCGGGAAATGGTTGAAATTTTCGCAAGCATTTTTTTTTCTGAAAAGATGTAGACTCTAGTGATAGGTAGATTTTTGTCAAGACAATTTTAAAAAAAGTTAAACGAAGATGAGCATACCGATTAATCGACTCGATACCCGGTACCGAGCAATTTTTCATTTCGTAGGGTTGATTTTTACCTTTGAAAGAAAGTTGTCTGAATTTCGGAACACTTCCAAGTTTATTCGAGGCGAATAAGGTTGCTAAAATAAACACTAATACGGTATCCGTCACCTACGGTATCGTCAAGATGAGTAAACATTCGGTCAAGATGGTCGGTACACGTAGCAAAGGCGGCCCACTCGACTAGTCAAATAAAAAATATCCGTACTTACGTATTTTAGAAAAATACCATACCTAGCAGTGGCACGCCGTAAATAAAATTTATGTGGCTTATTTTCTCGTATATTTATTGCCAAGGACATTTCTATGATTACAAAATAAAACAAGCTGTTATTATTTTCGAAAATGCCTTTCAGTCGAGAGGTTTGAGAGAATGTAGAAATAGGTCGAAACACTATACGTTTTCAACAATGTTAAATTATTATTTTCAACTTAACGATACCGAGGCAAAAGTTTTCACAGTGCATTCTATACACACCAAGTTTAGTATATTCGGAGGTTATAAATTCTTATGTGTTTTTCAATGGTACATTTCCCACTATTTTTTCCATTTCTTTATAATATGTACTGCGGGTATTTGAAGTTGATGAAATTTTTTGCTAGAAATTTCTCCCCCGTCTGTCTGGTTTATTGTCGAAGAGCTGAAGGTACTTTAATTGAGAACGTTTGATATTCCACATGTACAAGGTCGCCACTCAGCCGTCCCTCAAGAGAATAGCGAATTTGTACGTACTTTGAATACTACAGCTCGACGATATAAAATACACGATACATGATATAGCTCGTCGTTGATACTCGTATAAATGTATTTTTTCAGTCGTTTTACCCCAACGTCACCGTCGCGTCGTGGTTTTTTTTTATCATAAACAAAACTACGTAGGTAGTTTCGAGCTCGTGCTAAGAAATTATGTTGGTAACAAGTTGCTGACAGTTTTTGTTATTTATACCCAAACTGGAGCACTCGCTGGTACCCCGATCTTACACTTTTTAACCCGAATGCACTCGCTGGAAAATTGCAAGTTATGTGGAAGCGAAGAATTACGCGTGAGGTGTTACATTACAATAAAATAAAAAAACACCCAGGTACATCTAACTAAGGGGAATGACTCGGCAAATTCGCGTTTGCTTCGCGTTACGTAGTTTCTGGCGGATATAAATCACTCGTCGGGCTCCAGTTAAGGTATATAACTTTTGAAGGAGAATGCTTGATTATCGTATAGGAAATGGGTAAATTTTTAATAATTTACAAAATGGGTTCGGTTGTTTCATTACATACAAGGTGTGAAAGAGTCGAAAGAGATTGAAGAGTTCGATCATCTTAAATTGGCTAAAATTGTTACAATCTCAATCAGTAGTATTCGAGTTGCTTAATGCAGAGAAATCTTGAAATGTCGGGCAACCATGATATTATGATCAATTGAAATTTTTTTACGAATAGTCTACAGTCCAAGTCGTGGGAAAAAAGTGCTCTAGAAATAGAAATTGGGTTACAAAATTGCGGGACGAAAAACATCAGGTGGATTTTTGTTGGTATGGGTTCAGCATTTAAAAAATGTATATTTTGGATTTTTTTTTAGTGGCACAAAAGAGGGTTGGAGCCTGAAAAATGTTCCTTTTTAAATGTGCTCTACCGGGGCAAAATAAGTTTTCTTAGTTTGCTCTCGAACATTCCCTCGAAAATATATTTACTTCGGCTTACTATGGTCTCTATGGGACTAGATTACCTCTCATTGGATATAGCCGATTAAGTAGGGTGGTTTGACCTTGGAAACCGATTTCGACCGCTCTTACCCCAAAAAGGGTTGCCTATTCTGACAAATATTCTTGACAACAATTTCGGACTCTTAGCTCAAATATTTTGAGGAGAGAAGGCAAAATGTGTGTTTTCATTCGTAACTTCATCATTTTTCGCCAAATGCAGTTAAAAAATTTCTCGTTTTCTTAGACAACTTCTAAAAGGTTGGAGGAACCCCAACATTTTTTTTCAGAATTTTTGCAGTATAAAAAATGTTGAAAGTAAAAGTTTTAAAGTGGTGGAAGTTTGTCAAAAAAAATTTAATTGAGGTTCCGAACATTAAAAAACGCTGATTTATACCTAATTACCTATGCTCGCTGTATGCATTTCAGTAGCAACAAAAAAATTTCATCTCTAAAAAAGAGATTTAATGATGATATCTGACATTAAAATCAATGGAAAATCATAATCGAGGAACCTGAATCCTCGGAACCCTATTTTCGGCCCTCCACTCTCCCCCCTCCCTCCCCACTTGCAAAATGTCATTTACTAATTAATTTTGTAGCGTTGGTCCAAAGGTACAGCATCGAAAAATATATATATCTTGGATTTTCACCAAATTTGGTGGGGTGGTTTACTTTGAGTGGGAGACTTCACAAAAAAAATTGAGCCCCCGAGGGGCAAGGAAAGGGGAGCAGGAGGCACTCAAAGTAAAATTTAAAAAAAAAGTTTTCGAAATATACTTTCAGGGATTGAAAAAAAATACATAATATTTTCAGACGAAAAAATAATCAATACAAAGTCGATATAAATTCCGTATTTGGAATTTTATGATTTGCTGTTGGCTGCACTGGTGTACAAAATTTTCATTTTTTTCAAAATTCACTTTCAGTGGTTGAAAAAAATTTTTGTTCACTTACTCGATGAAAAAAAAAATCATTCCAGCTTAGTGATAATTTCATATTATTGAAATATTGCAATGTGCAACTTTTCAACCCCTTGGTAGCAGTCAGAGTTTTGATCGGAGAAGGATGACGATGGTTTAGGGAGATGTAGAAACTCAAATCGCATCTTTTAAGTCCTACGAAGGCTTCTCACACAATTTTGATTGGGTAAAAAACGCAAAAAACAGTGTTTTTTTCAAAAGGAGGTGCACTTTGAGTACCTCCTGCTCCCCTCCCCTTGCCCCTCGGGGGCTGAAAATTTTTTCGTGAAGTCTCCCACTCAAAGTAAACCACCCCACCAAATTTGGTCAAAATCCAAGATATATATTTTTTTTTCGATCCACCCTAATGTACGTAAATGTTCAACAGGGTGCACATTTTCTGAAAAATTTGGAAAGTCAGGGAATTTTGAATTTTCCGCTAGAATTTTATAAAAATCCAGAAGAAAAATAAATTAGATGAGAAGTATTTTTAGCTCATTTTATCATAATTTTTTTGCTTTCGCTTCGCTCGAGCCAAACCGTTCCTTAATATATGTAACTTTTTTTATTTGACATTTTTTAACCATATTGAGCAAAAAAATTGATAGGTACTTAAATGTATGTTTTCGCCCATTAAATTATGAATTTTTCAAAAAAAATTTACCCTCGTTCCGCTCGGGTATAACCTTAATAGTCAAATCAAAGTACTAAATTTATGTATTTTCGATTTTGAACCATATAAGTCATGCAAGTCGTATTTTTCACTAAAAATTGCCTAGTAATTTTTTGAATTTCCTCCCGTTTTTCAAGGCCGAAAATAACCTGTAATTTTTTTTAAAATGCCCATTTTTAGTTTCAAACATACTTTTCCTTGACAATTTTTTCCATATTTCGATCGAGCTGGACGAATTTTGCTTTATGAAGAATTGAAAAAAAGTTGTGTACTTCGTTTGAAAAAAATCACACTTTTTCAAATACCTATGGTTTTGCTCTCGCTTTGCGTTTCAAAATGTAGGACTAATCCAGTAGCATTCTCAGAAAAAATAAATAGGGTCAATTTTTGTTTCGCCCTT
This sequence comes from Pseudococcus viburni, assembly GCA_033439095.1. NCBI lineage: Eukaryota > Metazoa > Arthropoda > Insecta > Hemiptera > Pseudococcidae > Pseudococcus > Pseudococcus viburni. The sequence continues at coordinate 343,873 of JAVBJF010000255.1, forward strand.
GCTTCACCCGGGCAATAAATACCTACTTCATTCCTGATGTTCTACTAAAAAATCGCATAAAAATTCATTTAAAAACCTCAGTAATTCTTCTTAAGGCAGGGGATTTTCAAAAAATTGTACACTCTTCATCGTTACAATTTCAAAATTTGATTTTAGAAAATTCTTTTTAAAAAACACATTATTTTCGATTCTTCTTTGCTCAAGCCATTTAGAAAATCAGAAAAAAATGACTTGATTGATCTCACTTCATCTTTAGAATCTTATTTAATTTCAAAAGAAGTTCATACCTACTTATTAAAAATAGAGATTCAGTCATGAGAAAGTTATTTACAGTTCTGCGAGACACCTTGAAAATGTATTTAAAACTTATTTTGTTTGAAAACATACGGATATCCTTGACCATAAATCCCCCCCCCTCCTGTTTCATAAATATCATATGGAAAAATTGATTTGGAAAACCTGGAAAAACTAGGGAAAATCATTTCTGAAATATTTTGGACACAGAATCTTTCAGTTTCCTTGTTGGGCAAATTGTCCATTTTCTTGTTTGATGGGGCGAACATTTCAGAAAAAAACCTGAGTTTGTGTGTCTACATATGTTCTGCTGCCTTGTGTACAACAATTTGCCTACCTTTTGATTTTAAGGACAAAAAAATTAAAATTCGCGTCGGTTGAAATTTTTTTCAAAAATGTTTGTCCCTTCAATGAAAAAGGAGGCAATTTAAACAACAGAAATGAGCGAAAGGGCAGGTGCACATAGTTATTAGGAGACGTTGCTACCCAATCACTCGTTTAACTCGTTTTTGTCAATGCATAATGCATGATAAAAGTCGGTTCGTGAGTGACATGATTATAGCATGATTATAGTGGGCAAGATGAGTGCTGATTTCGTATTGGACCTACCCTCCCCCTCGCCTCATTCTAAGAGAGAATACAAATCGTATACTTAACTTGCCCAAATATTAGATTCAAGTCCTCCAAAGTGCCTCAAAGAGAATACTAATCAAATACCAGTTTCTGAGTCAAAAACATACCAAAAAAAATCATCGTTTTTTACACCTTATATGTACTTCAAATTGTGTAATATTGATACCTGGAGATCAGTTTTTTGCATGACATTACATGTGAAAATGCTTCATTTTTTGGTGATGTTTTGATTGAAAATTCGTACGAGACCTGTGAGGGCTCCTATCACGAATGTATTTTATTGCAGATTCATACTCTGGAGGTTTGACTTATGGTAGTCCAAAAATGAATGTTTTTACCTCATTTTTCGGAGTCCTTAAAAGTATTTATGTATACCTATATCACTTTTTCATGGTTTTTAAATATTATGTACCTGATGCAAAAAAAGAAAAAATATTTCTTAAAATTTCGCTATAATTTTGATGTGGCTATTTCGTTTCATAAAAATTATCGACGGAGATTTTCTATCATTACACCCTAATAAAATAATTTTTTCAGGATGAAGTAATGAAAAATGAATTGCGTGTACCAACCACTATTTAACCTAGGTACAAATGTTTTTTTTTTTAAATTGGAAAAGGGTAAAAAATCACTGCCAGCCGCCGCCAGTAATTTTTATGAATTGAAATATATATTTATGCTTCACATAAACATTATGTTGAGAAAATTTTTTGAATTTTTTTTTATTTTTCATAAAAAAACATGAAAAAAGTCATATTTCTTAAGGATGTCAAAAAATTGGGGTGAAGATGAAAAATGAATAATATTAATAGGTAATTACTTTTTTTTAGGGATAGCAACACTCATAATGAGCCTATTTTCGAAAAAATTAATTTTTTCATTTTTTCCCACTTTTTATAATCTTTTTATTTTTTTTAAAGAGTTTGATTTTAAGGCTGAGTGAGAATGGATATGGGTGGAGTCGTGAAATCAACAAAAAGATTATTCAAAATTTTTATATTTATGACTAATTGATGATTCCTTGTTCGTTTAAGAACTATTAAAACATTTGTCAATTATTAATTGGAAATGTTTCACGATAAACAATATTAAAGGACGAAAAAACGTTTTTGTAATTTTTCACGTACTCTAAACAAATCAAGATGGACGATTATTCGAGAAGTAGTTGCAGAAGAGATAGGCCAGAACCGAAATTAGTGTAAGTAAACTTCGACGTGATACAAAACTCTCTGCGGCGAAGAAACGTATCCTTTTATTTATTTACATTTGATAAACACGACAAAGGGGAAAAAAGATTAATTACACGAAGGCGAGATAATTTTAAAAGCTCGACTCGATGTAAATTTCATAACGAACTTAACACTCAAACAAAGCTTTTATTACGGTTTTCCTTTTGAGAAAATTTTTTTCTTTTCAAAATAAGCTAATTTGTACAGCTGGAAAGAAAAAAAAAACGAAAAAAGGTCACCGGGGGATGTCGAATACAGCGAAAACTACCTCGCATTAGTCGTGCATTTAGCGTATTTCTTTTAGTACTGAATGAAATAAGACGTATAGACCGTCGAAGGAACAATATTGAGGAGAACTTTGAACTATTAGGCGTCGCGATGAGGAAAGAAAAAGTCCAATAAATTAAACAAAGATTGATAAGAACAACGGGTTCGAGTTAATCGAAAAAGTTAATCTCAGTTCGGGTATTTATTTGCTGTTATCTTGTTGGCTACCAGTCGTAGACGACGAGTACCTACATAAAATAGTGCTGCGATGCTGCCGTTTAATTAAAAACTGCAGCTCGGGCGATATGTGCAATGAAAGTTGAACTTGTGTAAGACAGGAAATTCGAGGGCAGTTGGGAAGAATAAGGCGGAAAGATAAAGCTAGCTTAATCAGAACTAATCATGTACGTTTGTTGGTACATTATAACGCTCTTATAATGCCAGCAGAGTGCATAATTAAAAAGGTCGAGAGTCGAGACGCCGGCGACCATTCGGTTTATTGAGTGGAAAAGGTAACACGTTCGAATACTCGAAGGTTCTACGGTATACATTTTTTAAAAACCTAGTCACTGTACATTAAGTAACCCAGCACGAGGTAGAATTAATTTTAACGAGGTATGGGTGCGACTGTGCAGATATTTTTAGAAAAAAGTGTGCCCCAGATAAAAAGGTGTGGTGGATTAATTGATTTTTAATTTAGATCGTAAGTAATTATTGTTTTATGTGGATGAACGAACTGGGTCAAATTCTATCGTAAGGGACAAATCGTAAATAGCTCCTAATTATTTTTGTCAAAAATGGGATTTCGACTATCCAAGCACAAATTTATTTTTAGTTTGAATTTTTTTTAATTCTTTGATTCTAAATTATTTAAAATTGTATCCAATTTTAAAATTTTTCCAATTGTAAAATTTTCTCAATTAAAATTGTTTTAGCATTTTTTTTATTTGAAATTTTTTTAACTTTAATTTAAATTTTTTTAAATTCATATTTAAAAAAAATGTTCAGTGATTTTAAAACTATTTTCTCTTTTCCAATAATATGGTCATTTTAGGTTTTGACCCCAAAAAAATTCCCGGAAACGGGAAATTCCATAATAATATAAGCTTTGTAGGGGGTGTATTTCAACATACCCGACTGTCCCTAAAATCGGGAAATATTTTGTCCCCCTTTTCGGGGTGAGGAGGTTCATATTTTAGTTTTTCGGCAATAACTCTTCAAATTACAAAAATATGAAAAAAATAATGAAACAAAAATTATGAAGTATTAGAAGACAAACGTTTTTTACCATTTTTTTCTAGGACATTTTGGGGCGGAGCTAGAGCTTTCGTAAAATAATCGATTTTGAAAATTTTCCATCAAATAACAAATAATTGAATAAGAAAAATGTATAACCTACCCCTCATCTCGAAGTAGGTGGGTGGACCTACTGTAGAAAAAGTTGCAGTTTCCCCCAGCTACAGTGAAAAATTCGAAAAATTGGTTCAAACAAAGGTTGTAGAGCGTTAAAAGACGAACATTTTGTTTGTTTTTTTACTTTTTTTCAACATGTTCTTGGGGCGAGCTATTGTAAAAAGAAAAAAGTAGCGTGGTGTTCAAAAATTTTTCATCAATTTAGAAAATTACGCATTTGTAGACTTGGTAGAAAATGTAGTGAACTGATAGCCTAACAAGTTGGTTTCTGGGGTTTTCCGTTTTCGTGGTCCCAAATTGAGCCCCAAAATAGGGGGTTCAAAACTTTTGGAAAATTTTTGAGCTCCGTGCCACTTTTTTTCTTTTTGCAATAGCTTGCCCCCAAGACCACGTAGAGGAAAAGTAAAATGTTCGCCTTTTAATGCTGTAAGTACAACATTTGTTTGAATCAATTTTTCAAATTTTTGACTGTAGCTGAGCTATTCTTGGGGGGAAACTGCAAATTTTTTTTCAGTAGGTCCACCTCACTACTTTGAAATGAGAGGTAGGTTATACATTTTTCTTATTCTACATATTAATAGGATGTACTAGGCAAAATAACCGTTCCTAAAAGTTGATTTACCCTATTTTTGGTAATTATTTGTGTTAATGGAAAAAATTTCAAATTTGATTTTTTTCCGAAAGCCCTAGCTCCGCCCCAAGACGTCATAGAAAAAAAATGATTGGGACAAAAAACGCTTGTCTTCTAATGCTGTATAATTTTTATTTCATCATTTTTTTCATATTTTTGTAATATGAAGAGTCATTGCAGAAAAATTAAAATTTGAACCCCCTCACCTCCAAAAAGGGGAATAAAATATTCCCCGATTTATACCGAAAGTCGAGTATGTTGAAATACATCCCCTACAAAGCTTATATGTATACGAACTTTCCTGTTTCCGGAAATTTTTTTGGGGTTTCGGCGTTCAAGCTAAATCGTCCGTACCACAATTAAAATTTTCTTACAAGGAAGGTATCCCAACTCAAAGTAAAATTTTGAGCTCGAACAAAAAAAAATCCAAAGTACATCATAACAGTACCTGGTACCCAAAATTTCAGGGGCTGAAGTTCATTTCTTGATTTCTGGCGAATTTTTGAAATTTCAAAATTTCCTCATCGCCCTAAAAAATATGAAAATTTGATCTAATCAACGAAAAAAGCTGAAATTTGGTATATACCCTATTTTCAACCTCCCAAATCGATTGGAAGCGGTTTCAAGACGTTTAGGAGCCACCAGAAAATTTTGGAATTTTCCAGAGCTGGAGAGAAGCCCATAAAAATGGCCCATATGCACTTCATCACCTATAATCACGGATTATCCATATTGGTGACCTATTTGATCGATTAAAACACAATTTTCCAAAATTCGTGACTTTGAGTTCAAATTCATTTTTCTGGAAAAAATTGAAAAACGCCTAATGTGCATACATTTGAGGTAAAAAGTTGAAACTTGGTAGATACCCTATTTGTTCAAAAATGCGAATTTGAACTCAAAGTTACGAATTTTGGAAAATTGTGTTTTAATCGATCAAATAGGTCACCAATATGGATAATCCGCGATTATAGGTGATGAAGTGCATATGGGCCATTTTTATCGGCTTTTTTCCAGCGCTGGAAAATTCCAAAATTTTCTGGTGGCTCCGAAACGTCTTGAAACCGCTTCCAATCGATTCGAGAGGTCGAAAATAGGGTATATACCAAATTTTAGCTTTTTTTGTTGATTAGGTCAAATTTTCATATTTTTTTTAGGACGACGAGGAAATTTTGAAATTTCGAAAATTCGCCAAAAATCGAGAAATGAACTTCAGCCCCTGAAATTTTGGGTACAAGGTCCTGTTATGATGTATTTTGGATTTTTTTTGTTCGAGCTCAAAATTTTATTTTGAGTTGGGATACCTCCCTTGTTAGAATTTTTTCTAATTAAAATTTTCAAAAAAATTTCAACTTCAGGTTTTTCAAAATTTCTTCTAACCCAATAATTCGAAGAAATTTTTAAAAATACGGAATTAAAAAATTGAAAAATCAATGTTGGAAAAATTTTAAAGTTCAATGCAAAATTTAGAATCAAAGAAATTGAAAAAAATTAGATTTGAAAAATTTAAACTTGGATTAAAGGATTTGGATTATCAAAATCAGATTTTTGACAAAAATAATTAGGATCCAGTCAAATCATACGGTGTAAATACATACACAGGTAGATAAAAGAAGATACGTCCTACGTTAAAAACGGTACATTGAGAAGCTGTCTTAACAAAGAAAATCTGGAAAGGTAACATACCCCTCTTACTTCGCTCTACCATCGAACGATTATGAAGAGAGAAGAGAAGGGATATGATGTTGGTTAATTTGCATCTCTACCACATGTTATGTTCATAGGTATACATTCTTTTCATGTACCTATTCGATAAACGAAACTGTTCGTGAATTTTTGACGTTAACAAATAACACGTGAAATGCACATAGGTGATTAATATTATCGTACGTATTTTGCGAGTTATATTAAAAAAATATCGAAATTTTCTATATTCGTGGTGTATGGTGCAGTGTGGTACTTTTTTCTTTTAAAATACGTGCTGTATTTGAAAGTGTCCACGTGGTGCGAGCCGATCAAAGTTATACGGTATGTGAATATGAATTGTGAACTGTTCGGTATTCGATAACCAATGCGTAAATTTTTTCTAGCCCGAGGAATACGTAGTTGGTTCGATTATTTGCGAATATTTATTGCACAAAAAGAGAAATAAATTCATAAGGTTTGAATTTACAGACTGTGTGCACAAAGAACGAGGCATCGAATGTTTCTTTTTATGGGTTTTTACTCTTTTACACAAAATAACGTTGGTTTTTGAATTTTGTTTAAGTTTCGCCTTCGCTTCGTTTTAAATTAATAGCATAATTCGAGAAATACCCCAGAGAGATGGAAATTGTTCACCGGTGTTGTTTTAATATAAAAAGGAATTTTTTTTGTACGCCTAAGTAGCGGTAGTAGATTAATAATTACTTGCTGGTGGCTTTGGATGGAATTTAAGGTTATGAAAATTTTTTACCGAGGATATACCCCCGGTAAATGGGGGTTTTCGATGTTTAACTTGAAACGTGTGCTGTTTTTTTAAAGAACATTGCTAAATTGATAGCAAATTTATTTATTTTTGGCCGAAGTGTATTTTTCGTCGGTAATTGCAAAGAAAATTGGTTTAGAAGGGTTCGCAACTCAGCAGAAGTTAACATTACGTTGAAATTTTCCAAGGTCGTTCGTAGAGAAAAAATTATTAAGACGAAATAATCTTCGCAATTAAAATTTTAGGAGAGAACAAGCAGCCTAAATTACATCGTAAGAAAATCAAGCTAATTTTTAATAGAATTTAATTACGATTTGATATAAGTATAAATTGCATTGTAGAGTATAGGTATATATAGGTCCTTCGGAGATCGGTTTGAGAAAAAAGTAATTTTTAGTGTGAAAGAAAAAAATTGTACCTTATGTACAGTTTGGGTATGACGTAAATGTGTAGAAATGTTATTCAAGTTGCAAAAAAAATACGTCGGCAAAATTTCTGCATAAATATTCAATTTATCTTAAAATATGCGTTTAAAAAATGAATAATAAAGTCAAATTTTGTTCAAATTTTAAAAACTTAGAGCGATATTTTCTAGTCCTTGTATTTTCCTAGTTTTTTTTTTTTTTTAAACCCAGTTCTGAGATTATGGTGTATTTATTTTTGAATTTAAAAAAAGAATAATAATTGAGCTTTTTTCCCCAAATAATGTCACATCAAAATTCAAGATTGATATTATACTAGAAAAAATTGCAAAATATTTCAAAAAATAATTTTTTCCATCGAAAAAAAACGAGGTGGGTTTTCATTCATTGTATTGAAATTTGATTATATGGATACCTACCTATGTACTTATACCCCACCCCCATGTTTTAAATTTGAGAAATGACTGAAATATTTTTGGGGATTTTTTCCTTTGTTGCTACTCAAGAAATCACTGAGCTGTGAGTTTTTTTCTTATAATGAACCAAACAGAGGGAAAACGAAAGGGTTCGTTTTTATTCTCTGTTTTTGAAAAATACTGGACTTTGAGATTAATTTTTTCAACACAAAACTAAAGTAAAATATCTAGGGTCCAATATATGTTCCTTTTTAAAAATATTTTTTCGTGTTTCTATGAATGATTCTTTTTTTGAGTATTATATCTCAAAAGGGGTTGTTTTTGGTTTTTTTTTTCTAAAAGTGAGAATGATTTAGGTTTTTGTTGTTTGGTTTTTATGATTTTTTGTGACTTATTGTTTGGTTTTTGATTTTTTTGAATGTTGCTTATCTTTTGTTTTTTTTTAACGATAAGAATAATTTGTGTTTTTAAAATTTTTCCTGAAAATGGTTTGGTTTTTACTGTCCTCCCTACCATCGGTAGTATACTGAAAGCAGTTGAGCTTTTATGTCGGGTTTTTAATTTATGTACGTTGGTACTTAAAAATAGTTGGTTTTTTTGATATTTTTTCAAGAGTAATTGTTTTTTGAAAGTTTTTCTGATATTGGCATGATTTTTATTTATTTTCAATTGGTTTAGTATTTTGAATTTTTTTTCTGAAAGTTGTTCGTTGTAATGGTATTTTTTGTTTGAAGATTTTTTTTGAAAGCAGTCTGGGTTCTATGGTTTTTTGTATAATAATATGTTGGCTTCTTTGTTTTCCCCCTTCAAGTTATTTTTTCAAATTGGTTTGGTTTTTTGACGATTCCTCCCGGAGTGAATTGAATTTATTGTTTTTTTTGTTTTTTTTGAAAGTAATTTGGTTTTTATGACTTTCTTCAAAAATAGTTTGCTTTCAAGATTTTTTTCTGAAGATACATTTTTTCTCTGTAAGAAAAGTTTGTGTTTATGACGATACATAGTTGGGTTTTATGTTTTTTTTTTCGAAATTGACTGGGTTTTTTTTGTAAATTTTATTGAAAAAATTTCGGTTTTTCATTTTTTTTTTGAAAAAAGTTTCGTTTTGAGTTTTCCAAATAAGATTGGGGTTTTCTAAAAAAAAGTATCACGTTTTGTGTTTGTTTTATTTTACTTTATGCTGAAAATGGTCTGTTCTTCATCTTCTGTAATTTTTTTTCTCATAAAGCTGTTTTTGTTTTTTCTGGAACTGGTTTGATTTTTATAAGTTCTTATAAAAAAAGATTCGTTTTTCCAAAAAAATTTCGATAGCACTTTCGATTTTTTTTGGAACACTGCTTACCTATTTTTCCATTTTTCCATTTTTTTTTTTTTGTAAAAGATGGTTTGGCTTTTATATCTTTTTCTGAAAATAATTTAATTTCTGTTTTTTTGCAGAACTTTTTTCTGAGAACTTTTAAAAAAAAGGTTTGAATAGGTATTTTGATTTTTCTGAAAAAAGGAGTTGAATGATCCACGGTTTGATTTTTTGATTTTCTTTTTAGAAATTCCAAAATACGAATTGAGGAAGCCTTTTGAGCGTTTTTTTTTTTTTTTTTTTTTACGTAAAATCTATTTTGATTGGGAGAAATTTATTGTAGGTACTTACTTCGCTGTTTCTGGAGGTTTTTGAACTTGATATGACATCATCTTAATTTTAGCTGGTTCCCACCTTTGAACGTCACAGATGTTTTATTTTTATTTATAAATTTCGTATAATTTTGATCAAAATTCTGATTTGTGTATTTTTAATCAAAATGAATTAACTTGCTGCTTATTTTATTTGCGAAACAGCCTGCCCCCTTCTCCTCTGGCCTAAGAATCATTACTCTATGTAATTAGTGATGTGATCTATCAACTCAGAAGTTGACATATGTATTTATATTTTACTCCAATTACATAAATAGATGGGGCATGTTTTTTGGTAGAAATATCATACCATAAAGGTATCCCTCGACACTTTTTCCATCATACGAGTAGGTACGATTTTCGTTCCCACTTTCAAATCACGTTGCATTCGAATAACTTACCATTCATTCGAACGAATAATACCAGCTAATTTTCGATGAAAATTTCTTACGAGGAGAAAAAATAACTAATCTTACCCTGTTCTTCATCGAATTTGTCGTGCTATTTCGAGTGAAAATTTCCTTTGTACGTGAACTGCACAAAGCACGCTTGCGGATTCCAGCGGAAAAGTGAACTTTAACACTAATATTTTTACATAAGCTGCATGATCCTATTCGAGAGCGTCAACTTTATCAATTTACAAAAATCAACATCGTTTTTCTCGCAAATACTACAACGTGCTGCAGCTCGGATTTAACCGAGCGAGAAATTTTCCCTCTTATAAAGATTTCGTCTCGGAAAAAAAAGATGAAAAGATTTTTCACCTTTAAGTCTCGTATAGCTCGTTATTTGCACAGTAGGTGTAGTTGCTCTTTGATGACGTCATTAAATGCTTTCGGTATTATCCAGAAAATGCAACGATATAACGCGAAATTTTCTCCTACGTGGGAAGAGGGGGGTTTCAAAGCTGATCGACATAAGTCGAATTTTTATCACCTTTTTTGCGCATCTGCCGGTAACGACAGCTCATTAAATTTTATTGAAAAGGCTGCACCGTTGTGTTGAGAATCAACAATTACCTATACCTACGTAAATTTCGTCGTAATAATCGCCCTTATCGCATCGATGCCGAGCAACTAAGCGGTTATCGGCGTTATAACAATTTCAACTATTCATTTTTTTCATTATCTCGCCCTCGTGCGATTTTTCGTAACGATTAAAGGTCTATATTCATTATCGTTTGTTCGTCAAATCCCTCGATCCAACCTAAGACTTGTCAGTGTGTCACTCGAACTTGATGGATTCCAAAATAAGAATCAACCATGTTTGAAAATTCGAAAGGGAAAATGTTATCAATATTTAAAAATAAATCATATCGTAGTAAAAATCTAAATCTGCCGAGAATAACAAAGTTCACACGAATCGACGATCTCTATAAAGTGGTTCCCAAAAAAATTCCATTTAATCGACATTTTCTCGTGTATTTGGTAGAAAAACCACGACGAAAATTTGATCGAAACACATTGCCAAAGAGGCGAGATTCTAGTAAACCGAGTAATACCGGCGTAAAAACGTTTTGGCAGGGGTACTCAAAAAATATCCGGGGAATTTCTTACTCTACATAGGTATAATTCGCGAACCATGGTCGATCTTTGAACTTGCTAAAATAGGGTCGAGTGTCTATAAAACGTTTGATTGTCATCAGTGATTCCTCAACTGGTGCATTTGAAATTTAAACAATCTTTAAGCCAAAACTTTGTATTAAAATTGTCAATTCCACGACTCAAAAGCTTTAACCAACGTCACCGCGTAAAACTTTCATCAGTGTGTACTAAAGTGTAGCCGGGTACATAATGGATACCTTTTTGGCCTCGCAATCAATACGTTATTGCATAAAAACTAACCCCCGAAGAGGTTTTAATCTTTTTTACGAATACCTTTTAAAACCCGTCAAAATGTTGGAAAGAAATTTTGCACGGTGCCCAGGCGTACAAGTTTCGTAAAGAAATTAGCATTTTGCGAATCAATCTGTGTGTAATCGAATTTCTATACGTGGTGGAAATGGGGATCCCTTTATGAAGATTCTCCGGAACTAGTCTCCGAAAGGCGAAATTAAACGAACGGAGGAATTCGAAATTTGGAAAAATAACTTCAAACTGTCAAACATCATCTTAAAATTCAATATTTCACTTGTCAACTATAAAACCCAACTAGAACTAATTACGTAAAGTTGACACAGTGTTTCCTAAACTATTTTATCGGAATTTAATTTCCGACAAATGCTGTTCGTACTGTTTACTTATGTGTGTAAGTGCGTCTATTCCTCTGTTTCTGCTGTTTTTAGAGGCGTAGGAACAAGTGAAATAAATTACGAAATGGGGAGGATTTCATCGCGAATTAGTGTGTGCGAATTTATTAATTTGATGGTGGTAAAATGGGTGATGTGGTTTTGTTTGTTCTGTGACGGATTTTTATTGAGATTTGACTTGATAAAAGCGTAAAAGCAATTTTGAAGGCGTTTGAGAGATTTTTTTTCAGAATTGAAGCCAGATTAGTCTTATTCTAGATAATTTTTTCGCCGGTACAATCGCCCGTGAAATAATTTGGAATATTGTGTTCGCGTCAGGGGTTCTTAAAATACGAATTTGTGTACTTAAATGATGGATTTTCATTTTCGAAATTTTTTTTAAAAAGTTTGAAAAAATCAAATCTTATGGAGATTTTGAGGGTGCTGTGATTTTGATTCTTGATAATTATAGTTCATTTTTTGAGCTTCAAAAATTACCCCTCGAAAAAGCAGTCGACGCAGTTTTTTATTTAATGGTAGTATGGAATTTGAAAATAGGTTTTTGGCAAAAGTTTCAATTCTTATATTATGTACTTACCTATTTATCTGATGAATCAGTTCCAAGTTTAAATTGATGAAAAGTGGGAGAATAAAGATTCTGAATTTTAAAAATTCAAATATAAAATTGTATAGATTCTTACATTTTTATTGAAAATTTTGAAAATCCGATTGTGCTAAAAATAGAAATTGACTGGACAGTGAGTTGAACTGGGATGGTATGAGATGGCTTAGTAGATATAGAAGAAAGGCAGTAGGAATATTTTTCAATTTTTACAACGTCTCACAAAAAAGACATTTTCTTTAAAAATAATTCCAAAAATTGTTGGACATTTGCGAACTTATTTTTTAAAGATTTATTCAAAAAATATATGAGAGAGGATAAAAAATGAACGTTTTCCACAATTTTTCAGTTTTTAGTTCCAACCACAATGACATAAATTAAATTATTATTAAAAATTCACAAATACTAAAAATTACTGGATAGAATTTTATAACTTACGGACACATTTTTTCCGAAATCAGTTTGAAAAATTCCACCTCGAATGGTATGAGAGAACCAGGCAGAGGTGGAACTGGAAAACAATGAAAATTCCTCCAATTTTAGTTTTCGTACGAAATTGATATTTATTTTTTACAATTCGAATTTTTCTGCTCAAAAGATACTAAAAATGTGAAATAATTGAAAATTGCGACGAAAAGGCTCAAAATCCTGAACTATTTACGATTGAGTCAACTTGGGAGTTCTCCTGAAACTGATTTGGGTACTATTATTTTTTTTCTGCAAATGTGTTTTGGTTTATTTTTTGGCCCTGTTCTGAAAATGATTCGAGTTTTTTGTCATTTTTTCTGGAAATTTTCTTATTTGAAAATTGTCTTATTCGAAAATGATTGGTATTATTCTGAAAATGGTTTATTTTTTCATCAGATATCATGCCTTACGAGTTACGAGCTACAAGTTCGGACGGAATGGAGGCAGAGGAAATCGATACTCCCTCCTCATTGAGACAAAATTGCATTTTTAGTTAAAAGATTATATTTCAGTTGAAATTTTCTGATGTTCTTTGCTCCTTCAATTAAGCAACTTCGGTTCATTCCTGACATTTTATATTTTATGTTGAAAAAAAAAGTCATAGAAATTAGTGTTCTAGAATCATATTATGATTTAAGCGCATAAAATGGACATTGGAATTTCTTTTTAGTGATTTTAATGCTGTAATCAGGGAATAGGAGTCAGCCAAAAAGTTGACTCCTGACTGCATGACTCCCGGAGTCAAGGGAGAAAGTTGACTCTTGACTCCTGCTTGACTCTGGAGTCACTTTCAGACCTCGACTCCGGAGTCTATTTCAGACCATGACTCCTGACTCCTGCTTGACTCCGGAGTCAACCTGTTACCTTGATTCCTGATTCCGGGTTGACTCCGGAGTCAATCTTTGACCTTGACTCTCTGACTCCGGCTCGACTCCGGAGTCAATTTGGAGTCAGTTTGACTCCGACTCCGGAGTCGACTCCTATTCCCTGACTGTAATGCAGTTATCTTTCTCTTTCTTGAAGAGAACCTGATCCAGTAAATTTGATTGTTCGATTGGAGAAAAGGAAGTAAGTTGGCGGTTTTTGATTTTGAAAATGAAATTTCAGGAATAAATTTACCCCCCCTCCCCTTCCGACCTAATTATGGAAACTATATAAGAATGCACGTTTATCTTCATTTAAAACAGCTTTGAAAATGAAAACTCGATGTACTTGTCTATTTCTAAAAAAAAAATGATATACTTTTTTTTTGAAGAATTTTTTTAAAATGAAAATATTTTTTGACGGGAAGTACCTAATTTTAAAATTTTAGTAAAATTTTCGAAAATTTAAAATTTTTAAAAATATTCCTTGTTATTTTTTAATTTTGAAAAAATCGTTAGAAATCAAAAATATTTCAAAAATCAAAATTAGGACATCTTGGATTTTTGTCAAATCGGTTTTTTTTTTAGGAAAATATTCTTAAAATTACACGTAATAATTGTCTTTTTTGGGTTTAATCCTTCAGAGGTCTACAGTTTTTCCAAATTTTTTCGATTTTTTTGGCGTAAGTATATTCGTTAGATTGTTGTAAATGAGAGGAAAAACAATAATTTCCAACTTTTTTCTTCCTTTCAGGCTTCCAAGCCGTAGGTGAAATTTTTAATTTTTTAAAAATGTCGATAAGAAAATGTTTTTTCATTCCCCTCCCTTTCCCTTCCCTTCGTATGCGTTGAAGTATTTTACTACTCTGAGCAATTTTAAAATTTCCACTCTCCTATTTTTTACCCATAAGTAGGTACTAATTTTGATTTTTGAGGGGGAGGAGAGGAGGTGTCACGATCCTACAAAAAATCATAATCTAACTGAAGACCATTCATTTTATTTTACTTTCGTTTTTATTGAAATTATGAAAAATTATGGAGATTATTTTGGACGATTCAACGGTTCTATAATTTTCTTATTATGAAATTGGAACATTCATGGAGAAAAAAGTCATCTATTAAAAGATGAATTTGATAAAAATGTGACTTTTAACACGAATTTATCAAAATTTTGCCTCTCAATGTATAGTACATAGGTACATCTTTGTCCCCTTTTCGACTCGTCAAGTGTCTGCTATAAAACTTCTAATTTTTATTTATTGTACTCCATTTTTAATATCTACTCCGTCAATAAGTTTTTTATTTCGATTTCTTTGAAAATAAAATTTTTGAATTGAATTTAAAAATGGTACGTTTTCAAATTTCAAATTATTAATTCCTACATTATGTATGTGTTTACACATTTTCTGAAATGATCTTTTACAAAAATTGGAGCAATTTTAATTTTAAATTTTACCAATATGAGAATCCGAGGAGCTTTGATATTATTTAAATTTACAACACTTTTAATTTCGAATTTTGAATAAAACACGAAAAACGAAGACGGTCTATATTTTTGCCTTATTTTTCTGCCCTAAAAAATAACCCACGTTTGTTTTCGCCGTGGAAAGAAATTATAAAACGAGCTAAACGCGAGGAATATCAATTTTTGAAACTTCGTATAACTCTCCTTTAATTTCGACCGTGGACGCGATTCGTGCGGTAGCTCGGATACAAATTTACTGTATCATACGAAAGCAATAAAACCTTCGGTTCTGCCGAACGTTACCCTTATAGCCCTTTTCAAATCTCAAAATTAGCAAAACTATTTATTAATTCACACTCGTGTGGTTCGTGTTGCGGCATCATTAAATGGATGGCTGTGAATTGCGACTAAAACTCGAGGTAGTTTGAAGTTTTCATTTTGAGATAAAGCTCGATATTTATTTTTCGATTCGAAAACTTGCAAATTTTCGGTTTACCTGGAAACTGTTTGAAAATTTCGTTTTTCGTTGGAAAATTTCAGAATAACGCCTACCTGACTGGATTTTCGTTACTCATATGCTTTATAAATGAAAAAGTTGTACGTATAATGGATTTCAAAGAAGCTGCCATCAATTGTAAATTTCATTTTAAATTGCCATACCTACGTTGGCTTTTTCGCCGAAGCCTTTTAATTATTCCTTATCACAAGCTTCTTATAAGGCAAACTTTTCTCTGAAAAATGTTGGCGAAAACTGTTTTTCAACTATAATAAAAACTTAAAAGTACCTATACATATAAAACTTTTTTTTTTTTGCTTAAATAATGGTGGCAAGTTTTTTTAAAAGAATTTGGTATTCGTTAAAAAACATTATTACGAAATTCTGCTATTTTCTCCAGCTCGAAGTGTAGAACCCTCGTACGTAGTTTTTGTGAAAAAAATTGAATAAATCGGCAGTTTTTTCTCATTCAAGCTGTTAGATTCGCATCGAAAGTATATGCCTTGGATGGTATAACTAACTATACGAACTACCAAAGTAGATATCTCGATACGAACGAGAAAAGAAACCTTGAAAGAAATATAGGTACTTTTTTGGTCGCTAGTGGTTGCTAAAACAAGGTAGAAATTTTTCCAGCAAGAATTTTTTCTCATTTTTTGAAAATTTTTAACGAAATAAATAAGTAGGCATTTTATGGCGGTAGGAATTACTGGGTTGATTATTAAGGTGCACTTGAAATTGTCAACATGCATCTTTGTATTGTTTGTGAAAATATAATAGGTGGAATTTCGACGATTCAACTCAACTATAGAGACTTTTATATTGCAATGGGAAAAAAGTGTTGGTTTTTTGTCGCATTAACTACATACACTCTCGAGTTAGGAACAGAAATAAGTCGAAGTGGCGCCTCGACGATACATCTTTCTCGTTTTATTTTTTTTTCTTCCTACGAACCACTACACCAGAAAATAGTACTTGGAAAGTGGTATACCTATTATCAGATGGTTGAGAATAATGATTTGAATAGTTGTGAGAAAACGAGAAGACTTAAAATAATTGCCTATTGGTAAACTGCTCCGGCGAAGCAATTGTTGTAGGCTTTTTTCGGCCAGCCCTGTATCGATAAGTACCCCGCAGTCTGGACTGAATTGATGGCTCAAAGGAGCACCAATGTAAAGGCGTTGCATTTATACGAATAAGTGGTTCGGATAGTTTGTTGGGATATTTATCCCTTATCTAAGCTATCTGAATCGATGACCAAAAAGATCCGGAGGGTTTATTCCGAGTGTACTTGGTTTCAGGTCTCGTATCCGCGAGTGCGAGTTTATTGTACGTATATTTTCAAAAGTAAAGAGCTAAATGTCATCGTTGGAAATTATTATCCGAGTGGAATGAAAATAGCCACGATGCTGGACGTGTTGAATGCGATAGAGTTGATTAGAAAGAGGTATATGAACCATTTTACTGGGACATTGGGAGGTCATTTCGGTTTAGACTTTGGAAATGAAGACCGTTAATATATGAATGAGATTTGTTAAGCAGACGTGACGCTTTTCTTAAGCTTAACGTAATATTGTAATAGCGGAAATTCTAATTTATTCGATGGCTTGAATTTTAAATGATCTCTTGATTCATTGTGTAGTTCTATATTCGGCGTTGGTAATAAGGCGATTTTATTAATGCTGTTGATAGAACTGGAAGGGGGTTTCGTGGGTTTGAATTTTTTCACGTGGAAATGTCGGGAAGCTTACTGGAATGGTGAGTGGGAAAGGAGGGGGATTCTAATTTTAAATTTTGATGGATTTGTGTTATACGTATAATTTTAAAAGTACATACCTATTTTTTTGAAAAAAATTGGAAATTTTTCACTCGTTAAGTGAAATGTTGAAAATTTGAAATTTCTTCTTGTAACCGTTTGGTGTACTTAGTTCATTTTAACAAATTGATCCTGTAGTCCAGGCAAATAAGAGAAAAAATGTACCAAACCCCCCAAAAATTAAAGCCTGATTTTTTTCCGCGATTTACGTTCATAATGGTCCACTACACAACATACTAAAATGGACACCCCCACAACCCTCCGCTACCCCCAAGGGAGGGGTAAACGTCCGCTGAAAACCGGTTTTTCGTGAATACCTCCTCAAATAAGCCTCAAAATTGAAAAGTAGTTATGAACAATCTTGTTCTACGCGTAATTTCCTATCGGAAGGGTTTTTTTCTTTTTCAAAAACACTCACTTCTTTGACCAAAAATTAAGGGTAAAAAACACCTATTTTTCAACAATTTACAGCATTTTTGGAAAAAATCGAAACTTTTGGGAATATCTCCTCAAAAAAGCCTCAAAATGGAAAAATGGTTATGAACAATCATGTTCTACGTGTAATTTCCTATCAGACAAGTTCGTTTTTTCCCGAAAACACTCGCTTCTTTGCTCAAAAATTAAGGGTGAAAAACACCTATTTTTCCAATATTTACAGTATTTTTGGAAATGATGGAAATACGAAGCTGAAAATATCGTTTTTGAATCCTTACGACGCAAAGAAATGTTTCGCATCACCAATAATCAGCAATAACATCGCGTTTATAGTACTTTTTCTTTCCACAACTTCGATTTTTTAAATGCAGTATTCAATTTTAATAACCTCCCTTATAATTAACGGTGGGGGTTGCGGTGACTTTTTTTGGAATACCCTACCAGCACGTATAAAAACAATACTCGTTTTGGGTAGTTTTAGCTTCGTATTTCCATAATTTCCAAAAATACTGTGAATATTGGAAAAATAGGTGTTTTTCACCCTTAATTTTTGGGCAAAGAAGCGAGTGGTCTAATGAAGGAATCACCGTCATTCCGATCCTAATCCTTCAGGGGGGGTGGCCGGGGGGGCTTGTAATTTTCGTACGATTGGGATTTTTTTGCGAAATGGCTCAATTTTGAAGGTGCATATTTCGAGATCGGTTAGGTCCAAGATGAATCTGTTCATGCGTTTTTGTAGAAAATTGAAAAGAAATTCAAAATTGATAATCACATTTTGAAAAGTTAAAAGTTGAACTTTTGTGATGAAAGCTCAACTTTTATGATAAAAACAAAACATGAGGGCCCTCATTTAAAAATCTGAAAAAAATAGGATGAAAAGAACTCTTTATGTATTTTTCAACTAATTACTTTTCGAGATGGGATCTCAATACCTCTGGAAGGCACAGGGGTCCTCAACTTTGGTCAAAATTCAAAAAAATGGAAAAAGTGAAGTAATACATCGATTTCTACTAATTCAAAGGCGCTGAGTTCAAATATGTGCTCAGTTTTTTCATCCGATGCCTTTGAACCCCCTATCAGCCCCTCCCCCCTTATGAGATCAAAATTCAAAAAATGAAAAATAACATGTGACGTGTCGTTTGTTGGGTTTTTTAGGGCGCTGAGTTCGAATATTTGCTTATTTTTGGGATTCGACCCTTTAGTGCATCAAATTACAAGAAACACCCCCCGCCCGCCCGCCCTGAAGGATTAGTATCAGAATGACGGTGGTTACTTCATTAGACCATCGAGGGGAACTCGTAAAGAAATTTTGAACGAAATCGGAAGATCCAAGGTCAAAACCTGGACGAGTTGACATGGAATGAGCATCCTGAAAAATTTTCAAGTTTTCTCTCATGAGAGTTTCATTATTTTATGAAATAATGAAATTTTGACTCTTCTGGTATCTGAAGAGGGGGGGGGGGGAGTTAATGAAATTTTGACTCTTCTGGTATCTGAAGAGGGGGGGGGGAGGGAGTTATTTGAACTTTCCAGATTTTTTAATTTTTTTTTGAAAAGTGTCAGTAAAAACCTTGGTTACTTAAAATCTTGATATTCGGGGAGATTTAAATTTTTTCAATAGGTACCTTTTCCTGACAAGAGAGAATTTTTTAGTTGTTCAATTTTTAATGATTTATTTAATTTGATGGGAAAAATTTTTCACACCTAGGCAAAAAATACAATTTACCAGAACGTTGAATTAGCAAAATTACAGATGTCGCGGAAGAAGCTTTTCATCTTTCAAAATTTAGAATTATGTAAAGATTTTTTTGTATTTATATGCCACAAACCAAATACGAAAAAGTGTTCATAAGGTGTGATTTTTTTTCGGGGAAAGAAAAATCAGCTGGGTTTATTATATCGTTTGGAACAGTATTCAGGACAATAGCCATTTTGAATTTTTTGAGTGACACAATGGAAAACCGAGCCCTAAAAACAATAATTTTTCGGAATTACTCGGTGAGAAATTGTGTTTTCATATTTTTATAGGGAATGGTATTGCTATTTTTTTTTTTTTTTTTACTGATTTCGGTCATTTTTCGCTTCAGAATGGCTCTAATAGCACGATAGTATGTAGTTCGGGGAGTAAAAAAATACATATTCATCAGAAAATGGGTGCGTTTAGCACCGAAAAATACCAAAGTTTTCAAAAACAGCTGGCACAATAGCGAACTATGAATTTTTCATGTTACCTACCTGGTTCATGTTTGAATTGAATCATCAAAAACTGATTTTTATAACATTTATCCTAAGCACGCTTGTGACCAATTAAAGTAGGTTGAAATTTCGCGAGAAATCTAAAAATGCCATTGAAAGTTTATTTTGAGCAGATCTGTCATTTTAGCCTCAAAATTCAATTTTTTTAAATATACTTACCTATTCGAGAGTATTTCACAAAGGGGGACTTGCGACCTATTGCCGAGGGTAAAAATTTTGCGAGTAATTCGAAAATGCTATTGATTTTTGTTTTGATCAATATTATCGATTTTGGGCTTAAAATTTCATTCTTCGTGAAAACATTGCGTGGAAATTTCGCATATGTGGGTTTGCATTGCAACCTATTGATAAGGGTTAAAATTTAGCAAGGGAGTCAGAAATGTTGATTTAAAATGTTGGTTTCTTAATTTACAAATCTTATCTCAATTTTTTTCAAGATTTCTATTGGAATAACTCTGGGAAAAGGTCGAAAATTCATTTTTCAAAACGGAGTGAATAAAAATGGAAAGTAAGGAAAAGAAAAAGGTCGAAATATGAATATGCTCTAAAATTCCAAAATCGTTAACAATTTTCTTGTGGTTAAAAGGTCATTCATATAGCAGAATATGATGCATTTTTAAATTTTTCAAATAAGGTTACCAATTCTCGAGTTTTCTTTAATTTTGTTTTGGTAAAAGATTACAAGAGGAGAGGAGGGAAACGCAAAAACGAACAAAAATGAAACGGAGTGAATTCGATGCCAAATATATTATTCGTTAAAAAAAATATTTTGCACTTTTCTCTATTTGTTTTACACTCAACTTTTCTCTGATTTTATCTCAAGGTGCTCGCTAGGGTGGCCCTTATTTATACTTGAGTGTTTTTTTTTCTTCGGATTTTTTTGGTGCTACCCCCTGAAATGGTTACCTACCATGAGAAAATGATACCCAAAAAATTTTGACCAAATTGGTACATATTAACCCGGCGCGCAAATGCATTGAAATATTGATAACGCCTTTGGCGCGTCGCATCATTAGTCCCACACGAGTTACGTGGTGTGATTAGTAAGTAACGCGCTATGTTGATGGTGGCAGGCAGCGAGTCGCGCATGAGTCGCGTCATAGCTGCTTCCAGGGATTTACTATTCCCCTCCTCCCACAATTAGGATTTTCATTATTTAGTTAAGAAAATTTACTATATTTATTCTTCAATGTTGAGGAAATTTAACAATCGTACTCATATTTTCCCAACTCGGGAAATAGTACCTATGTACGAATGCTTAGTAAATTTTCACAATTTGAAAAAAAATAAGTATAGGTATAAAATGATGCATTTTCCCAACTTGACGAAATATGAGTACAAAATAATGGTAAATCTTTCCATAGATAATGATCATTTCTTACTGTTTTTTTTTTTTCTTATAATAAAATTATCATTTTTTATAGGAAGATTTGCCATTTGTACCCATATTTATCAAGTTGGAAAAAACTCGTCATTTTGTACTCATTTTTTCCAACTAGTGAAAGAAAAATTTTCTCAAATTGGGAAAGTTGAACATTTGTACTTTTGTGGTTTTTTTAATGAGAAAACAGAATTGAATGATCTTTTTCTTGAGAAAAATTTTTCGTTTGTTTCCATATTTTCTCAAGTTAGGTAAATTAAACAATTTTGCATTTTTACTTTTTTTTTCAAGTACAAAAAAGCAATTGAATTTTTAAAAAACTTTGTCTTTGCTGCGCTCGGTCTTATTGTATTTCTTCTTTATTCATTGTTTTAAAATAATCCAAATCCTACAAAAGTGACTTTTGTTTGTAATTCTCCTTAAAATTATTTCAATGATTGCATCATATTTTTTCACATTATAACTGCAAAATTTTATTTACAAAATTACGTTTCTTGAATTTTTCCACCCTCGCTCCACTCGGAGCAATTAGACAATTTAGTAGGTTTTTTTCAACTAGGTACAAATAATGAAATTAGTAGGTAATAATTTCGAAAAAAATGATAAATTTGGAATGAATGATAGGAAGAGGCCGGGGAAGGGGCCAACTTCTTTAAAATTTAGTTCGGTCGGAAAATTTTTGTCATTCACCCCACGTCTTCCAAAAGTCAGTCTCTTTTGTGCTTGAATAAATTGAATTTAAAAATATTTTAAATAATGTTCATTGCTTGCAGTTATCTTACACCTACATAAAATTTAGTAGAGTCGAAGGTATAGTTATTATATGTATGGTATAGTTGCAAAAATTAAAAATCAGAGTTGGGATTTCCACGGATTTTCCCCCACACTCCCCTCATCAATATACCCTCGGAACGTCTCTGGCTGCCTCGAGTGAGCTACAAGATGGACATTTGGTAGCCTAAATCAAACAGCGCGTCGCCTACCGATTTACACCACGTAACTCGCGTGGAACGGTACTGATACAACGCGCTAACCCATTATCAAAATTTCAACGCGTTTGCGCGCCGGGTTAATATGTATCAATTTGGTCAAAATTTTTGGAGAATTATTTTCTCATGGTAGGTAACCATTTCAGGGGGTAGCACCTAATTTTTTCGAACTTCCAAAATAAGGGCCACCCTAGTGCTCGCAGTATTCCAAATAATTACGTACTACTTACTAGAAATGTCTTGAGAATGATTTTTAAAAAGGTGAAACAAGAAATAAAATTGTTAAAAAGTTATAAAGATGTCCAATTTGATGCAAGAACAAGTTTAAGATGACATTAATAAAGGGTGGCAAATGTCACAAAATCTAAATTTCCAACAATGACAATATTATGATTTTTTCAAATTTAATGATCCGAAATATAATTTTTTTTTTTTTTTTTTTCATTCAAAACGAAAAAGTTATCCGTTTTTCAAATTTTCTTAATTAAACCTAATTTAAAATTTTGCATTTCAACATCAATTAAGTGCTTACCTAACTTATTTTATGAATTTTTGAACGAATTTGTGTAGGTATTGTAGATATTTTTACCTATTGATTTTCTGAGGATTTTTGCATTTTTTTTTCATTTTTAAAACTCATGCTAATTTTCAAAAATTTCCCTGATCCTGATAGGTACCAATTTCACATCATCAATTTTTACTTTGCTTTGGAAATTTTGTTTTTTTTTTTCATTTCATTTTCCAGGAAAATTGATAAACCATCTTTTTATTTTTATGAGATTGGATTTTACAAAATCCTATATAATTCAATTTTATCGTTATGTTTTCAATTTTTTACATCATTTAGAAAAGTTTTTAGAAAAAAATCGAAGCATTTTATTGCATTTTCCAATGATTTTTACAAGGAGTAGCATATTTGCAGCTGTGAGAATTACATACCTTGTATACTTCAAGATTTATGAGAATTCCTAATTTTTTTTGCAATCTGAGAAAGAAGAAATTTTGGAACATTTTCATAATAACTTGTTTGAAGAGGTTACAATTAGTTTTCGAATAATTCCATTGTTTTTCAATTTCATGCAATTTTCCATTTGTGAAAATCTTGAGATAAAAGTGCATCGGTTCGTAAAAATGCAACAAATTTAAAAATAATCATATCATTTGAAAACTAATTCTACTTAGTTTTCCAAACGAGATTTTATTTTAAAATACCCAAAATCGCTTTCTTCCCAAACTCTTATTATAAATTTTGAGATCTCTCCAGTCCCCCTTGGTCAAGGACGAACCGGATTTGACAGTGATAGAGGGGCAATGAAATTGAAAGTTTCTGTTTGCAATGTACTTACTTATGTTAGTTATTTTTTTTTTCTGGAAAAAGGTCCATCTCTTTTGAAGATTTTCTGTTAGAGTCTAATTTTTCCGACTAAAAATTCAATTTTATCATAATTGAGGAGCAAGCTGCCCCTTTGGCTCCTGTTCGGCCTGTCCCTGCCCCTCATTACTTTATTTTTTGTCATTTTGAAATCTACTCTCTTATTTATAAATCAGTGAAAGTGATCGAAAATCTCTGAAACAGTCAGAATCGCAGCACAGTGATAAATCAGTAAAAATAAATTCACTGGAAGCGAACAGTAAAAAAAAATTGTTGAAAAATCAGTGAAAATTCACTGAAAAGCTAGTAAAATCAGTAAAAATCTGTTGAAAATCAAATATTTTTGCTGAGTTTTCCTGTGCTGCAATTCTGACTATTAATCGGAGAATTTTCACTGATTCAAAATGAGAGAATAATAAGATCTCGTTGGTTTAAAATTACCTCGAATTCGTTCATTAATATCTTCATTAACTTTTTCTTGCAGGATTCCCAGAAATTATTCGTAAAGCAGACAAAGAATGGCAACCAATGGAGAATCGAATAATAATTCGTCACAGTGTTCATTTCCACCTCGTCCAACCAATGGCGACGTATTGAATAATAATTCGTAAGCGAATGAGTAAAGTATTTTTTATTCTTTTTAAAATTAATCCTTTTTTGGAACCAACTAATTTTCCATGGCTGAAATTCGTGTATCTAGCGAATATAACCCGTGAAAATTATTCATCCTTAATCCTCTTGGTTTATTTTCCTCGAGACAATGAAATCAGTATAAGTACAGGAGACATTGCTCTCGATGTAATCATATTTATTAAGCTTAAGTCGAATTATTCTAACTTTGGAATCGTTTGCAGAATAAAATCCAGTATTAATAGAGAAGAACTTATTAAGAGTTTTCAAGAAGTGAGACCTGATAAACCTTCGAGATGTACGTGGAAACGAGATATATCATTAGAGCAATCACCTCATTCTCATGTAGAATCGTAAGTAAGCTACATTTTATTTTCACATCGTTGTGAGAAAAATCTCTTTATTAATTTTTTATTACGAATTATTTCGCAGAGAAAAAAACAATAAGATATTGCCAAATATGTTACACGCGATCGGCAACACTCCGATGGTTCGATTGAATAAAATCCCTCGAGAAGAAAATGTTAAATGCGAAATGGGTAAGTGGAAGCGTTTAAATCTCACACTATAATTTTTTATAATATTCGAGATGTGACGCTGAGCGACGATGCCTTGTAATACCATTTTCGAGTCCCCCGAAAAAAAATTCAAATCGAAGGGAGGTTATTTTTTCGGTGTATTTATGAAAATTGAATTCCCCGCAGTGTGTACTTATTTTGCATATAAAACGTATTAAAAAATCCGGCAACTTTTTATCATATCACACGCGTTCGAGCGTTTAGTACTCGACGTGAATTATAATTCGTCATTTCGACGTTGACCGTACCTATGTCGTTATATTCTCTCTATAAAACTATATAAGATGGCCGAATGAAAAAAGACAAACGTGTAATCGAAACTGTACATTTTATACGAAGAGACGTCTCGTACCTAAGTTAATTTCGCATTTCGGTGGAAATTTTTAATTGCCTCTCGTTACGTGTGAGATTTTTTCACCGTGATGTTGCGAATTACTCGACAGCGTTGAAAAAAAAAGGGTAGAACTGGAACACGGGGAAAATTATTTTAACGTCGTATAGAAATGTAAATAAGATAGAAATTGTGAAAGAGATGCACTGTATGGGAAAAAGGTGACGAATTTTTCGCCACTGCGAAAGGACAAAGTATTCGAAGATGAATAGAATCAACTTAATTAAGTTTCCTAATTAAATGTATACGCTTTAATGTCGCCAGTCATTATGCGTTCGTTCAGCTAAAGAAAACGAATTCCCCGAAATATTAGCGCCGCAGTGTCGAATTTTAGCGAAAATGGTACTTTGAAGGTGCGATACGATAGCGACTCCGGCCCCAGCCTCGGCTGCGTACTTTCTATTAAAGAGGGAATTATATGACGAGAAAAGCCGAATCTGAACTAAAGGTATTTGTGTAAAAGTCGACATCTCGTTGTCTCTTCGTGGTTTGAATCGAGATAGGGAGATAATTTTGAGAGGTATTAGTGTTGCTGGTGGAAAATTTTCAGAGAACTAATATTTCGTGAGATTTTTTTAATCTTTTTTTTCATGAAATTTGGGGGAAAAATTGGAAATTATACGAAATTTTTTAATATAAAGAGCTGCTCAGGTTAATTTTACGATTTTTGGCGAACTTTTCAAAATTTTAAAATCATTCAATTTTTGAGCAAAAAATTATATGTATGTTTGAAAAAAAAATTTTAATGATGAAAATTATCTAATATTAACCTCTGTCTCCTGTCTCACATGAAACTGAATTTCACAGATTTTTATTTTCTCTAATATACGAATGTCTGTTTTCTGAAAATCCTCTGGTGGAGGCTCATTTTTTTGGGGGGCTCTTGGAAATCAATTTCTCATCGCCTTTCGAAAAATTCAATAAAGATAAACACCTCTGTCAATGTCGATTTTCCGATTTTTTTTTGTTCAACATTTAAATTTCCAACTGTCAAACTGAAAGTTGGTTGAAAAATATCAAAATCTTACTGGAGACTCCAGAATGGATGAAAATGATGGCAAAAGTTCAACTAGAAGCAGGGACCTACTTTTTATCAATTTCACAAGAAAAATATGTTTTTCCAAAAATACGTCTATTTCTTCAAAAATCAACTTGGGTAGCTAAAATTCTGGTTTTAGAGGTTTTTGAACCAGTTATTTCTCAAAATATGACTTGGGTCTTTTTGTTGGGAAACTATATTTCAGTCCGTTTGGTATCTATTTCAAACTTTCCTGTATTCAGTTGATGGTGGGAGGAGGTACTGGGGGGAGTGAAATTTCAATCTAGACGGAATTCAGCGTCTAGCTAAATTTTTGAAAAGGCCAAAGTTTAAAATATTGTAAAAATTTTAATTCAAATTTAAGAAACGAAAATAAGCAAATTGATATTTTTATGCAATAATTTTTTCCATTACAATTTTCAATTTTTTGATAATCTTATTGCGAGATGAGAGTTTTCCACGATATTTTCCTTGTAACTGCAAAAAAAACCGATTCGACATAGAGAGCAGAAGGACAAAAACTTCTGTACCCATCCGCCTCCTCCGATTACTATAAAAAATTATTTTTATTTATGACATGTGAATATGATTTTTATCGGGATCCAATGTCACGAATTTTTGCAAAACATTACATTTTAAGATAGGTACCTAGGTATTCTTTCATTTTTTTTTTCAAATTGGAATGTTCAATTTGTGTGCGGGTGGGGGGGGGGGGTGAAAACTCCCTGAAACGAAGAACTGAATGAAACTGGTCCTTATGGAATTAATTTTTTCAACTATATAAGTCGTTAGGGGTCAAAAATTGATTTTTGAGTTGAAACTGATTTTGGGTCTTTCAGAAGAAGTAGAATCAACTCAAAAACCAATTTTTGATCCCTAAAGTTGGTTTCCATATCCAGGCTCATATATATGAAGGGTACAGGGGAAAAATCAGCCAATTACCGAAATTGTATATTAGAAAAGAGACTTAGATGTAATATTTTTTAAATTTACGCCTAGGTCCCTTTTCTAATATAAGATTTTTGAAATTAGCTGTTTTTCCCCTGTACCCTTCATATGGATTTTTGTTTTCTATGAAAAAAAGAGAAGCAATTGAAATGACCATTTGACCCCCCCCCCCCCTTGAAAAACAAAAATTGTTTATCAAGAATTATTGATTTTTTAAGACAAAAGCAAAATGAGGTATCAGGATTTTTCGGAAAAAGAATCAATCAAGTTAGGTACCTATTTTTTTGTGAATTAAGTGTCTAATGTATGGTTTGGCTTCGTTTAGTAAACCTTAGAAAAATCTACATGAAAATTATTTTTTGAGACCTATTTTTTGCCAGAAAAAAACGAAATAAGTCATCAATATTGTTCGATTACCTACAATTTTTTTTGGTTTTTCTGAACCTTCTGCTCGCCGGCTCACCCTTATCTCCCAAAACAATGAAATTGCTTATTTTGAGATTTATTTTCTCAACTGTTGAAAATGACCTTTGGGAGGTTTGGTTTTTTGATATAGAACCAAAATATGAAGGAATTTGATTTTTTGGTTTTTCTAAAAAAGGCAGCCGTTGAAATAGCCATTCGACCTTTTTGACCCCTTCCCCTTTCCCCTCAAAAAATAACAAAACTGAAAACTTGAGAATTATACGATGAGGTATCATATTGTTCAATAAACGAACGGTTTGATGTTTTTGGATTTTTTTTTGAAAGAAAAACACAAATTGATCTTTTTATGAATGAAGTGTCTAATGTATGATTTGTGTTTTTGAAAAAACTCAGAACTGCACAAATTATTTTGGGTAAAAACTGAAGTAAGACATTAGGCATCTAATAACCTATGTTTTTAGTTTTTTTAAGCCCCTCCCTCATCTCTTCTCCTCAAAACAAGAAATTGGCTATTTTAATATTTAGTACTTATTTTCACACAAAACAAAGAAAGGTATCGATTGTCCAATAAATGGTTTTCTAGTGTTTTTTAAAAAATTTTCTGGCCTTCCTAATAAAACTGACTCTTAAATAACACAGGTCGACATGGAAAATGCTGTTTAGGTTTGATGGGTGATTTTATGGTATTTTTCGCGCTGATCACAAGAAAAATAGTTTGAATTTTTCGTTTAGCGGTTTTTTTACTTTTTTTGATAACTTTTGACACTTTAAGTCGATTTTCTGAGAAAAAGAAGGGTTCTACGAAAAAAATGAATAGAACATAAATTGCAGAGCGTCAAATTTCCGATCTGCAGAATCAAATAAGTTTTTTCTTGGGCGGGCTAGTTTTTGAGCTACATATTTCCAATTAAAAAAAAATTGAACTTTAAACTTTGAGCTAAAATATCTCGAAAGCTAAGCCTCCTAAGAAAAAACTAATTTGATTCTATAAATAGGAAATTTGACGCTCTGCAATTTATGTTCTATTGATTTTTTTCGTAGAACCCTTCTTTTTCTCAGAAAATCGACTTGAAATGTCAAAGTTATCAAAAAAAGTAAAACAATCGCTAAACGAAAAATGCAAACTGAAAAATCCTTGGTTGATGGAATTTTTTCACTGCTTTTTTCGTGATCAGCGCGAAAAATACTATGAAAATCACCCATCAAGCCTCAAACAGCATTTCAAAAGTTTAAAAATGTTGACCTGTGATAATTGGATGGGGGAGGGGGAGGAAAATGACACGATATTGAAACTATTGCTGAACAAAAACTTTTTCAAAAAATTTTCAAAAAATTAAGATTTCTTACCCATAAATTTTTCTTTTAAAATTTTTAAAAAGTATATTTGGTAGGTAAGTATTTTTTTTAAATTTTAGGTAAATTTTTTGCTAATAAAAACCATTCAAAACGATTCATTAGGAAATGCCATGTTTTTTAGGTGAATTTAATTTTTTTGCAAACACCTGTGAAAATTATTGTACTCATAGAATTAGGTAAAATTCTTCTTTCCTAGGTATTTATGTCTTTTTGTTTTGTTTTGCATCCCGTATTACTTACACTATTTTTCTAAACACTCCCCCCTTCTCCAAAGTTTCATACCAAAACCTAAATAATTGAATGGTATATTGATATTATCTCAATATACTTAAAATAGCTCACCCCTACCCCCTCCCCAAAAAATCAATTTCTATTTTCCTCAAAACCACGTCACAGTTAATAACTGCGAAAAAATCTATATTTCACGACGTTATAATCCGATAAAATAATTGGCATGGTTGTGAAATCTGAAGTATGTTACAAAAGCCTAATACACTTTGACACCGTTCTGAACCGAAAATAAGCCTTTTTGTTGGCGAGTAAAAAAATCACGCGGAGACCAAAATTGACCCGCGTGTTGTTCATAATATGTCGTCGAGGCGGCGTAAAACCATCCTACGATAACCTTTCCGCCATAAAGGGACTCTGGATGTGTATACGGCTGCTGGAGGTATACTATATGGTAATTTGTAGAATATTACACCTGATTGATTAAATTATGGTATGATAGGTAGAGAAAGGGTTACGTTGAAATTACACGGTCGGCGTTGGCGGAGGGTTAAATCTCGTTACTGTTTAATTTCGAAATGAAGCGTATAAAGGTCGATGGAGGGGGGCAAGGGTACCACGATGGGGTAATTATTGACGTATAAATCATCTTGTACTAATGTGACGTTTCGCATAATTCGATATAGTTGTGAAATGCGAATTTCTCAATCCTGGAGGCAGCTTGAAAGATCGAATTGGGTATCGAATGGTCGAAGAGGCTGAGAAATCGAATATACTGAAACCTGGAATGACCATCATCGAACCGTCTTCGGGTAACACTGGTAAGATGGACGAATTTTTCCAGATAACGCTTTCGACGATTTAAACGACGAAAATGGATATAAAGTATTTAAAGGATGGAATATTTAATTCGATTGTTTTCTTAGGTATCGGGTTAGCTGTAGCTGCGGCCATAAAGGGATATCGGTGTATAGTCGTTATGCCTTTAAAAATGTCAGACGAAAAAGTAAACACTTTGAAAGCCCTGGGAGCCGAGATTATACGTACACCTACCGAGGCAGCTTTTGATTCGCCCGAAGGATTGTTAATGGTGGCTCATAAATTAAGCAAAGAAATTCCCAATGCTATAGTATTAGATCAGGTAACTAAGATAAGTGGTTATCGCCGGACATTCGGTCGGTTTGGTAGGTAAGGGTACTCAAGTTTATATATTTTACAGTATAGGAACCCTGGTAATCCTTTGGCTCATTACGATACGACCGCTGCCGAAATAATAGAACAGACGGATGGAAAAATCGACATGTTGGTTTTGGGAGTTGGTACCGGTGGTGCGATCACCGGTATGGCCAGAAAAATTAAGCAGCATAATCCCGAATGTGTTGTCGTCGGAGTCGATCCTTATGGCTCGATTTTGGCTCTGCCAGAAGAATTGAACGAGACTGATGTTACCACCTATCACGTCGAAGGAATCGGATATGATTTTATTCCTACGGTTTTAGGTTAGTTCAGGGCAAAGATGGGGCGATTCCCTCATAAGTGAGAATCCGATTCGTAACCATGCGATTCGCCAAAATTTGAGAATCCGATTCTGTAAATGCGATTCCTTACTTATGGAGAATCCGATTCCCTTCGAAAGTAGCGATTCTCGGCGATTCTCTGCGATTTCGATTCTCTATTTTTTTTTTTCTTTTTATTATCACGAATTAACAAACTATTTTGATGATTGGTGAAGATTTAATATGTACATATTATAAGAAAATTTCTCAAGCTTAAAAATGGAAATTTATTATAAATCAACAAACAGTAAACGTAAAAACGATAACTTCGATAGGTACCTAACAAAAAATTTTTCCAGCCCCACACTTTCGACCTTCGAACTTCAAAATTGTTCTTTTTTTTACTAGCTCCTAATTATTTTTTGCCGCAAACGAGTTTTCAACGATCTCAGTCCAAATTTATTCTAATTTTCAAGTTCAAATTTTTTCAACTCAATTTTTTCAATTTCTTCAATTCTCAATTTTTTTTATTTGAAGACGATTTTTTTTCTTTTCAACGTATAATAAATCAGAAACATTAGATTAATATCAAGTCCAAAAACTGTACACGAGAAAAGGGACCTAGGTGTAACTTTTTTTCTATTACACCTAGGTCCTTTTTCTCATATACGGTTTTAGACTCAAGTGTTTAGTATTTTCTGATCTACATACGCTTAATATTGAAATGTTCTTCAAATGATCCCATTTTTAAAATTTTCCCCACCATAACTTTTTTTTAAATTTCAGTTTTCATGAAAGTTTTTCCAATTCTGATTTTATTAATTCATTTTCAATTTAATATTTTTTTAACATCTTGCCAATTATTTAGTCAGGAGAAATTTTGGAAAACACGAAAATGAAAATTTTTTGAAGAACTTTAAATTTGAAAAAAAATGGAAACAATTTTAAAGTATTTAAAAAATGTTCAAATTAGAAGAAATTTATTTTAAAAAATATGAATTTAAAAAAACGTTTAAAAAATCCCAAGTCGGAAAAATTTTGGATAAAAAAAATTTTACAGTTGGAAAATTTTCAGTACCTACCTAGTACCTACCTACCTACCTACCCACCTACCTACCTACCTATCCAGTAGTATACTAATGTCAAATTCATGTTCTCTAAAATTTCTTTCAACTTGAAAATGACCTTGAATTTTTTAAAAAGTTTTCAACTTCACATTTATTATAATTTCTTCTTAACTGAATCAGTGACAGGGGCGTAGCTAGGGGGGGGGGTGTCTCGGGTCTCGACCCCCTCCCCCTGGCGTCAGGAACTTACGTGAAAAAGTACCTTTTTAGAGCATTAAAAATCTTTTGATATTCCAAGTCTCCATACTCATTTTGCACCCTCCCAAAAAAAGCTTCTGACGCCAATTCTTGGATTTGTTAGGTATTTTTATTGATTTTTGAGGCCAAAATAATTTGTACCTATGTAAGTTGTTTGTTCCAAAATTACGTTTTCATCTGTTTTTTTTCCTTAAACGTGCTATGCAAATCGCATGGAAATTTTATAAAGTTTAAATTTTGTGTTTTTATAGTGAAAAGAAATTTGAGGGGGAGGAGGGGGGTGAACTTGGAATTCATCAAAAAATTATGAAATTTCGGACCCCCTCCTTGAGAAATTTCTGACTACGCCACTGATCAGTGAAATCTTAAAAAGTAATAAAAATAAGAAATTAGAATAAAAAAATGAAATTTTAACGATGAAAATATTTGAGAAATGGAAATACAACCATAAATTGGAATTTTTGGAGCGAATGCGAAGATTTGTATAAAGGATCACTGGATTAGAACCCTTCATCGTTCAAAAATTATCGTTCACTACTCATACAACTCATGGAAAACAAATTTCCATGGAAAGGAAGAACAACAAGTTCAAAAAAGAAAGTAAAGACTAAAGAATCGGAATCGTAGAGAATCGCCGGGAATCGCAGAGGATCTCGACTAACAATTCTGCGAATCCGATTCCCAAAACTGCGATTCGCTTGAAATAGAAAATCCGATTCGGGAATCGGATTCTTTAATTTATGACTTTTTCGATTCTTTTTAGCGATTCGAATCGCCCCATCTCTAGTTCAGGGCTACGAAAATTTTCACGTTTATTGATGGTACCTCTATCTACCTTGAAAAAACATGGGTTAATTTTTTTTTTTAGCGACGATATGATAATTAAGTTTTATACGTGTATTAAACTAGCGTTAATCATTGGACATTACAAAGTAACGATTAGCTTAATGCTGTGCCACGTTGTTTCGAGTAATTAACATTATGATTTTAAATTTTTATGAATACATCTCCGGTTTATTAGTCTTTTATACGTGCTGGCGAATTGTGGTTACATAATGGAAGCTTTTTTTATTAACGAGGTGTTTGAATTCAAAAAAAAAAAACGTGGCCAATAGAATATTAAAAATTGTTCCGAATTATTATTTTTTAAATATAAAATGAAAATATTTTAGTGAACTTTTAGCTTTAATTTTTTTTTCGCAGATCGAAGCGTTGTAGATAAATGGATCAAAATCGGTGACAAGGAATCATTTTTAATGGCCAGAAGATTAATCAGAGAAGAAGGGATACTCTGCGGTAATCGATGCCATTTTGTATGAGAACTCGTCATAAGTGGGTATATTTTACTCATACGAAGTCTTTTAATTTCAGGCGGTAGTAGCGGCGGAGTTGTACATGGTGCTTGTCAAGCAGCCAAGGATCTATCGGAAGATAAACGATGTGTGGTTGTGTTAGCTGATGGAATTCGTAACTATATGACGAAATTCGTCAGTCCTAAGTGGATGTCGGATAAGGGATTTGAATAAATTAATCGTTGCTGACATGTGTGATTTTTTTGGTGCGAAATTATTTCGAGAGGTAGAATGATGCTAGTGAGTGGTTGGGTCAAAGATGAGGGGGATGAGGATTAATTTTGGCGTTTTACGTCGACAACACCCAATTTTAGAATCTTCGTTGCTAAAACTTGGAGTAGATTTGATTTAAAGTACCAAGATTTCAACGTATCTATCAAAGCTTTCAAAAATGAAATTTTTCGTGAAAATTTCAATTTTTAAATTGAGCTAAGAGTTGGAATACAAAGGTTTTCAAATTTTTTTGAATTTCGGTTAAACCTAACAGAAGGTTGTTGAGAAATAATCTCGAAAGATATGGTAAAAAGTTGAGATTTTTTTTATTAATATTCCCCTTCTCTCTTTTCTTACTCCGTAAAAGCTTAACGACTTGGGATTTAATTTTTTCTGCTTTTTGTTGATAGTTGGTTGTATTACTACCATTGAAGAGTGAAAAAATTTCAGTTTTTTTCGATTACAAGGGGGTGGTGTTCCAATGTAAACATCATTTTTGAAGAAATTTCGGATTTTCTGAATCGAACAAAAAACAGTAGGCCTAAGGCCGGTTCGTTTGATCGATAGTGAGGGTTTATTTTCAATCTAGATGAGCATATACAGGATAACCCCTCGACATAATTTTTTTCATGGGTTCCTAAATTGCTGTGAAATCAGAATGACGTATAAAATTTAAAAAATACTTGGGTAACGTATTTCAATGATGATTTCAATTTTTAAAAAAATTTAAAACGCCTAAAAAAGTAAACTGTTTCCCTAAATGAAAATCAACCCCTTATTATCAGTCAAACTTCATGTAATTTTTTTTCAATGAACTTCCGAGATATCTCCAGAAATAATGTAGGTATTCAAAAAATTGAAGGAAGATTTGCATTATCTTACTTTTCAATGGTTATCAATTCGGACCCCCCCCCTCAAATTACTTTTAATTTTTTTTAAAATTGAAAAATCAGAAAATTTCAATTCAAATTCAAAAAACAAGTTTCAATGTTTTTTTGTCAATTCAAAAAAATCTTGGAAATTGTGAAAAATTTGTAAATTAAAAATTTTGAGTTTTTACCTGGGGAGGGAAATTAAACATTGGCTAAACATCTCAAATTTTCATTTTGTTTTTTTGAAGTTTCTTTGCTGAGATCTAATTCGAAAAAAGTTATAAAAGGCTGCACTCTAGTAAAACTTTCAGCTTTATTTAAAAATCTGTAATGGTAATTTTCACAGATTCTAAAATAAGACCCTAAGGACTTTCATCTTATCCAAAATTTGAACTTTTCATGATAAGTGCAACTTTGAACCTTGAAAACTTTGAAAAATACCTTTTAATCGGTTTTGAATACATACACTTTCCAAAGTCACAATGAGATCGACTCTACATAATAATAATCAGTTAATTGCCTTCAAAATTAAGTATTACCATATAAAATCAGGAAAGTTGGAAAGAAAAGGATTTTAGAGAAATTATGGTATCTATGATCCAGGAGAAAATTTTCCAGCAAAATGGAAAATCGATGGGATGTCTCTGAAATATTCATTTAAAAAATATAATAATTATATACCACATTTAAAAAAAATTTATTATAAATAATTACAAAAAAAAATCAAACAAAATATCAAATTTTGCAGCGGATGCTAAAAAAACACACGCACTCCTTTTTTTTTTTGTACAAACTCGTTAAAAATTATTTTCCAAATGAACACCACCGATGAGAACTAAATAATAAGCAATATGATATACTTCTATACACGTTTACAATATGAAATATGAAGGAAGACGTGAAATCTTTAAACGAAATATAAATTTTGTACTATATTTTCGAGCTCAGATAACGCCCACAGTTTCAATGGATCTCGAGGGAATAGTTGAAATTCGTAGTGAATTATTTCAAAACGTATTTTTTCCATTTTTTTAAAACACCATCTTGATAAGTTTTAACCCTCGAAAAAACTAGAGCATAAAGTTTTCTTCTTGCAGTCTTTACTTTTAGTTGAGATAAAATGCCAATTAATTAATTAAAAAAATAAATGCCTGGACGTTTTGAGAAAAAATATTAAACGATTAAAAAAATATCCAAATGAGGTAATTTTTGGCGATAATTTTTTACGCGAAGGTAACGTACACTAAGAATTCAAAAAATAAATAAATGATGACTAGAAAAATACCTATGGAAAATCAATGAACAATGTTTATATTCTCTTAGTACTTACTTAGCACCGATCTAGAATAAAAATAAGAAAAAGTAATGGAATTCATTTGGCCACCTCGGGAGGGCAATCTGGTTGACAGGATGGATGAGCTGCTCGAAAAGCTGGATGATTTTCGAGTTCTCGATCGATTCTCAGAGTAATTGGGAATGGCCTGAGGTCAACTTGGAATCTAGAAATTAAATACGATATGAGTAGATGAAGATTAAGATAAATAATGAAATAATAATTGATTTTGAAGATTTTTTAGTACCTTCTGGCATTGAAAATTTGAGGAACTAAGCAGCAGTCAGCTAGAGTGATTTCGTCACCGACGCAATATTTTCCAGCCGAAGTGGATAGAAGTTTTTCGACAGCTGTGAATATAGTTCAAGATTTAGATGTTTTTAATTGGCTTATTTATGACAGGAAGGATTGCATTACCTCTTAGACCACGATTGATCCAATGCTGAGCCCATTCTTTCTTCTTGTCTTCTCCAACGTATATGAGAACGGTTAAATTTTGCAAAGGTTGGATACCTGAGGCAATCACTTCGCAAATTTCTCTCACCTGAAAAGAAAATATTTCTGAATATCTCATGTTGAAGATTTATGCAAAAAATTTAATATTGACTTGACAATACCTTTGCCCTTTTATGGACGTCTTGAGGCAACAAAGGTCTCTGGGGACGTGTTTCTTCTAAATAATGCATTATACTTAACTGAAGAAAGAAAAGTCATACAGATAACATGAATATTTCCAGAATATTTCGAATTATGTTCAAAAATGAAGATCATACTAACAGATTCGATCAGTGTGCATCCATCGATTTGTAAAGCAGGCACTTGCTCCATGGGATTAACATCTCTGAATTCATTGAAGTGTTGTTCACCTCCTGCTTTCACCAAGCTGACTGGTTTGATATCGTAAGCAATTTCCTTCAAATTGAGAGCTGTAATTGAATTGATACAGATTGAATATCACAATTTAATTACCTCAGTGACAAATTTAAGAGTGAATAACTCACCTATACGAACTCTCCAAGCGCAGGAGCTTCTCCAGTATGAGTATAACAAAGGCTGAAAGAGAATAATACGATCTACTATAGAAATTATGACGAATACCCGGTAGAAAAAAATTATTCAGTTTACCTTTCCCATGAGTGACATATCGATAGCTGTCAAGATGCTGGATATTTCAAACGTCTGCAACGTTAAGAGTAATGGAAACAATTGAACTTTCAGTACTTTGCGGTCTCTGCGAATGAACTTTTACAGAATTTACTTCAAATTCAGAATTAAAAGTAAAGCTTTAGAAATTATCTGATAAAAAAAGTAAACAACACACCCGTAAAAATATTTGAGTTTTATTTTGATTCTTGTGAAGAATTGAATTAGCCATTATGATTCCGTTGATCAGATGAGAATTTTTAAATTCATTCGTGAACGAGATTTCATGTTTTTGGTTCAAACTAGATTCAAACGTTCTCTTCCTTATCGTTATCAGTCAGAAATTTTTGTTTGAAAAAGAAAACTGAAAAGTAATAATTATGAATTTATCCATAATAATGCGGGTAATTAGGTGTTTTAATTATATTTTATCGAGTAAATACTAATAAATAACTCGAATAATAATCCCTCACGTACTTCAAATGATTACCATGGCTGTGCTGTAGATAATTCTTCCATTCCTATCATCGTAGAGGAATCTTCGGTATGTACTTTGAATCCCGAAACAGACCATCAATAACCCATAATTTTGACTAATTTCGTTTAAAAATGTTTAATTTCCAGTTCAATGGCGCTAATACATCGATCACTAGCAACATGGATTGCATTCTTAGCATTCGTAACCCTGGTGGTGCTGAAATTCGACAACAGAATATTTTGGAATTGGTTTTTCATATTTGTTCCTATGTGGTTATACGATTTTATCACTCTACTCTATCTGATGTTCTATCTTCTAACTCATTTCAAGAGTGGTTTCTGTCAAGAACGTCTTCATACAATGCTTTGGAAAACCTGGCTACTGATATGTGTGATTTTGAAAATCGTTTTTCAAATATTGCTGTGTTTGCACTTAGGAGAAGATCATAGTTGGATATCTTTACGAGCTGCAATGACGCCAGCGTGGATACTCATGGCAGCATTTTGCTGGAATTTAGTCGCTAAGATTCGTATCATTTATTATAAGTCGCTTTAAAATTGTGTTTTGTTGTATTAAATGTTTTTCACTTTATTTTGGTACTAAATTCTGTGTATAGATGAAATCGAGTGTTCGTGTATAAAAAATATGTATTAAAATGTTATACGTTGAACAAAAATTCACGAGATTACAAATACTCTTGCTTAAACTAAAGTCATCCAGTTGACGTCGTAGGAAAAAAATTACACTTGAAGTGATGACATGATTGTCGGAATATCCCATAAATCGTAACAGAATATTCATTGTATCACCATTTTTCAAGAAAAAGTCGCAACTTCTCTTACTTTCTCTTTAAGTGGGAATCTGCCATTTTTCAAGCCACAAGGAGGAGGATGGGTATGAGCGTGTTTATTAGATCGAAAAGATTGTCCAAATATGCTTCCTGAAACAGAAGCATTAATAAGTTACCAGAGTTGCTGGCTACTACGTCATGCATTTTCCTAAGACTACCTCGAACAGGACATTTGGTATCAGCACAACGAACGTAGAGTTTTCCAGGCTGTTTTTTATTCACTCGATAAGCGTAGCCCTCTTCGTCAAAGAATACCGTACCATGATGGGATTGAACTTGGTGAACTTGCTTCAATTTCTGAAAAGAAAATTTTTGTAGATGATTCTTTTTATAGTCTGGGAAGGGATTACTTGAACGTTCAATTACCACATTTTGTTTAAGAGGGATGTCGAGATCTGATTCTCCCAAATCCACCTCAATCACATCGATCGGCTTTATTAATCTAACAAATTCGGAATTACTTTCGCTGTCTTCGTTACTACCATCGAATATCGTTTCTTCACATGAACCTAAATAATACATAGGGTGAAAAATAGTTCAAAATATTTGATGAATCAAAATGTTAACCTGCATGATCCGCGGGGATTGTTCTCAGTTGGCTAATCAGTGATTTCAAACAATCTGTTAATACGTCCATAGTACAAGCAATATTTTCTGAGGAAGGATTTTGTTCTAAACGATTGTAACTAAACAAAGATAATAATGAGTTGAAAGATACATAAAAAAATTAGTAAGATTGAAACCAACCTCTGGCTGATTTTATCAATAAGATCTCCATAAATCACAGTTGACGTATTTCTCTGTTGATCGTTAGATTTTGAGTTCTGAAACGATATATGATTATGACTCAAACACAGGATTTAAAATTATAAATTTGAGAAGTTGAAATGTACCCTTATATCTGGAATCGTAGGATCTTTATTGAATTTTAAATTAACAGAGGAACAGTTGCGGTAAAATCCATTCCAGGAGTTTATCTGAGATGAGCACTGATAGCAAATACTGTCGGAAAAATGATTTTCCATCTGTAAAACAACTCGAGTTGAAAACATTTACGTAATAAGTGCAAAGATGTTAAATTTTTCAAAATTTTACA
Source organism: Pseudococcus viburni (assembly GCA_033439095.1). Classification (NCBI taxonomy): domain Eukaryota; kingdom Metazoa; phylum Arthropoda; class Insecta; order Hemiptera; family Pseudococcidae; genus Pseudococcus; species Pseudococcus viburni. The sequence goes on from JAVBJF010000255.1 coordinate 383,454, forward strand.
TCGATAAATGGCATGTATTTCTTGATATTTGAAATCAGTTCTTGGTTTTCTTCAACTTTGATGAATGATTTCCCCACAGCTCCGCATAATCCGCAAACTATCCAGGAATCAGGAAATGTAAAATCGTGTGAGCCCGATTGTCCAGCGTACTGAAGTTCATATTGTTCGTGATTAAATTCCATATTTATTTCGTCGTCTAATGACTTTTCTATTTTGATGGGACTGAGAATGGAGAGAGAATTAAAGTAATGATATGGTAACTGGAGCGTTGAAAAAACAGAAAATAATTACTCTAAGGAAGTCATCATAAATCCTGTGGCAGGTACATTGATTTGTTCGATAATTCTTGCAATAATTTATTAATTTGAAAAAGAATAGAACTCATCAGAGAGAAAAACTTCGAAAAATATTATTATTTACTACTGATAAAATCAAAATAGCAGATAACTGATATAATTTGTAATCAACTGATTTCAAGGCTACTCTGATTCTTTTCAAAATCAGGTATTAAAATCTTTTGGTGATAGATTTTTTACTAAGCGTTGAGTATTTCATAATTCCTGCGATTTTCGAACATTTTCCGTAAATCAAGAGAGCCTGGTACAATAAAAAACAAAGACATTTACTTATGTAAAAGTAAAGTCAATGAAAAAAGGTTTCAAAATCCATCATATCATAATCGATCAGTATCCAAATTCGCAATGGAAAATAATTCAACAATAAATTTTAGAGTTCAAAACTTGAAAAAATTCTTTCATTTCTCGTACGCACTTCGGAAAATTTTGAACAAATATGATATTTTACATAATAATTTTATTTAAAAGCGTAACAGATCTACAGATACACCCAATACAATAAAACAGAAAAAAAATTAAAACTTTAGAAACACACGTTACAAACGTCGATTTCATCGTAATAATATGAATTTATACAAAATGAAAATCACGAATTTCGTGCTCAATACAATTCGAAGTAATGGAAAACGACGCATATGCGAATACAAAAATGACTTATAGAATAGACAATTCACTAAGCTAATTAAAATTGAAACTTATTTACAATGAAATTATTTATTCTTTTTACTACTCGACAACGAAGCGTGCAATTTGAGGACCTCTTTTTCGATATTTTCAGGAACTAAGGTACCATTATCATCAAAAAATAATGCAACGGATTTCAAAAACGATGTTTCTCTTTCGGTATCGTCTTTCTTGCTCTTGGTTACCAAAGACAAATTGTACTTGTCGCTGTATCTGTTCAAGATAATTAACGATTATAATACTTGAACACATTGATCAAAAGAAGTTATGAACAAGAATTGAAATTACTTCTCCAATGTAGAACTTGCTTCCCATACGATATCAGGATCAAAACCGGAGGGATCTCGTTGCACGATAGTGACAAAAATACCTTTTTCAATGTAAGTGACGTATAACGTCAGAACACCCATCATTACGAAATAGAACACAACGCAATATATTAAATAAGGTCTGAAAAACATAAATTGATTGTTACGATCTTCAGCAAACAATAATGACAGAAAGTTATTGGAAATTCGTACTTGGAAAGAGGGAAAGGATACAAATAATCCCAAATCAAGGCAAACATTGCTGCACCAACAGCTACAGCGCAGATAGCCAGTCGTCCATCGATTAGCTTGTAATCTTCGATATATTTAAGCTTTTTCGTAAAAATCTGTAATTAAAGGCTGGCTTTAGTACGTGTGATAAACATAATAGTTGACGTGGATAGACTGATGCCGGTATGTTTCCGATAATAAGAAACACATTAAGTTGGATAGCAACTTACATCTCTGACTGCATCATCTAAAGCATTTTTCACTGCTGATCCATCCCATTTATTCACCTTTACAGGTTTCATCTGAAATTACAGACAAATATCCAAAAATTAGTGATAATTAACTTACAGAATTGGAGTTGGATGATTGAGGTTTTACCACGAATAATAGGAATGAAATAATATTATAAACTATGCTCACCTCTCTATCAGAATCTACGGTCATTTTGCGACGGAAAACTCTCAAAAATTACAATTAATATTAATTAGATTCTTTATTCTTTAAAATATTAAATAATTTTTATCAAGTTCTCTAAACCGAAGTACACGTATGTTCGAATTTGTTTATCTTCGTCACAGATGATTTTTGTTCAAAAGCGAACGACGCTCGCGAACGAAAAAAACGAACGAATTGAATCTTTTTTTGGCTTTTTGTATTTGCCATGTTGACAATTTTTTGATTTTTTCATTAAAAAATCTTGTCGTTTCGAATGATTGTCGTTTAATTTCACGCAATGCTGCTTAAATTTTTACCTGTTGCAAGCCAAATTTTCTGGAACATTTCTCCCTCCAATGCGAGTTTCTCCCCACCATCACAAATCTAAAACCATCGCCAAACTTAAACGCTCGTCTCGCCATTTTGTTTGACAATTTTCTTGTTAAAAATTACGTTGTTGCTAAATAATTACGCATAATTTTATAATTATCGACGTTTAAGTGAATTATTTATTCCAAGAATTATTCGTTATTCGTTAAATTATTGATTTTCATTTTAAATTTGGTGACTTCGTGATTCTTATGTGTTGTGAGATCCTCCCCAGTTATACTCGACTTCGTTAGTTTGTATAGTTCCCAAAAATTGTTTGGCCGAATGGCCTATTATTCATTCGTTATGATTTGCAGTCCATGGTAAATATTTATTGAAAATTATTTAATTAATAATTTGTTTTTTTCAGCGTCATTAATCTTTGAATTATGATTTCGCTGATGGACGTTATTGTTTGGAAATATTTTAATGATTAATGACGTATTTCAACGATACCGCATGTGTGAAACTTTTGTTCCTATGTGCAGTGGAATTTTATTCCGTCGATTTTTAATTTTTGCCAGATCCAGTGAATGGTAATTGATGATTTGATGTAATTTACAGTATGTGATCTCAAAATGCCATTATGATGGAAATAGTAGAGAAAACCGTTAATGTGGACGGCGGTGTCGAGGTCGCCGAGACGTTCATCGTTAAAGGGGATGCCGGCGAGTTATGCAGATTATGCGCCAATACTGATAACCAATTAATTCCTATTTATAGAGGAGAAGGATTAGAACATCACATTTCCGTTAAGATAGAAAAACATCTTCCTATAATTAAGGTATGTTTTTGAATTATTAATGGTGCGATCGTTTTCCTCATCATTAATGGTTTCGTTGTTTACAGGTTACCGAAGTCGATAAATTACCATTACAGATTTGTTATCAATGTGCTTCTACGTTAATTTCATGGCACAATCTTTACGAAGGTTGCCTCGTTGCTGATAAAAGACTGCGTGAGATTCTATCCATTGATGAAAAATTATGTCAAGTAAGATTTTCTCAATTTTTATTCATACAGCGACGTTTCGTTATAGTTTATTCATTGGAATCGATGATTGTTTCAGGAGGACGAATCATTTGGAGATTACGTTGATGATTATCGAGATAATTATGACGACGATACGCACGAAACGCTTCCTACCTCAACCAATACTAGTAATTTAGAAAGTAATACGTCGAAAGATGTAAGAATATGGGTTTTAGTAATGTATTTGTTATATTTATCGTACCTTTTTAATATCGTGATTTTATTTTTTTTCAGAATTCTACCGTCATACCTATATTAAGCGATACTAAAGTATTTAATGAGACTGATTTAGAAGGCAGCGATGAAAGGTAAAACATCAATTACTTGATAAAGTTAAAAAACGTTTCAGGTTTTAAATTAAGACTGTAAACATTCTCTTTTGACTACGAGCTCGGGCTTTTTGTGTTGCCTGCCTCTAAATACCTTACACGAAATGGTATCTAACACCGGGATACTACACAGATGTAATTTGATTACTCGAATACCAACTCTTGCATGGTTTTGAATATTTCTTGCATATCGGTGATGTTACTTCATTATTTATCGTGTTTTACGCGTAATCAGTTTTTATGCGAGTCCAATCCGAATCCGTTGCTTACGTTTTACAACTGGAATTTGTTGTATTTTGTGCCACACATGGTTGGGTGGGTGGGGGTACTATAGGATTGGACTCTGAAGTGGATATCGAACTCGAGTCGCGTAAAGTTGACAGAATTTTCCTTTGCATGAATATTTTTTAATTTTTAATATTGTTAAACTGAAATACGACAGTTTTTTACACGAAAGTTATTCGTGGTCACAATATGATTGAATTATGTCAATGTTTTATCATTTACGAATCGTAATATCTGAATATTTTCAAGTTGTGAAATCGTTTGTCACTGAAATTGGCGAAATTTTTTGATGTTATGAAGCATCACGTCTTTGAACGATGGTCGCGTTTCAACTTCAGTAAAGTTGAAAACAGTGAATATGATACGTGTCGAAAGTGAACAATTTTGGAAGAAAATGAGGAAAATTGAGTGTACCTACTTCGCGGATTCTTTTGAATGAGGAAATCGTCTGGCTGGAGGTACTTACGTGATGAGGAATTAAGAGCGTTATTTTATTACCACGTATTAAGTAAACAGTTTTCAAACAAAAACGAATGATGTTCTTTTGAAGAAAAAAAATTATATAATAATGAATAATTATATTAGAAGTAACAGTTAGCTAAGGGAGCGTGCCCAACATTACTCAGTCTTGCGCGTCATTTTTTCGGTACTCCAGTTATTGAATTTTCAACTAATTCACATGTTCATTTTTTACATTACTGTTTCGGTGAATGATGGATTTTTCTAAAAGTTTTGTGCTCAAAAACTCTGTTTTGTTCATTCTGCACATGATGAATTTTTTTCGCCTAAGACAGGTAGCTATTACAATGATATTCACCAATATTGATATGATATTGCAGTGATATAATTTTTCTACTCGCCCATGAAAACTGAATTTTGTTTTTCCTGAGTATCTTGAAGATTGTACGAGACCACTCAGTATGATGAAATACAAATAATCGTGGTGTTCTGCGGATATTTTCTCACAAAATCTATAATACATCTCTTAAAACAATCAAATTAATTTCGAATCAATATAATTGATTGTAGGTAAATCAATTTGAATCAAGTTTTAATGCAATTTTTAAATTTAATTGAAAATAAGATGCTGTTTACATTCTATTGTCCGTCCAACATAGTTTGAGCCAAATTGTGTCAAAATGATGTAAGAATTGATAATTTCAAATGGTATGAGGAAAGGTATTGGCTGGAAAGACATTAGAAATAACAGGTTTTAAGGTTGTATTATTAGCCAGTGATAGATATCATAACTGGGAATATTGAAACATTCCGCTAATCGAATGACTAAAGTAAAAATTTATTTTAAAAAATTGAATTAAAAATTAGCAAGCGCTTGGTCATCTTTCCGAACAGAATTTTATGTATTTAAATAATTTTATTGAAATAAAAATTAAATAAAAAAATTGAGCTCCCCACACAATTGGTGAAAAGAAAATAATTTTGAATTGATTTCAACGATTTCAAGCATATTCGAGTCTACAGCCAATAATTTTTTCAAATTGATACATACTTTCAGAATCGGATCCATATCAATTTGGCATGCCCTCCTTGCTTAGTTTAAATTCTGGTGCAAGATTTATTCCTCATCAGACACCTACTTTTGATAAAGGGTAATATCAGATTGGTATTGATTTCAGCAGAATACGCAACTTATGCTTGAAATTCATCTACAAATAGCGGTGCATTTTGATGATCAACTCGACCTTCGTATTTTCGACCTATGAAACGTATTTAAATAAATATATTTATAGAATAAAAGTTTGAATATAGTACAGCCTGATCAAAAACGTATTTTCTTTCATACATAAATGGCAACTAATTTCGAACTGAAATTGGGGTTTGGTAAAAATGAAACATAGTTGTGTAACAAATTGATCTATTGAAATAGAAACATAACGTAATGATGTAAAATGTAAAAATAGTACAGTTTTTATGGCTGTATTATCAGCCAATTGAAAATGTCGTAAGTCTGTATAAGGAAACACTCCGCCAGTCGATGAAGATAACCCTCACCGTATAATATTCCTTCCAAAGTCGGCGTCTCCAAATTATTTCTAGTTTTTGTTTGATTCAAGTTGATCTGGCTAAAACACCTTTCACATGCAGCAGAACTATGAGGAAAGGTTAACATGAACTGAACCAACTTCAATACATTTCCATTAGCCCAGGAAAAACAGCATCGAAAAATTGGTTGAAAAGGAAAAATATGTTAATCGCGATTTTATTGCTGAAGAAGCTTCTATATGATGTCCAGAGTCTATGATGAATTCGCACCGTCCCCACTCCTATTGTTTTTTGAGGGGGGGGGGGGGCTTATGTGGGAGAAAATTGTTTTGCACTGATTCCGCTCAAATTCGCGTGGAGGGTTATTTAGGTGTAGAAGTACTCTCCAAAAAAAAATTCAGCTACCCCCGACGTCAGGGGGCTGAGCCAGCGCTTCCCAAAGTTGGACATTTTTGACTAAAATGTCAAAAAAACGAGTTTTTCGAGTATAAAATCACCCCAAAATTTCAATTTTGAAAAATTTCATGTTTTCTGCATACATTTTGAGATAACGAATCCGACTAGCTTATCAACTTTTTCATTTGGGGTGTTTAACCTCCCGTACGGCCCATTCGAAGGTACATTAAGGCACTATAAAAGTGGGTGAAATTGGCCACCATTTTGGGTGCAAGAAGAAGCAGTTTACTATAGAAGTATATGGGAATTAAAACTACTTTTCTCTGGAAATAACTCAAAAAGTACTCATTTTTTAAAATTTTTGGTAATAACAATTTCGAAAGAGAATTAAAATAGCTTTTGATTGATGTAACTACTTTTCCAGTTTTATTAAATTTAATATTTTCAAATTTTCGCCAATTTTTAGTATTTTTTTTCTTTTCATAAAATGTTAAAATTTTACAAAATTATATGAAATGTAAAGAGACGTGTATTTTTCAACAGCCCTTCTATTTTCCGTTCAAAAATTTCATAATTATACGTATATTAATACATTTTTAAAGATTTTTCTTCTTGCACCCAAAATGGTGGCCAATTTCACCTACTTCTATAGTGCCCTAGGTACATAGATCGTGTTTTTTCAGCAAAAAATGACCTCCAAAATCATGATCTTTATACTTTCGTATGGGCCCTAGGGGGGGGGGGGGGTGAAACGCCCCAAATGAAAAAGTTGATAGGCTAGTCAGATTCGTTATCTCAAAATGTATGCAGAAAACATGAAATTTTGGGGTGATTTTATGCTCGAAAAACTCATTTTTTTGGCATTTTAGTCAAAAATATCCAACTTTGGGAAGCGCTGGCTCAGCCCCCTCGAGATTGCGGGTAGCTGAAATTTTTTTTGGAGAGTACTTACTTCTACACCTAAATAACCCTCCACGCGAATTTGAGCGGAATCAGTGCGAAACAATTTTCTCCCTCATGGGGCCCACCCCCTCAAAAAGCAATCGGGTTGGGGACGGTGCGAATTTATCACAGACTCTGGGCATCATATATGTAGAAGCTTTTTCAGCAATAAAATCGCGATTAACATATTTTCTTTTTTCTAAGCACATTTCTCCTGGGCTACATAAGTCTCCTTACTACGACCAACCTTACTCCAGAATATTTTTATATCCAGGTTAGTTTCATCTCTGGAACTATTCTTCAGTACTAAAAATTCCGCATCTGCTCTGACAATGTTAAATGAAAAATTTTGATCAATTTTCAATTTTTCAAACTGTTTTTGATGAGAAATTATGAATTTTGGTATTGTGAATGGAAATTTCAGTTAAAATTCCGCAAATTCACCAATAATTTTTTTGAAATCACATCTGACAACATTGGCTCTCTTTTTACTCTAGGTGTTTTTCGTTTCAGCATTTCTTGTTTTCTGCCAAAAAAAAACATTTTTGAAATCTCATGTAAATTATTATCATTTTACTCCACGATCATAGATCTTTATGCCTAAGTACCGTTTCTTGGGGTCGACAATCTTAGCGGCGGTAACTGGAACAGATTCGACGTCGACAATTGTAGAAGGATTAGGTTTTACTGAAAAACAATAAAAAACAGAGAAATAAAAAACCGGGTCTAATTGATCCAAGAATATAGCTAATCGCGTTAGCAATACGGGTTTGAAAATACTTGATCGATATGTAAGTACGTGTTGATTGCCTATTCTAAAATTGACCTAGTTTCATCGACTTATACTCAAACTCGATGAAAATTCCGAAACCTTTGCAGCGAACCAACAAAATACTCCACGTATTAATGGTGGGCGATAACGCATATGCCCTCTTTTTCCAGGTGTTTGCGATGGAGCGATTGCGACAGCGGCGACGACGATTACAATTACGACAACGACGATGACGATTTCCACAATGACTACGACTACGAATACTACTACAATGACGATGATAATCGATTAACCAAAGTAGCTAGTAGCGAAAAACCAAAACGAAACAAACCACGAGGACGTCGCCGCGACGCAATACCTGGAATTAGCGAAACACATGCGTTATCGAGTCGATTGATCGCTGGAGAAAGGTCATCAGCGTCAATAGGTGCGATCGACATTTGCGATTGCGTTCTGAGCCGAGATCGGTGCCGAAGGTGTGCCAGATTCGATCGATTCAAGTGCTATTTTTGCCCAATGGTTTTTTTAAAACTCGACGAACGTAATCGTCATTTACGAGTTTCCCATCGTGCGAAATTACTCGAGAATTCGTTCGAGTTGTTTTGCAAAGCTGGTCAGAAGTGTCGAGATGGAGGGCCAGAAAGGCAACTGGAGAGTACTCGGTACGAATGCGATAAATGTGCTGATACTTTTTCAGATAAGGTTGCTTTGATCGAGCATTTGAAACTGCATCGAAATTCTAACCGGAAAGAGGATCATGATCGAGATCTAGATCCGAATAGATTGTCTGATGAAAATGATAACGATCATATTCAGACTGCTCGTCCAAACCTCGCCTCCGTCTTTCCACGACGACCAACCAAACACACTCGTATCACTAGGGCTTCTTCATTGCAGAAAAAATCTAGTCCGGCCAGCTCCGGCGAGTCAACCTACGAATGCGCCCACTGCGCCGATATTTCTCTCTCCAAGGTGGAAATCGCCAAACACCTCGATCTCATACACGGTTTCAATCCTCACCGAACGCCGCACCAGTGCCCGCCTCGCACCACCAAAAAACAAGTAACCGAGTTGATCGGAGAATTGGCCAAGAAATCGTTCAAAAAATCCGAACCGAGTTTGGCCACCGACTCGTCGATATCTTCGGCAGCCGGATACTACATTTGCGCCGTCTGCGGCCAGATTTTCTTGAAAAGGCACTCGTTCACGAGGCACGTAAATCTCCACTCGTCCAGCCGATTCGATTGCGACAAATGTAAGAAATCGTTTACCACCAAAGCAGCCTTGATATCGCATCAGAACCTCAAACACAAAGACCTACCGAAAAATATGTTCTTCTTGAACGGTCGCAAGTACCTGAAATGTGACCAGTGCTCGTTCACCTGCCGAAACGAACGCAATAAAATGGAAGAACATATGCGCGTGCACACCGGCGAGAAACCATTCACTTGCGAACTCTGCGGCAAACAATTCCGTACCAGGGCTTTGCTCAGAGTTCATACCAGGTACGTCCACGAGGGCGTCAAAGAGCACGCTTGCGATATCTGCGGAAGGTGTTTTTCCAATAAAAGATACATGGAGGAACACAGACGTATTCATACCGGCGAAAAACCGCTGATTTGCGATCTATGCGGAAAAACGTTCCGTCAGAATTCGTCATTAACCAAACACGTCGAAAATCATTTGGGTATTAAAAGGCACGGATGCCATTTATGCGGTAAACGATTCTCCAATAGTCATCATTTGAGTATACATATTAAACGGCACATGGGAGAGGCGAATTTCGTCTGTGATCAGTGTGGCAAAGGTTTTGTAGATCAGTATCAGCTGAAAAATCATCGAGTTGTGCATTCCGAAGAAAGACCTTTTGTGTGCTTACTCTGCGGTACCGGGTTTAAGCTTTTGAAACACTTGAAACAACATGGTCGGACGCATAGGACCAGTTGAGGAGGGCAGGTTGTACGCGGGCGTTTCTTTTTTATATGATATGATTTTTTTTTAAATGTGCTATGTCGTGATCGATGTTCGATTTTTATTCTCGTTGGTTATTTTTTACGAAAATACACGAACGTATTATTCATTTTATTTTTTTTAAGAGCGTTGTTATGTTCCTCCTATTTGAAAATGGAAAGAAATTTGGAAAAAAATGTTCAGTTGAGCTTACAGTTGAATTTATTAAAAATACATGCAATTTACTTGAAAATTTCCATAAAAACTTAGATTTAAATTAGAAATTTAAAACAGGTATAATCCTTCATTGAATAATTTGAAATTGGACATAGTACAACACACACACACACACAAACAACAGATCAACAATAATTCGATAGTTCAATGTTCAATATTTAAATGACTTGATAATTTGCGATTTCGAGATAAGTTTAATAAATTGAGCAAAAATTTGTCGATAGCATTGATATTGAGACTGAGACACGAATTTAGAAGCTGCAGAGCCGACAGAAAATAGTACAAGACCGATCCTCTCGTCAGATTCTGAGAGAAAGGATCCCTTAGTTCTTTGGTCAGCCCACACATTTTCCAAAAAGGGCTTTAAACTACTTTTTGAAAAAAGCAAAATATAACAGTGTATTACTATAATTGCTGGATCTGCTATAAAAACTTTTTTATGGGGGGGGGTCATTTTTTCATGTATAATTTCAATAAATAGGGGAGAATAACCGCCTTGAGCTATTTCCCTCGCTTCGCTCGTGAAATAAACCTCAAAATTCATCGAAAATCATTTTATCTCTCTAGTTGCATACACTATTTTTCGTTATAGAGGGAGAAAAACGCGAATTAAAGCATTCGAGCGAATCGCGAGAGGGAGATAAAGTGGACTTTATCTCCCTCTATAACGAAAAAATATTTTCAGAGAATAAATAAGAAATAAACGAATGAAAAAATTTTAAAAATCAATAAATTTACTTACAATGGTTCGACTCTTCGGGTAACATTTAGGTTCTCATTCGCTGAATTTATTCTTAGAAAAAAGGTTTCTACGGCGCATTTCTTTGGTGTTATCTGCAAAGATTAAAAATCAATAGAACCCATATCCCTTAAAAAAAAATTGATTTTTCTTAGAGTACGAAGTATTTACATACCATCGCTGGCGTCGCTTCCAACATTTTCAAAGAAATAAAGAATAAAAAAAACAGAACAGTTGATTTTAACATACTTGAGTATTTGTTATTTCAAACCCAATTTGTTCTTAAAACCTGGTTCTACGTAGGTACACTTGTATGTTCAAGACGAAAAATATTTAATTTAGCATGTATTTATTTAAATTCCCCCTAGAAAATTCCCACGTGTAAAAAATTTTCTTTCAGACGACCACGTGAACATGTGATAAATATGCAATAACCAAGCCCCTACAAGTGAACCACATATTGCAGAAACCGCGTAAGTCACTTTTTTTAAATTTTGAGAAAACAACAAAAAACTGATTGTACTGGATATGAAATTTTTTTGGGAAAAATGAATTGCGCCATCTTAAAGACCATAAAAAAAGGAAACTTTTTGTAAAAAAACTTTTTTTCAAAGGTCCTCCTAGTGCTGTACAGACGCGTTCAAAAATCGTCGACTTACGCTGTTTCTGCACTACATTACATTACGAGTCCAGAATTTTTGAATTAAACGAGCTATCACGTAAATAAGACCTCGAGCACACTCCAGGCGGACTCAGAATACTTAAATTTATAATTTTATGCCCCCGCACTCGCGTATTCTTCGATATTTTGACCCACTCACCTAAAAATCATCAACAGGAAAACTCCATTTCTTCAAACTAATACTTACACCTTGTCCAAAAAAATTTGAAAAGCAATGCGATTAAAGTTTATAATCGTGAAAGAGATAAAGAACATTACGTAGTGCAGAAACGCCGTAAGTCGCGAAATTACGTTCTTTCTGCGCTACATGTAAACTTTAGACCGCTACGGGCAGTGCGGGATGCGGTACCACAACGCCAATTTTTCTCAGAAGGTGTGTCTACCTCCAGAGAACCAAAATCCGTGAAAACATGAGTTTCGGTTTTTTGGCGACTTACGCGGTTTCTGCAATATGTGGTTCAAGTTCCCCTGTAACCCAAAAGTGGTCACGTAGCCCCAAAATTCTCTTTTCTCCCTACGCCCCTACGTTCCCAATCCAAATCAAAATTTTGAACTTAAATCACGAAATGCTGCAATTTAAACATCAAAATTTCATCCCAACTCGCGATCAAAGTAGTAATAACCACACTTAAAATTACTTTATCCCCTATACATATGCCCATATCCGTACCCCAACCTATCCAATTTACCCCACATCTGTATTCGTGCAAATTTTCAAATTTCTACAAAATTTATTAAAATTACACGTGATCGTAACGTAATTATTCACTCAAAATTTCTCCTAATCGAAATTCAAAATCACCACTTGTAATTTACCATTAATGTAATTTCGATTTTTTTACTTTTTTCAACTAGCCAACTACTAACTTCGAATTTTTTTGGCTGTTCCAATTTCTTAAGAACCTAAATACATTGAATAAATCGGAATATGAACCGAATATTGTACTTATTCTTGAATAATGAAATATTATCGGATGAGTGATCATTTCAGATCATTTAGGATTTAGGGATATGAGATTTTTTGTATCAATTAATCTTGTAAATTGAGAGATTACATAACTTACTCATTTGATAAAATTTCAACTTTTTTTTTCATTGCGTTTTGTTATTCTACTACTTCCTCTGCCAAAACTTTATAATCTTCAAACATTTCTTGTTGTGTTCTTCTATTCTTGAAAAATTGATATTATTGAAATTTTGCATTTTTTTTGTTGCGTTTTAACGAATGTTACATTGCCATAAATGTGTTTTTCACAAATGAATATTACTTTATTGGTAAAAATAATATATTTTTAGATATTAAAATCATTTCAAAATTCACAGTGCAAAAAAAAGGAAATAATGTAATGTTAATCTATCTTAACTCTTTAACACCAGAGTACTCCATAATTAATTCTTACAAATAAAATATCATCCAGTATATCATTAGTCAGCTCAAATCAATTGTTCGAGTAGATAAATTTAAAAATTTTAATGCCGAAAAAAGACGTTCAACGGATGCTGTGTTGTGGGCACAGAAATTGAAAGTTTCGCAACATTATACATTTCCGGAAATTTTTATCTGAACATGTGCCAAAAAGAAATTTTATTTTTTGGTTTTTTTCCGAGCGATTCCCAATCAAATGCGAAGAATTTTTGTAATTCTTGAAAAAAAAGTTTTTTTTTATTAATTTAGGATCTGAACCACCAGCTTTAGAATTGGTAGTCTGTTTCTTGAATTTCTTCATGTACTTATGGATTTCTTGGTTAGCAGAGAATTTTCGTTTATTCGACTGAGAGTTGTTTCACTTAAAGTAAAGTGAAATGTCAGTATTATGTCACAGATAAAATCCAAGCGAATTTTCAAAAAATAACTCGTGATTACGATTGTACATATTTACACAATTCAACACTTTCACAGAAAGCCCTGAAAAGCCCCGATCACAATACGGGGCTCAGAGCTCACATTTAGAGCATGGTTTTCAGAGAAACAGTCTTAGGGCTCGGGTCGGGACTTCGTTAAATGAAGTTTTTCGGGTTGCAGGCTTGAATATTGGGCTTCAAGACATAAAATTGAGGCTTTCCGGGGCTCGGGGCTTGGGGCAGTTGAAATTTTAAAAGTAATTGAAATGAGATATTTCCCGTAACGTATGGAAGACATTTTTAGAAGACTTGCAGAAAGCACCTCTTGTGATCGTGTAGCATTATGTTGAGGATATGAGTTTTTCCTATGATGCAGCTGCAGCGTTCATAAACGTTTTTCGAATTTTGATGGACTTATGGGTTAGAAAAGGCCAAAAAGTTTCAAATTTTTACCACGTATTTTTGAGGTAATTTCATAATCGTTTTTGGCACAGGCCCATCAAAATTCTAGAAAAATTTATCACTGAACTCGTATTTACTCACTGAGAATGTACTGAAAGTTTTCCAAGACGATAAAACGTATTCTCTCCGCCTCTCATGTTTCTCACGAAAGTTACTTCTTCCTTTTTTCTGCTTTTGTGGACATCGAAGCTTAACAGAATAATCATCGTCGATCGTAATTACCTTATTTCTTGAAAATTCCGCGTACATTCTTCGAAAAAGTCCACATTTCGAGTATATTTCCGCGTCTATATCGTAGTAGCGTTCGATTCGCGTTTGAGAAGTTTCAAAAATTTCTAATGGGCAAATAAGAAGGCCTACGTTACACAAATGCGGCCTTTGTTCTGCTCTTGTTTACAGATACGTTGCCAATTATTGTCAGACGACGACGTCGAGCGAACCCGACCACGAATCGTTACAATCGCAACCTAAATTCGAGGTGAAATTCGTCGATGTGTCGAAATCCACGGTGAACGTCGTCAAACGTCGTTTTATTCCCGTCACGAGACCAGTTTCTACGGTTAAGCTATTAGGAAAAGGTGTCTCGACGTCGAAACGAGTAGTCAAGTTGTCGAAACTGACTACACCGATGACGGAATTGGTCACGTCGATGAAACAAGAAACCGTACAAAATTCGGATTTGCCCACATCGTCAAAACAATCGACCTCGTCGGCGAAACCCGTACCAATCTTGCCCAAACCTAATATCATATCGTTCGCCGTCCATAACCAATCGATCCCTTTGGTTGCCGCAATTAGTCCTCTAATAATCCCCTCGACGACGACTGAACCTTCTCAACGTATCTGTAAACCGAGCTGCGACAAATGCGGTCGACAATTCTGCCGGCGAAGCGCCCTAAACAAACATCTGCGAAACGCCTCGTGTACAAAAACGAAAAAAGGATGGCCCTGCGAATCGTGCGACTACCATTTCCTAACCCGCGATTCTTTACGAGCCCACCTACGCGATACCCATCCGGAAAAAGTCCCCAAAGTGAAAACCTTCGACAAAGTCGAAAGCGAAAAGACCACCGAAGCTAAAAAGCATAAGTGCAACGCTTGTCCGAAATCGTTCACGACACAGGGTAATTTAACCGTTCACGTACGTAGATCCCATCCTCAATCTACTCCCTTTCCGAGGAAATGGCTGCCTTACACGACCGATCCGGAATTGGTAGCTTTGTTCAAAAATCACACCGAGATGGATGAGGACGGTTCGGAGATATACAAATGTGATTTGTGTACGTACATGACCAGGCTTCGGTACCGCTTCTACGACCATTACCGGATTCATACGGGCGAACGACCGTTCATCTGCGATCACTGCGGTAAAAGTTTCCGAACGAAGTGGTTCGTCAAAAAGCATATCTCCTGCGTTCACCAAGGCGAGAAAAAATACCCTTGCGATATCTGCGGACAAGCGTTCTCCGATCGTAGATTTACTGAGAATCATAAACGCAGGCATACCGGAGAAAGACCTTATATTTGCGAAATTTGCGGCAAGACGTTTGTCCAAAGTGGTACATTACTGGTGCACATGAAATTCCACCTGAACATCAGGAACCACGAGTGCGAGCTGTGTCACCAGAAGTTTGTTCGTCGAGGTCATATGTTGTTGCATTTGAAAAGGCATAATAATATTAAGGATTTCGTTTGCGATCAATGTGGCAAGGCGTTTGTCGATAAGAAGATGTTGCGAAATCATCAGGTCGTCCATTCGGACGCTAGGCCTTTCTCGTGTGAATTATGCGGAGCTACGTTTAAGCTACGCAAGCATCTGGTTCAGCATGGTCGTACGCATAGGATAAAGTAGACTGAAGATGTGGGTGAGTAGGAGGGAAAGATTTTGAATGCAGGAAAGCCACGAAGTAGTTGAAAATACTTGTTTCCGACTTTTCTCCATACGATCCAAGTATTGATGATAGCTAAGTCTAAAAAGTGATAAAATAGTCTCATATACCACTTCCTTGACTTGATGCGAATTTTATATCTGGAAACATGGGCATCTAACAAATCGACTCCATCCATATGCTGATTATATGCTTTTACAATCGCTGGACGGGGTACATCTAATTTCTGTTTGACTTTTCGATCATACCTTTTGATATTTGTTAAAGGCATACTACCAATAAATGTTGATAATAATGACATGGCTTTGTTGTCTTTCCAAGCTATGTAGGCACAAGGGGTTGAGTTGATTCTGCTAACTCGTTCCTCAATCGATCCGCGATCTCGATTATTCATTATATCAAGGGCAGGCAAGGGAAAATATGATTTTTGCGGTTTTGGTGCTTTTTCCCCCTTTTTTGTTGTATTTTTTTTACCACCATCTTGAACTTTTGGAGCATAAAAACGAGGTGTGGGTAGATGCAGGAACTTGAAAAAAGTCTGTCCTTTTTTCGTGAGTAATCTTGCACCACAACACACTACACAGTTTATGGATCACAATTGCTTTGAGACAATATTAATAATAATACATTTTAATACTAACCTGATTTGTGTCTTGAAGCGCTAAAAATTGAAAATGTGATTTTGGTTGAAATTTGATTTGAATGGGTAGTAGAATTGTTATTGAAATGTAATTCACATTTGTTTTTTTCTATTTGAACAAAAATTTAACTCGTTTAATAAAGAAATGAGGAAATAACTCAAACAACATATTGAAACAGCTATAGTGCTGTGGTACAATACATTATTATTAGGTGCGTGGTTAACTAAAATATTTGGTACTTAATTGCTAATATTGAATAGAAACGAAAACACTTGAACAATACATTTTATTTTTTCCAAATCTGTAAAAGTGGTTCAATTCCATATGAATATTTTCAACTTCTATACCACTTAATGCCAATTAAATTTAAAATTTAAATTTACTATTCGTAACAACATTCAAGCTTCTATCTATCAAGATTCTTCGTTAGTTAGCAATACAACTTGTACCTTTACTCCAACATGAAATGATAGAAAAGGATAATTATCGAACACAATTTATTTTGTACTGTCAAAAACTCGAACGTAAAAAAATAAAAAAAAACGAAGAGGAACCCAATTGCAACAAAAAATAGTATACAAAAATTCGAATATAAAGCATAAAAAAATTAAAAATATATGCAACGACGACTTCAAGTTATTATACGCGCCTTATCTTGGAATACAATTTTTTAGTGGCATGATTTTCTTTATTCGCGACGACTAGGCACTGTTAAATGATTTAAAATTGATCGTTTGAAAAAATTTAAAAAAATGAATAATAGTATATTGTGCAACAAGGGAGATGAAGTGATTTTCGACGAATTTTGAGGTTTATTGCCCGAGCGAAGCGAGGGAAATAACTCAAAATTGTCGAAAATCATTTATCGTCCGAGTTGCATAAGATATTTTACGTCATAGAAGGAATAATATGCGAATTTGAGCACTCGAACAATTTGCGAGAGGGAATAAAGTAGCGTTTTATTCCCTCTATGACATAAATAAATATAATAATAAATTTTATAATTTTATGGGAATTTTGCCCTAGAGAGAACTGTGGTAACACTGGGAGGTCGCGGTTTGTCTCGCTGAAAAGAGGATTCAATTCTCCAAAACCGTATTTTGTCTGTGTTCTGTTTCATGCTTGAAATTAGGTACCTCTATTTCAATGTTTTGGGCCAAAATTGTAAAAATTGTGATTTTTAGCAAAATTTAGGGAAAACCTGGCCAAAATTCCCCGAAAAATTCTCGTTGTGTAGACAGATGAATGTCTATCAGAAAAATGAGCGAGCTACACCGTTCAGAGAAGACCACGGGTTGATAGAAGAGAATTGACGGGAGGGTGGTCCAAGTACATCAGCAAAATCTCGAACGTTTGCGCGCGCATGTTCTCAAAGATCGTTGTGTGAGTCTCAGAATGATAAAAGATGAACTGAACACAATGTTACATGAGGTTTTGGGTATGCGTAAGCTGCCTGTGCAAGTGGTTCTCAAAGTGGTCATGTGCTTCAGCACATTTGCCTTTCACTATACGTGAATTTTTGACCCGAAAAGGCATCCCAACGCTACCCTACCCCTCTGACTGCCCATATCTCACCTTCTGCTACCTCCAGCTCTTTCCTCAGCTGACGTGTACCTCCAGAGAAATTGATACGAAGGTGTTTTAGACGTTCAAAGTGTTACGATGAGTGTTTTGAGAACCATCAGTTGGGGGGGGGGGTGGTTCATGAGGCTTTCAAAGCATGGGGAAAATGGGAAAATGTTTGCCAAGCTCCTAGGGGAGTCTTGTGAAGGATTATGAGGTAATTTTCCCCTCAAACTTATTTTGAGTGGAGCCAGAGCAAAATTCCCGGAACTTAATTGACATATTTCGTACGGTAATATTAGGTTTATAGACCTTCAAGGATTTTAGGGTGGGATTTTAAAAATCGTATTGAAATAGTGATCGAAACATCATTCATTATTATACAATATGATTGATGAACGAGTCGACGGCGCACTAGTTAGTTACTGACGACGGTTTCTAGACCTGCTATCAGGGTTATCGATAGCGAGCTCAAAATAAAAAACGCCTTTTCCAAATTCGTCATCCTGCGAAAAGAAAAACTAAGAACCTACTATCAAGAGTATCGTTTTTTACAGATACGGCTGCAATCGTTCTAATAACATGTCGTCATCGTCGTCTTCGAGTTCGCCTCGTTATCCTGACTTGCTGAACCCCTCTGATAAGCTCATATCATCAGAATCTTCAGATACTACTGTGGATGACCGTTGTGATGACGAATTTGATTTCGAGTACGGTGTCGACGAATCGAAACCTTTCGATTTGATGGACAGAGTTGAGATTTCGAAGTTTTCGTCATCATCAGCGGATGATGACGAATTACCATCATCATCCGCGGATCGTCGTAGTAGCAGCGATCATTTAGAATGCAAAGAATGCGCCGAAAAGTTCACAGATCCGATAACCTACTGGCAACATATGACGAGCTATCACGATACCTCAACTATCCCCGATCCTAAACCCATCGAAGCCGTGAGGAAAATCATTGAATCCACGTCGACGATCAAAATTAAACTAGAAAGCGCCGAAGACGACGATAACGATACGACAAAGATTGCGAAAGTAGTGGTTCCGAAGCCTCGCAACGAATTAATTTGCGATACTTGCGGCAAAACGTACTCGACGGTGATCAAACTTCACAGACATATCGGCCAAGTACACACCAAACCGAAATCACGTCAGCATATAATCGAGTTCTGTAGCAAATTCGCCATTAACGAAGGGGACATGTTATGCGACCAATGTCCATTCCGATGCGGGCACCTTCGACGATACAAGATGATGGAGCATTATCGTATTCACAGCGGAGAACGACCCCACGATTGCATTCTCTGCGGTAAATCCTTTCGCACTAAGGCGATTCTCAGTAAGCACGTTACTACGGTCCACGACGACCGCAAACTCTACATATGCGACACTTGTGGCAAATCGTTCTCCGAACGTCGCAGCATGGAGGAACACTTTCGTACTCATACCAAAGAGAAACCGTTTGTATGTGATTCCTGCGGTGCCCAGTTCACCCAGCAATCGTCATTGGTGTCGCATAAGAAATCGCACGATAATCGACGTACCTACCAGTGCGAAATATGCCAGGCTGCGTTTAATACGAATTCAGTTCTGGTCAGGCATATTCGCACGCATTCTACCCACAAGCCGCATCGATGCGATCAGTGTGGTAAATCGTTCTCCAGTAATGATTTGCTTAAACGTCATAAAGTAGTGCATTCCCAAGAAACGCCATTCTCATGCCAATTATGCGATGCTAGGTTCAAGTTGAAAAGGTATTTGCAGCAGCATGAGAAAGTTCATGAGAAAAGGGTGTGAAAACGGGGAATGTGACGAGTTGGCAGAACAAGCAGGTATTTTTTTCACTCAGTGTTACCTCACAAATTTTCTTGTCCAACTACGGACGTCATTGTGACGTTTCACTGAAATCGTCTATTACATTACCTCTTAGATTGGAATGCATTAGGGTGCATCGGCGTGACGAATAGCCAGATGCACCCTTGTGGATTCGGCTACAATGTACACGTTCATATGTAATGCATACGAACGTGTACATCGTATGAGAGTCGAGTCGCCACAGCAGTTTTGGTCAATGATCATTGTTATGAAACCAAACGTGTTGAAAGGGGGGCCTTCACTTCTTCACCGCCGATTTGAAAAGAGGTGTGGCTTATGCTTAACAGGGAGATATCACGTTTTGAATTTTGAAAATGAGAGTACTCAATATTTTAAAAAGTGAAGTTTGAAGAAAGGGATCACATGGTCAAAATTGTGTTGTTGCTTGTTGCCATGGGGCATGGGGTAATACTAGATACAATTTGTGTACATTAATAAGATAATGTAAAGGTGGGTGGAAAAGTGGAGAATAGTCTTCATAAGCTCTCCCAGGGTGATTGTTGTGTATAAACTTCCATGGCTATTCGTGAGTACACTTCTTTACAAGGGCTGTTTTAGATGCCTTGATGTGGTGTGTTGTAATTAATGAAAAGATTTGGTCTGGTTCAATTTTGGCTGCATATAATTTGTCCTGTGAGTTTTGGTTGGGGCCACTCGTTCAAACTTGATAGAGGTAATGAGGTATATGTCACTCTATTACAATGTTGTGAGCCCTGAAGAAACACAACATTATATATATTTTGTTTTATCAATAAATGTGCATCAATTGACTTACCAATATAGTTAAACCAACCATCACAATCAATGTGACCACAGTAATAATGAAGATATTGTGATTAATATTCATCTCGGATTGACTATTACCTAATGATTAAATTTTAAAATTTGGATAAAAGAAATGAATAATTCTGACAATCTTACCATCAAAGAAAATAATTACTCACAGTTTTGTTCTCTAACTAAACTATTAGAAATGGGCAACGACAATCTAAAAAGATACGCAAGGTAGTAGAAAAGGGCATCAATCAGTTTTTTGTAATGAAAATTGAAATCACATTATAATTCTTGGTTTCTTATACTTACTCAGTGTCTTGTTCTTCATATTCAAGTCCATCATCATCCACGAAGAGATCTTTAACACCAGGCTTGTCGGACCGCACCAAAAGACCGCGACATGACCGACCGGGTCTTTGAAAAAAGTCGGAAAAACGGTCGGACCGGACCGGACCGGACCGATTGTGAATTTTTGATGTGTTGAACAGAGATCAACCGACCCTCCAACACTTTTTTTTTCTCCGGTTAGGACCGGAACATTGACCCTCAGATATATAATCCATTAGATCAGACCCAGACAATGGACCCTTCTAAATTTTAATAATAGGACCGGATCGGACCGAAGACCGGATACGACCCATTGGTCATTGGTCCAAATTTTCATAATTTTGAATGTTCTAAATCCAAAATTCTGACTAAATTCCTCAATTCAAACCTCTATCAGCATTCCTTACACACAAATTTGTATCAATTTTTCTAAATGCAATTGTTTGTGATATTTTTAAAAGGGGGTACATTTCAATTTTCACTCAAATTTTGAAATTCTATCCCTTAGTCCCTCTCCCCTCTAATTTGACTTGAACTTGATGATATGAGAAATTTTTACCTTTTTCTACAAGCTAAAAATTTTGAGATTTAGAAAAAGGAAATGTTGAGAAAAAAGTTTTGAACTGAAAAAAGAATACCAATACAGGAAAAATTAATTTGTTAGAAAGAAAGTTGAACTTGAAATTTTTGGGAAAAATAGGAAAAAGATATCAAGAGTTGAAAAAAAATTTGAGATGAAATTTTACAATTGAACACTAAAAAAAATATTGGGCAAAAATGTTTGGTTTTGAAAAAAGTAAGAAGTAATTTTGGAGGTGAGAAAAAATGTTTGAAGAAGAAATATCAAATTTAAAAAAATTCTTATTTAATAAATTTAATAATATTTTGAGAAAAAAATTCAAGAATTGGGAAATATTTTGGAATTGAAAAACCTCATTAAGTTAAAATACTCATGACTTGAAACAAAAATTTAAAAAGAAATTTTAAATCAGAAAATTCATGCTGTGAAAGTGAATTCATAAAATAACAATTTATTTTTGTTGCGAATCTAATGCATGAAAGTTTTAAAAAAATAGCTTCATCTATCTATCTGTCTTCAATTCAACTTTTTAAAATACAAAATGGCATTCCAAGAAAACTGACAGGCTTTGAAAAATTTTAAAAACAAGCAGTAATTGGTCAATTTTTTCGTTCTTCATTATTATTTTTTCATCATTTTTTGGTATTTAAAAAAAAATCAATGACCGATGACCGGACCGCGGTCTGACCAAAGACCGGACCCAAAAATCACGGTCATGACCGGACCCAACCGACCGATAGGATAAAAAACTTGAAGAGATGACAACCGGAGCAGACCTTTTATTTTAATAAAGCATCAAAATATGACCGGACTGATGACCTCAATGATTTTGAATATGACCGGACTGACCAGACCAGACCGCATGAATGGTCAGTGTATCATTGGTTGGACCCGGACCGACCGAGAGGTCCGAGCGGTCCGACAAGCCTGTTTAACACTATTCAAATTGACCAAGTCTTGGTTTAATATATCCTGAAAAGAAAGTGAAAGACCATACTCGTGTTATCGTGCAACCAAAATTTTTTGTAAAAAGCAAGATTTTTTCAC
The DNA here is from genome assembly GCA_033439095.1 of Pseudococcus viburni. Taxonomy (NCBI): domain Eukaryota; kingdom Metazoa; phylum Arthropoda; class Insecta; order Hemiptera; family Pseudococcidae; genus Pseudococcus; species Pseudococcus viburni. The sequence goes on from JAVBJF010000255.1 coordinate 406,211, forward strand.
CATTTGACTATAGCAGGATTGGCAGGACTGTTAAAACTTTCAGTAGTTTTTCCCACTGGTAGTTTTCGGTAGTTTTGAAAAACTACTGCCGGTAGTACCAGTAGTTTTGCAGAAAAAAAAAAAGTCAAAAAACAAGTACAATACACAAAATTTTTTACTTTTTAAACAAAAATGTATCTGCAATACTGAAAAATACCAAAAAACCGTTAATTATAGTTTACATATTAATAAATTCCTGTTTTGGCCAATCAATGGTAAACAAATCATGTTGATGCCTTTCAGCCTCAGGCGACTTCTTCGGTCTGTAACGATATATCCACTCTTTGAGAAGAATCTTTCGACACTAACACTCGATCCGGGAATGCAAAAAAATTTTCTGACGACTTTCTAACAAATAGGAAACTCAGTTTTTGTCTTCCAATAATCCAAGGGACAAACAAAAAAAATCCTGAATCAAAAGTTTCCCAAAATTACGGTGAAATTACCATGAAATTACGAGTAAAACTATCGGTAGATTTCAAAAATAACTGGTAGTTTTCAACTAAAAAAAACTACCGACACTTCGGTAGTTTATTAGCCAAACTATCGGTTATAACCGGTAGTAAAAACCACCGTTCCACGAGTAACCGGAACCTTAAAACGTAACCCTTACCTTCCGGACTACCAATAATCAAGAACCCGTAACCTTTATTATTTTATTGAAAACCCTTAAGAACCTTTAACCTTTATTTTTTCACGAAAACCTTAACCCAAACCGAAAACCTTTATTTTTTCATAAAGGTTTTCCATCCCTGTCCACCACTTCTGTCACCAAATGTCTAAATTTAGAATAATTCAAGGGGTTAAAAGAAGCATATTCCAGGGGTGACTGAGAAGCATTGGTGACTTTCTTGCACTGAAGTAACTTAAACCAGAAATATCCATTACTTAATGTTTGACAAAAACAAAACTACCAAGTATATAAAATAAATCCAAATTACTAAAATAATTACTTAAAATTATATTTTATTGAAAAATTGATAAATTATTTATTTAGTTCAATAAAAAAAAAATCAATCTATTGCTTATTAAATGAAATAAAAATTTATATACATTGAGGAAGAGAAAAAACATTTTAGATACATAATATAGAAAAATAATTATAATTAGCAGGAACTAGAATTTAATAAAAAATTACACATTTAAAAAATATATTTTTCTAATATGTCCCACGAATTGCTTTCATTATCTGAGCTAATTAATGGCGACGGGACTATTTCCGTTTCCAACAATCACTGATGGTTCTGCTAGATGAGCCGTTAGAGCTGCAGCATTTTGAATTTCGAATTCTCGTCTAAATGATCATATGAAAATACTGTGATGTGGCTTTTACTGCCGACTGCTCGGATAGACCAGGCTGTAGGAATGCTGACGGAATGTCTAGGATTTTGGGAGCCTAAATTACGAGTTTCGCACAAAATAGGATTTGGCAGCCAAGATTACTTTAGAAGTAAAATTTGTAACAAATTAATTTAACACTATGTCCCTATTGTTATACGTATTTCTTTCTCAATGAATTTTGAACTCAGATTTGAAATTGAAAATTGAACTCTTTTTTATTAATTTACAAACATGCCTGGAAAATGAACATGCTTAAATTAAACTTGATTTTAAACTTTACTTACGATAATTAATTCATGAGATATTCCGGAGATTTAATTTATTCTGTCAATTTGATGATTCTCGAACGTTTGATAAATTTGTGGAAATCATATTCAAATGTTTACAAACGAAAAAAAAAAATCACGAACTCGAATTGTTCGTCACGAATTTTCAGAATTTATTGAAACTTCGGAAAATGAACTTTGAAAATAGATTTTAAAAATTATTGGACTTCATTACTTCATTGGTACTCTCTCATTCTGAATCAGTGAAAAGTCATTGATAAATAGTCAGAATTGTAGCACAGGAAAAATCAGCGAAATTCACTGATTTTCAGCGAATTTTCACTGATTTTTCAGCAAATTTCTTGGATTTCACTGACCTTTCAGTGAATATTCACTGATTTTCTCCTGTGCAGCAATTCTAACTATTTCTCAGTGATTTTAATTTTCACTGATTTATAAATGAGAGAGTAGTATTAGTAATGTGTCATGAATCTCGAACTACTTATTCAGCAGAACTTACTACATCATATTTTAGGAACGGACTTATCATTATCTCGAACTTCAAACTTACGAAATTAGGTCTTAGAAATGAATGGGATTTGCCAACCAAAAACTAGAAGCGAGATCCTACGCGAAAGTTTTCAAATGAAGTTCTTCCCCTCCTCATGATTTCGTGTCACGATTGCAAGATCGCCAAATGGCATGGATTCTTATTTCGTATACCATCCATGGTCAATTATCCAAGTTCTATATCGAAAAATATTCATAGGTAACATTTACAAATCTATTAGTGAAAATAACTGTGTGTATATTTCACTGATAAAATTGTGGGTAGATTCGGCATTATAATTTCATTATATCAAAAAAATTACACAAATAATCTCTAAACAATCGCGAGTCACACCGCTCATCATGGTGTTACGAATTTTCCAGAGTTTGAGAGCACCTCGCGATATAAACCTTGACCATGCTGCTTACGCTTGAATCTCCATAATACTCGTATTACCTTCGGAACCAACGCCCACCCATGCTAAGCCACAAAAAGATATCTACCATCTAGAGAAACGCCGATGATACCAAGCGGGCGATAACGTATGTGCCCTTTTTTGCAGATACGCGAAGAGCACATTGCCGCCATTGCGAATGCCATCGTCGTCGTCGCCGACGCCACCACCACCATCATCGACGTCATCGCCGCTGCTGTCGTCTTTGCTGAAGTCATCGTCTTTGCCGGAACGACAAACTGAGCACGACGTTGGCGAAACCCAGGCAGACGATTCGATTTTGGAAGATGCTCAATATGATGGCGACAGCCTAAAGTGTAACTTTTGCCCGATGGTATTCGTAACGAAGGCTGACATCGCTCAGCATCTTAGCTCCAGTCATGGCGGTGGTGGCTCGACGAAGGCGGCTCGAAAACGTACTCGAAGTTTGCCACCGGCAACAGGTACTAAGGCGAGTAGGCAAAAGGTCGCTAAGAAGGCTAACGCCGTTTGCGTTTCGATATCTGATGACGATGATGACCAAGACGACGATGGTAATACTACCAGTCGTCGTAGTACCGCTGGCAAAAAATCATACAAGTGTAAAATTTGCTCTAAGGTTTGTCTGTCGGGTTGCGGCTTGAGTAGACATTCCAAAGTGCATAAAAAGACCGAGTCCAAGGTGAGATGTGGATATTGCTATAAGACTTTCGAAAATATCGAAATAAAGCTCGAACACGTCAGCAATTATCATAGAATCGCCGTAAGCCAAGATGGCACCAAGAACAAATCCGATACCGGTACTCCAGATGGTGGCAGCACGAGCTTCAGTGATCCAATACCGAACACGATTTGCGAAATATCGGTCAAAGAAGACGACGAGAAAGAGAACTACGCCGACGACAGTGTTGCTAACGACAATCACGACGATGACAACGACGATGGCAAGAACCTTCCGGTTAAAGAAGGCCAAGACAAATCCACCAAGAAATCTACCTCGAGTCGTCGAACACCTAAGAAAAAAACCGATGGCGAATTGCTCAGTTGTCAACAGTGTGCCAAAACATTCGAAACCAAGTCCGGCTACGGTCGCCATATGAACGCTGCTCATAACCCCGCCGATGGCGAATTCTCGTGCCAAATCTGCCATAAAAATTTCTCATCGCAGACTGTGCTGAAACGTCACAACAGCAACGTGCATCGAACCAAGAAAGCAAAGGTGCCCGAGGCCGAGGACCCGTTCACCAAATGGTACGTTTTCGCCGACGGCCAGAAACATCTGAAATGCGACCAGTGCAAATATAACAGTCTGTGGTACCACAAAGGCAGATTCCTGGAACATTACCGAATCCATACCGGCGAGAAACCATTCACTTGCGATCTGTGCGGTAAACAATTCCGTACCAAGACGTTACTCCAGAAGCACGTCATGTTCGTCCACGAGGGCATCAAAGAACACCCTTGCGATATCTGCGGCCGGTGTTTTTCCGATAAAAGGTACATGGAGGATCATCGACGTATCCATACCGGTGAAAGACCCTACGTGTGCGATTTGTGCGGAAAAACGTTCAAACAGAGTGCTTCCTTGTTTATACACAAAGAGCTGCATAAAGGGCTACGTAAGCACGCCTGTGATCTGTGTGGCAAACGATTCACCACCAGGTCGAGCCTCACCATTCATATTAAAAGGCATATCGGCGAGAGGAACTTCATCTGTGCGACCTGCGGCAAAGCTTTCGTCGATGGGAAGCATCTCAAGGATCATATGGCCGTACATTCGGACGAAAGACCGTTCTCGTGCGAATTATGTGGTGGCAAGTTTAAGCTAATGAAACATCTAAAGCAGCATGGTCGAACTCATAAGCGAGATTATGTCACGTAGTAATCGTTGCCTGGAAGTTCCCCTCTCTTCTTCTTCAAAAAGGGATTGGGTAGAGTAGCTCTATGAATGGAGAAATTGTTGAAATTATTTTTTATGAATGATGAAGCGAGCCATTGATGGCGCAGTATTTGTTATTTTGGATATTCGTATAGTATCCAGCACAAAGAGGTATTATTCGCGTTGATTTTTTATATCATGTATTTTATTTTTTTTTGCTCCTTTACGATTTCCCTTCTCTTTTTTTGCGAGATGTCTGGTTTTATAGTACATTGTTGTGCTATATTTGAGTATTTTTCGATAGCATTTTTAAAAGATGGTCTCGTTGATATTATATTATATAATGTGAATGTTACAATAAATGTTCATTTATTTCGTCATACTCATGATTTTTGTATCGACGAGTGAAGAGAAACGTACAGAGGAAACTGAAAAAGACGAGGACAGTTTTTACGATTTGATATTATACGAAAAAATCAAGGTGAAATGAAATTTTGACTTCATCATGTGAAAAAAGTCATAGCAGGCAAGTCGCTTTATGAGAGTCAAATTTTGGATTCAACTTTCGTTGGATATCATGATCCATTTTATAAAATTTTCATTTTCGAACCTCAAAAATTGTTGGGATGAGCTGGGAAGCTGACATTTGGCGAAGGCTCTAAAATCAACCTGGAGATACAAAAATTTCTGCGATTTTTTCCTCTGATAAATATCGACATCTCTAACGTATCCAAATCTCGGTTTCCCTGCTCATTCTCGCTCCTTTTGAGGGTCCAAATTGTGCATTTTCGTATTGAAGGATCCCAAATCAGAGCATTACAGCTTAATTTTTTAGCTTAAGCTTTCGGCTAAAACTTGTGTCCTTGGAAAATAAAACTTCGGCTTTCAGCTATCGCCTAGCTAAAAAATAAAGCTAGCTTTCAGCTATAATTCGGCTAGCTTAAAACTAAAAAATTTCAAAAACAATATACCCCTCCATTGACATGAAAATTCAACGCTGAGCCTGAAAATGGATCTGAAAATGACATACAATTCACTGTACAAAAAATAATTGGAAAAAACCACAATCGATGAATAGAATATTTAAAAAATGAAATGAAATAACACTGCATTTTATGTAACTTCTTTTCAAGTTTCAAGATGTAGAATTATAGATTATAATAATTACATTATTCACATTCTTATTTTACAGACATAGACAAAGACTTTAGATTCATCAAAGTATCCAGATTAACTTTTAAAAATAGGATATTTTATAGGAGTTTCATTCGAAATAACTCCGTCATAAACTCATGATTTATGAATCAGTCTGAAATGAAAAAAAATTATTATTTACTTTTAAAAAGTGGTCATTTTCATAGGTAAAAATTCGGTCGATTCATGTACTCAACTCACCCTGATCCGCCAAAAATCGCAATTAGAGTAGTGCCATCTTATTTTCGGACATAATATCAGTATTCTCGCATACCTACCCATAATCGAGTTTTCGTCCCCTGACATTCGTTTCACAACATAAGTAATCTTGAATTTCCCCATCCTTGCCAGGACACTTAAGTCGTTGGTCTCGTTGCGGAGATTCCTTCTCACAAAACAAAAAATACATTAGGTAGGTGACCTAAATAACGCCACACTTTTTTAGATTCGATGTATCTCAGTTTCTATGAAGAGTGGAAAACTTTGTAACTTTTGGGTGATAGATGCATCTTTATTTATATAAATTTTAGGATCAAAATCAAAAAAGTTATGGATTTTTTTCCTACACTCTATGATTGGCGTTATAGGCAACCGGGTGCCTAATAACGCCATGTCATTTTAATTAAATTTTATTGCTTTGTTTTATGACAATTTTCGGTTTTTTCGCGATCTAAGTATATATTTTGGTTTGTAGAAAGATGTCCCTTCATCAATAACAAAAAGCCATTAAATTTTTTTTATTCAAAAATTCGTTTTTTTTTAAATTGTTTTTTTAAAAATGATGAAATAAAAATGATTTTAATCACAGTTAGGGCATACAAAATTTTCAAGATCGCTCTCAGCGAGCCCAGCGCACATCTCGTGAAGATAAACATTGCATATGCTACATGCACGCATATCAAATTTGGTTTCTTCTTCGCGACATTCGTTTCGATGTCTACGTTTTAGGCGCTGATTTCAAATATGTTCTCGATTTTGCGATCAAAGTCGAAGGTTGAGCAGGGATGAGCCTATTCAGAGGAAGGGATAATATTTTTCAAAAGTTTTCATTGACCTAGTACATTATAATTACTCACAATATTTAGAAAATGACTAGATACATTCGATGTTTTTTTTCTGTGTCAAATCCAAAAACGAATGAAACTTTAAAATTTAGTACGAATTCTGTCAAAATGAAATGAAACGTCTAAAAATTGAAAAGTAAATTTTCTATTAAATTTAATGTTTATTGAGTAGAATTACTCACAATAATTATGTCAGGTTTGTAATGACTGAATATTTTTTTCTAATCATATCGATATGCATATTGAAATCTACTTAGGTTTTCGAAGACACTGATTTCAACTTTTGTATGACGATTTTTTTGTAAAAATTTCACCCCTCCCCCTAAATAGGCGCACTTCTGCTCACTCCTTGGCTTTAATTTCAAAATCGACAACGTATTTGAAATCAGCGTCTTCGAAAACCTAGATTTCAATGTGTGTATCGATTTTTTTATCAAAATATTACCTCTTCTCCTAAATAGTCACCCCCTCCCCTTTACATTTAATGAAAAATCATTGACTAATATGAATTCAGTGACATTAGAAAACATTAATTAGTAATTTACTCTGCGATTAGGCAATGAAAAAAATTGTAAAACTAATTTCACTTTACTGAAGCAGTCGAAATTGGGCAAAACGCCAGTCAAAATGACCCCCTCACCCCTCCAAAAGGGATATGCGGGATGTCTCTGGACCTGTATTTGTTGTATTGGACCCGATTGGACCTTACCACTCAGACATTGTATTAAGAATTTCGACCGATAAATTATATCTCGGGGATCGATCTATTATTCACTGGACCAAGCCGAAAAGATTGTATTAGGGACTTTGATAAAATTGATAAATTTGAGGTACGTGGTTTTTTTTTTGGGGGGGGGGGGGGGGGTATTTAATTGTGAAGACATTTTTTGAATTTTCAGACTGGAAATATCCGAACTTTTGTTTCACGATTTGGTTGACACCTCATGTGTTTGGTAATAAGTTCTGCAACAGAAGCAGAGGACCTGGATATAAGGGCATAATGGTTGCTGGTGGCTAAGATTCTGTGATTTTTACATATATTGCTTAGTAAAAGAGACAGTGTTATGGGTAATATAACATTAAAATCAAAATTTGAATAAGAGAAATAGAAGTTGTGGTTTTTGGTAACACTGCATATTTTTACTAAGCAATGTGAAATTATAAAGTGGTAGTAGAGGCCGTTAAGAATATAAAATCATCTTTATATCTGATTAAACGTTAGGTTTTACTTGAATAATGACTCAACTAAATCAACCACTAAAAATAATTCAACTCCCATCGAAGGATCAACAAAACTTGTCGATTAAAAAACCCTAATCCCTTTAAATATATTTTGACATATCCATGTTCTAAGATTTTTACCTTAAGGTAAAAAACGCGTTAATTTTTTATTTGAAATTTTTTCTGTTATAAATTCAAGGTCTCAAGTTATTGTGCCATACGTAATATGAGGCTGATAAAATAGAGAAATATACGATCGTAAAATGTTTTTTAGGCAGGAGCGTTTTTCTTCACCCAAATTGAAATTGGAACGGCATGCGATAAGTTAATCACTTTTGATGATGAAGTGACTAATTGCATACCTTCGTCAAATGAATTCACGCGAGTTGGGAGGGAGGTGGCGTCAGAAATTTTCAGAATTGAATTTAAGTCGTTTTTGTGGCCAGAAAAGGCCCAAAAGGGAGCATCGAAGTGACTAATTGCATACCTTCGTCAAATGAATTCACGCGAGTTGTGAGGGAGGTGGCGTCAAACATTTTCAGAATTGAATTTAAGTCGTTTTTGTGGCCAGAAAAAGCCCAAAAGGGAGCATCTAAAAATCTCATAAGAAGTAATGATTTTTGGAAAAAAAAGTTGGACATTATGCATTTTAATTCATTCTTCCGCACAATTTCATCACGCGAAAAAACCACCCCCTTCTCCATCCTTCGGGAATAAAATATTTTAAAGGTCTGGAAAATTTGGAAAAATTGGTCTGGAAAACCTGGAAAAGTCGGGGAAAATCATTTCTGAGATATAGTGGACACCCTGTTTTAAACTAAAACTGAAATTCGTCCTCGCTCGAACATATACGCACACCGTATAGAGCTTTCAAGAAGAGGATGTGGATTGAGCAACACGGGCATCTAACGCATTCGCCCTTTTTATTGCAGATTGATCGGCAGGAAGACTGGCATCGTCATTCTAAATACGAACGAATACGAAATTTTGATACCTGATATGGTCGCTGACGACGCCTTATCGCCGATCGTTGAAAATCACTCTAGACCAAAAAAGACGCTCGGTTCGAGGAAAAGGTCGTCGACGTCGGTATCGTCTGTCGAACACGTGTGTACGTATTGTTCCTTAACCTTCGGTAGTCGAGTAGCCATCGAAAGACATTTAAAAGATATGCACAGCGTCGTCGTACCTCATTCTGTCCATAATGTCGAAAATATCCGCATTGTAGACGCACCTAGTCCAACTCTTACTCAAATCTTGCACAAGTGCGCATTGTGTTCGAAAATGTTCCTCAGTCGAGTGGCAATCGAGCGTCATTTGAAAGAGATGCACAATGGTGGCGTCTCGAGCCAATCATCGAGTACAAATTCATCTCAATCAGCATCCGGCTGGACGGTTCAACTGCCATCTGTCCAGGTGGTGGAGAAATCTGTCCAAAAATTGAAAACTGCCCGGAAATCCAATCCTCGACCACGGTATGTTCGAGTCAAACACACTTGCGCATTCTGTTCGAAGAAATTCCGCAGTAAAGTAGGTATCGAAAAACATCTAAAAGAGGCTCACAATGGCCTTACTGCGTCCACCTCCAAAGAATCGATTAAATTCGACGATAAGTTCTATTTCACTTGCGAAAATTGCGGTAAGAAATTCTCAGATAAAATTAAACTGAACAGGCATTTGAAGAAATACTCCAAACAGGACGTCGAGCCGCCTGTATGCGACATTTGCGATAAAAAGTTTCGCGATGTTTATATAATGCGACGTCACAAAAAGAATTACCACGCGGATTACATCGAAGGCGACGACGAATTCTGGGGCCGTCCTGCCACCGCTGCGACCGCAGCCGAAGACAAATTCGCCGAAACGTTGATAGTAAAGATAGACAATAAGAAAACCTACCAGTGCGATCACTGCCCATACAAATGTAATAACCGAACTCGTATCGTCGAACATCGCCGTATCCATACCGGCGAACGTCCGTACTGTTGCGATAAATGTGGCCAACAGTTCAATAACAGAACGCTGCTACGGAATCATTTACTCTTCGTGCACGAAGGTGTTAAAAAATTCGCCTGCGATATTTGCGGCAAAACGTTCACCAGCAAGCATTACGTTGAGGAACATCGACGTATCCATACCGGCGAGAAACCTTTCGTGTGTGATTTGTGCGGATCCGCGTATACCCATTTGACCTCTTTGCTGACCCATAAAAATAGACATAGTGATGTACGTAAATTCAAATGCTCCTTGTGTCCGGAAACCTTCATTTACCGGAGTGCTTTGAATCTGCATACGAAAAGACATACCGGCGATTTCAGGCATAAATGTGGCGAATGCGGGAAGGCTTTTATTGACAAACAGCATTTGAGTAGGCATTTGGTTATCCATTCTGATGCCAGACCTTTTTCTTGTGATATCTGCGGGGCGACGTTTAAGTTGAGAAAATATCTCGGGTCGCATATGAAAACTCATATGAATAAGAAGTAGTATATTTTGCGGATTCCATTCTGTGTTCTGTGTAATGGTTATTTCCGATCAATAAATCAATAGTATTTTTTAAAAAAACGTAGTTTATTGTGTTGTGCTTCTTAAATCGAATATTTTTGCTCAATTTTACGAAAATCAAAAATGAAATTCGAGAACATAGCTCAGTAATTTTAAGTCTGAGCTTCCAAAAAAAAATTGGGATGCTGAATTTCACATTATTTGTGTAGAATGGCCTCCTAAACAACATACCAAAACTTGCACCCCCGTAAGTTTTAACCTCTCGCAAAATGAGATGTTTAATCGAAAAATGCCAAGAGTAAATATTTTCTCTACGGTAAATATTCTACCGAAATGTTAGGATAAGGTTGCCTAATATGGACCCATTTTGTTTTTAGTCTCTGGAAAGACCCCAGTGACACTTGAGTGGGTGGAAATGGGCTCAAATTATGCCTAGAAAAGTTGACTGTAACCCCCTTGAATAGAATTTGAAAATGTAGATTGTTATGTTCCCTCAATGTGAAGAACTTAAGAAATGAGAAAATTAATTGAGCTATATATTTAATTATTTATAGTTGAAAATACATGCAATTACTAATAATAAAACTTACATTTTAATAATGAATAATGAATAAAACTCTTGAATTGTCACAACATACACACATATACATTAGGGTGGAGTGAAAAAAAAACATATCTTGGATTTCGACCAAATTTGGTGAGGTGGTTTACTTTGAGTGGGAGACCTCCCAAAAAAATTTTGAGCCCCCAGGGGGCAAGTGGAGGGGAGCTGGGGGGCTCAAAGTGCACCCCCTTTTGAAAAAAACGCTGTTTTTTGTGTTTTTTTAGTAGAAAAAAAATTGTGCGAGAAGCTGTCGTAGCACTTAAAAGTTGCAATTTGAGTTTCTACGTCTCCCTAAACCATCGCCATCCTTCTCCGATCAAAACTCAGAGCGCTACCAGGGGGTTGAAAAGTTGCAGATTGCAAAATTCAAGTAACATTTCGAGCAAAAAATGGCGCATTTTCAGGGAAGAAATGGCCAAATGAAAAAAACAATTCGAAATTCGTGTTCAGCAGGTCAAAATACCCCGATAAACACACTTTTCGCGATAATTTTACTTCAAGTCTGAAAATTTATTTTTTCATAATGAAAAAGCAGTAAAAAAAAGTGAATTTTATCATGAAAAAATGAATTTTCAGACTTGAAGTAAAATTATCGTGAAAAGTGTGTTTATCGGGGTATTTTGACCTGCTGAACACAAATTTCGAATTGTTTTTTTCATTTGGCCATTTCTTCCCTGAAAATGCGCCATTTTTTGCTCGAAATGTTACTTGAATTTTGCAATCTGCAACTTTTCAACCCCCTGGTAGCGCTCTGAGTTTTGATCGGAGAAGGATGGCGATGGTTTAGGGAGACGTAGAAACTCAAATTGCAACTTTTAAGTGCTACGACAGCTTCTCGCACAATTTTTTTCTACTAAAAAAACACAAAAAACAGCGTTTTTTTCAAAAGGAGGTGCACTTTGAGCCCCCCAGCTCCCCTCCACTTGCCCCCTGGGGGCTCAAATTTTTTTTGGGAGGTCTCCCTCACCAAATTTGGTCGAAATCCAAGATATGTTTTTTTTTCACTCCACCCTAATATACATACACATACACGAATTCAAAATAGTTCAATGTTACTTTGACAAGTAAAAATCTGACGATAGCACTGAATTTGGCTACTACCGGAGTCTGAGAGAATTTGCAAAAGACTGATTCTCTCTTGAATTTCTCAGTGAGAGGATCCCTCAATTCTTTGGTTATCCCACCCTGGGCTTTTAGATAATGAAGAAGAATAATATTCAATCGTACACGATGTATACAATTTAACATAGGTAGGTAATTGATTTCAATAGGGGTAAGATTTTAATCGAATGGAAGTTGTAACTCCGCGAATATAGAAAAAATGTGTCTTATTTCCACTTAACGGACCACTCAAGGCAATAATTTATGGGACGCCGAGAAGATTGACAGATATGACTCCTGTCACTTTGACATTTTTACGACTTACAATTAGTGGCATTTTGCTCTTTTCTACCCCAGTGTACATCAACACGTGGTTGAGGTGATTTCCTTTTTTCGTCTCCGGAGTTTTATTTCAGAATTTCTGCATTACAACTCCTTTAAAAATTTTGCACTTCAATACCCCCTCCCCACCCCTTGGTAAAAATGAATCAATCATTGTGATTAAACTGCATAAAATCATGAAAAATATGATTTATGAGTATGTTGATTCCATTATTTTTCTAAAAAAATAATTACAGCGGAAAAATAGGTTTACCGTCTGGTCCAGAAATCGGGGCGAGTGGGCGCGAATTCAGAATCGCTTCTATTTGAGTTAATATCGTCGTTAATTCTTCGAATGTTAGGAGCTGGGTGCCCACTACTCGTTTGAGGTGGAATTTCATGGACTTTACAGCTGCTTCATGTAATGATTTTTACAAATTAAATACGACGAAAAATTGGAAGATTTGGGTAATGAAAAATATTTTTACTAAAATCGGAAGTTGGTAGGGTAAAAGAGCCCGTTTGTGACAGTCTTAAGGAGATTTCAAGTTTGAGTGTATGGCAGGCTGCCGTATTTGGATTTTTGGGTCGGGGAATTGTTTTATTGGATGAAGAATTTAATAAAGTTTTTTTTTAAAAAAAAAAGTACAATTTCATTGAATTCTCCAATTATTAAACAAATTTTTTCAAAAAATATCGAATTTCCCCTTTGTGACACCGTTTGCGCCGATTTGTGTCATGAAATGTGCCCGTTTGTGACAGTCCATTTCAACAATGAAGAAAAAATTGCAATCTTTTTATTTCTTTATAAAATTAATATAAAACAATGAAAAATGAAAATTTCTTCACTTAAGTATTAGGTAAAAATTGGAACGTAACTTTTTTAATATAAAAATAATAATAAAATTAATAGTGAGTTTGGTAAATCAGTAACTTCTTTTTTTAATAGGTAGTTGAAGCTCTAAAAAATACCTACAATAACATCACAAACGTTTCAATTATTTAAAAATAGAAAAATAATATAGGTAATCAGTTCCATTTGTAACATAAAAAAAATACTTAAAATTCATTAGGAACAATCAGCACATACATAGTCGTCATCTTTATCTTTGTTTAGACCCACACATTTATCATGAACATATTTCAAACAGTTGATACAAATTCTCATATCAGAGACTTCTTCTCGATCGCATATTTCATCTTTCTCAGTATCCATAGATTTTAATCCATTTTCAACTGCTACTATATTTTCTTCAAAATTGATCCTCGAAATTGAAAGATCGTCGCATGAATGTTTTATAGGACTAAAATCCAAGTTCAAAGCTTTTGTAGCATCCTTCAATGGTATACTTTGAGGTACCTAAAGTTGAATCTGGCACATTTTTGAGGGATTTAGGCGATGTTGTGCTTTGAAATAAAGTTGAATTTGGAACATCTTCGAGGGATTTAGGTGATGTATACTCTGCGACTACACATGGGAAGGATGTATTGAATCCTGGTTCGCTCAATTCTAGTTCCGGAAAATCAATAATCATATCACTTTCATCAGCTGGGTTTTCCAACTCCGGAAAATCAATAATCATTTGACTTTCATCAGCTGGACTTATTTTGGCATTATTATGTGTATCAACGACTGACTTTTCAGCTTTCCAAATTTTGAACAATTCAAAATACTCTTTCGGACCAGTGTATTCACTTTTTCGATAATTAACGATGAATTCGACTAAAATATCATTGGGTAGTTTTGATTCTAAGGTTTCTAAAAAAGTTGTTTTCAAAATTTGATTGCAAGTAGAATCATTTGAAAAAGCTGATGACGTCTCAGTGTTTGAATTATCACAAGTAGAAAGTTTGATACATCGGTCATTTTGCATTTCAAGGCTGCCCGTGTTAAAAATAAATCAATAATTTCAATTAAATTGCATAGAATTATGAAAAATATTATTTACGACATTACGAGTATGTTGATCCGAGAAATAATCCAAGGGAAGATCCTGTACCATCTTCAGCATGTGTTGTTTAACCGTGATGCAACAATTTAAATTCTTGAGCTCATTTACAATACCACGATACTTTGTCACGTAATCTCAAATATTGTTGATTCTACCATTTTCCCAGAAAAAATAGTTATAGCAAAAAAGTTTGTAAAAACGGAAATGACTATATTTATATATGATTTTTACAAATTGAATGCGATGAAAAATTAGAAGATTGGGGCAGTGAAAAATATTTAAACCGAAATCGGAAAATTTATCTCAGTAATGAAGAATTTTCAAGTTTTTTTTTTCAAAATAGTTGTTTATGTCAATTTTTAAATATTGATTGAGTTTTAGTGACCAAAATAACGTCATTTTCATTTTTACGAAATACTAAAATGGTAGAAAAGAGAAAAAGGGAACTAAAAAAAAGTGCAGTTTTAGGTACTACACTTTTAAAAATTTTACATTCGAGTGTTGTCCATGAGAAAAATAAATCAATCCCTCCGATTAAACTGCATAGAACTATGAAAAATATAATTTATACTTACAAGTGCGCTGATTCCATGATTTTCACATAAAAAAATGAATTATAGCGAATATTGTAAGAACTGAAATTATGTATAGGATTCTTACCTACAAATTAAATGTGATGAAAAATTGACTAATTAAGGTTTTCTGAATGATGCATTTTCTCATCATTTTTTCATCATTTATTTTAATACACAGACCAACAAAACTTAAATTTCCAAAAAGTTTATGATGTGGCGATCGCTACCTTATATAAAATTTATATTTAAAATAAAAAGAACAAGGACAGTAAACAGGAAGAACTAAAAACCGAAAAAAAAACAAAAAGAACAAGAACAAGGAAATTTCGGTGAAATAATTATTTTCTAATAGCGAAGTTGCTTCGTTATTTTCTTCCGTTTTTCTTTTTGGGCTGTCATTTCAATATGATTTCGTACAGGAGCAGCTTTTAATGCACATTCCAAGCTGCGTGCAACTCGTTTTAGAACTTCTTGTTCTTCTTTTGTACGAATGTTATCAATCAAGGCACTAATTTTTTTCAAAATATTTTCATTCTGTGCCTTGAATTCATCTGAAAATAATGTAAAAAACAGAAAAAAATTAAACGTCTTGTAATTAATGCTTGGTAATGATACATTTGAAATGAATGAATGAATGAAATAAATAAATAAATAAATAAATAAATAAATAAGTAAATAAATAAATAATTCTGGACTTACAACATGAAACAGCTGATTTGAGCGTGAAAAAAAAACACCACATCCTCTTGAGTTGAACAATCTAGACAATACAGAACTTCAATTTTTTTGGAATTCTTTTCATCAAAGGGCACAATTCTGGAAACTCGAACATTTGAACTCATCTTGCATACATTTACATGAACACTGCTTACTCTTCGCAATAAATTGAATTTCATCATGAAACTAAACCAAAATCAATTCGGCTTGTTAATCTGTCATCTTTCTGAACTGTGAGAAAAGGAAACGAAATCAATAATTATGAAAGTCATTTTGATAGGAATCTTAGTGTTGAAAATTCTCACTTTCGTTAAAACAATCCATTCCTCCTGCTGTAAGCTGATTTTTTAACGTCGGCTATGGTCAACCTGAGATATAAAACAATTTTTATTTGATATTATTATGTACTTGTAAGCAATCGAGATTCAATTTTTAATTCAGTTTCGACGTAGACTAATTCACTAATGAAAAAAATAGATAAGGAAGTAAAACAATTTTCACTCGACATCATTCCCTTAAATCGATAGAAATTAGTTAGGAAATTATACCGCTAGTTCTACTAGTTAATGTTGTGGCGAATACTATAAGTGGATCCCTTTCTTTTACAGGAGTAGAGCTGCGCTCGAAGGCGAGAAATGGGATCCACTTATATCGCCATCGTGCCAGCCGCTGTCATCGTCGACTACGACCGCCGAAGATCGGGCAAAATTAGTGAAAAGTAAAAAATTAGGCCCTCTGATGCGTAACTATAAAGGCGACGATGTCGCGGTTCTAGAGTGCGGCCATTGCACGGCGTTCTTTATCGATAGAACCGATTACGAAAAGCATCGCAAGTCGCACGATGAACCGAGCTCCAACGAGCCCGGATGTCCGACCATCGAACACGTCTATGTTTCCGAATACAGTGACGCAGACGAGAATGATGCGATGAAACTCGACCCAGACGCAGTTTCGACTAAAACCAGCAAAAAGAAAGCCTCGAGTACGACTAATTTGAAAGGTTTGAGGACCTCGAGCAGGCAGAAGCTACGGATCAAGGTGGGCGGTAACGTTGTCGTCAAAAAAACAGCTACAAAATTGAGCGGTAGATCTTTATCGTCATCTGCTGACGGATCGAATGTTCCAGCGTCATCATCTCAGCGAAGAAGATCCACAAAAATCGTCAGTTATATGGAACCTAATGATAGCGATGTCGATAAGAAAGGTGCCAAATGTTCTTTCGTCGACGACCAATCCGAAATTCACGTGACCAAAGGTATTGCTGGCAAAGATGCGAAAAAACGTCGATATTCGGTGGTATCCGAGTACGAAGGGCCCAGCTCAGAAGATGAAATCAAGCTGGAGAAAAGCGAAGATATGCATATCGAAGTAATCGAAGAGATATTACCCGATCGTATCATCGCCAAAAAAATATCTCGAGAACGTAAGACTATGTCTGATGGCGAAACAAAGAGTAAAAAACCCAGACTCAAGAGGCTCCGTCGTATCAACGAAGACGATGACGAAAAAGGCCAAACAATCTACACTTGTGCTCACTGTTTGCGTAATTTCCGTCGCAAATCGAATCTCAAAAGGCACATGTCCAAGTTGCACGTAGGTAAGGAGAAAGAAGAAGGCGATTCGTCCAAATGGTTCACTGGGTATTGCTGCGATGTCTGCGGAGAAGGTTTGCAAGTTCGTTCAATGATGATGGCTCATCGCGACGTAATCCACGGTAAATATCCGGAAATAGAGTGGTGTAAATATCAGACTTCTCTGGCCAGGGTTAAATTCTGCAACGAATGCAAGAAGTATTTCCGAGGAGGTAAATTATTCGACGAACACGATTGCGATAAAGGCAAAGGTATCGACGACGAAGACCTGGCCAGATTGCTGAAAGATGCGGAGGATGTTAAACCTTCGTTCTTCTGTTACATTTGTAATCTTTGTTTTAAATGGAAATGGGACTACAGGGCTCATCGTGAAAGCGAGCACAAAGACGCTCCATCCTTAGATTGGACGTCTTTGAGACCTATCAAACTCGAGTTCTTCTGCGATAAATGCTCCAAAGCTTATTCCGACGAGATGACGTTGGATACCCATCAGTGCAGTGCCATTGCTCATCAATCAGCCAACGACGCCGTCGTTAAACCATTCCGTTGCGAACTCTGTGGCAACGACTACTTCTGGAAATCTGATTTCCGACGCCATATGCGAACCAAGCATCCGAAAGAGAACTGCAGACCGACCGAGCACGACACCATTATTTACTCGTGTCCATACTGCGAAGAGAAGTTCTCCATGAAGAAACGTATCCTGCATCACATGCGTAAAGTCCACAACATCAATAGCGATTCGCCTTTTGTCTGTGTGCAATGCAATAAGGTATTCAGAAGACGAGACAATCTCGACAGGCACAACGAATCGTACCATCCGACGCTGAACGATCAGGAAGAAGCGAATAAAATCTTGACCGGTGCTGAGATCAAAATAAACGGCGAGATCGCCTACCATTGCGACGTCTGCAATCGTAACATTTCGAATCCAAACCGGTTCATATCTCATTTTCGAGGCCACTACTCAGAAAACAAGTTCACCTGCGACTTATGCGGCAAACAGGCGAAAACTCAGCATCAGCTTAATACCCACATTAAAAATATTCACCTGAATATTCGCAACTACAAATGCGACATTTGCAGCAAGAGCTTTTACACGAAACAAGCCTGCGAAGAGCACAGACGTATTCACACAGGCGAACGACCATTCTCCTGCGAAATCTGCGGCAAAACGTTCGTCGCCGGCAATGCTTTAATCTCGCACAAACGTTTCCATAACGATTTCTACCCGCACAGCTGCCACATGTGTCCGAAAAAGTTCAAAGTTCGCAGATCTCTGATTAATCACATTCGAACCCACACTGGCGAACGACCCTTCAAATGCGACCTGTGCACCAAAACGTTCAACAATTCTTCTCAGTATTCGTACCATAAAAAAGTCACTCATTCTGAGGCTCGACCGTTCTCCTGCCCGCTGTGTGGTAATTGCTTCAAAGCGAATAAGTTCCTGACCAGGCATATGGAACTTCATACCGTCCGTAGCCAAATCCAAACCCGAAAATCTAACAATCCAGCTCACTATACAACAGCACAAATAAAACAATCACCTAATACAGCTCAACCGGTTGTTGGTCCTGAATTATCTTCGGTCAGCCATCAACAACACCAACCCCAGCATGTGCCTCAGCAACACCAACCCACCAGGGTTAATCCGGTCGAACAACCGGTTCCCAGTGCGCCCATTATGACTGCGCAGGTCCAACCGGTTCAGCACGTTACCCCCACCACCGTTTACGTTAAAGAGCTAACGCCATCTACGTCGACGAACTACAGAAACGATGATCTGGTCACCGATGCGTTGTACAATTTGCAACGAGGCGGGTACGAGGCGAATGGGAGTGAGTTTGTGAGAACGGCCGCTGCTCCAGACTGTGACATCAACGCCATGGCTTCGGTTAAACGAAATTTTAGCTTGGCTGACGCTTATGCGGCTGCGGCTACTTACGCATTGGGTAACGAAGATTATAAGAATACCTCTAATACGGTCAATAGGCCTTATAATCCTGCCAGCCAGGCTCCTGGTAATCATTCTGTAGCCACGGGAAAACATATGACGTGGTTGTGAAATTGTAATACCGCTATCTCCGAACCCCAGACTATCACGAGTGAATTTTATCTACGTCGAAGTTGACAAGTTTTCATTTATTGTAATGTACCTTAGTATATTATTTTCTGGAATAATTTTTTTATTAAATTTTCGTTCGAAATGTGCGTCAATTTTTCTAGATGGAGATTTTCAATCAGTTTGTAAATTTTCATAAAATTGATCATTTATGTTTATTATCGAGCTCCCAGTTTGAAAAAGAGTCGAAATTATGTAGTTGAAAAATGCTATAAAGAGGTTTTTTGAGGAGCTGTTTCTTCTGAGTATTTTAATATGCGGTCGGCTGACGACTCAGTGTCAATTTTTTTCCATCAGGCCTCCTAATTTAGGTGTTTGTTGTGATAAGCTGATAACAACAAATTGTTCATTTATTTTGTGATTTGATTGTAATTTTGAATTTTATGTAAATTGATTTATTTAAATATGAACCAAGAACCAACAAGATGTGAATGGCAAATTCAACGCCTAGTGTCTGTGCCTCTAATAACTTTTAATTGCTTCTCTGTTATTGAAGTATCGTTCTCTTGCAAAGCAATGAGAAGAGCTTTATATGCTAGAACCAACAAGATGTGAATGGCATAATTCAACGCCTAGTGTCTGTGCCTCTAATAACTTTTAATTGCTTCTCTGTTATTGAAGTATCGTTCTCTTGCAAAGCAATGAGAAGAGCTTTATATGCTAGAACCAACAAGATGTGAATGGCATAATTCAACGCCTAGTGCCTGTGCCTCTAATAACTTAATTACTTCTCTGTTATTGAAGTATCGTTCTCTTGCAAAGCAATGAGAAGAGCTTTATATGCTAAGTCCCTGTGATCGGTCAAGTAGTACTCTTCATATTTTGTATTCCATAAACAAGGAGACGATTTAAAGTTCTAATAATCCTAGGAACATTTCAATTGTTGAAACGCTCCATTTCACCGCTTGAATACGTTTCCGTGTGTTTTTTTGCATCTGTAGTGGATGACATATTTCAGAATTATAAAACTTCACAACAATAAAAAAATCATCTATCTAAAAATAAGAAATCAATTCATTATGGTATTGCTTCTGATAAGAAAAATGAGTGGCAAATCGGAGTTGTCTGGAATTGACCTGTATCAGGGCGCCAACCTGACGTGAGTTGATTCAGGGGAGACTCGGGCAAGAGGAACCAATTTTGCGCGAATCGCTGTAAAAAAAATTCTGATCGCCCAACTGAACTTCTGAATGGGTCATTAGATACAGTAAACATTAAGCTACAAAATGATTTATGTTTCATCAAAATTTAAGTATTCTATGCTGCTTAAATTTTAGTTTTTCGAAAGTACTTCTTTTTTTCAATTTCAAAAAATGGCCGGGCAAAAGGAACCAGGTCTAAAAAATCGATTTTTGTCACTCAAAAATTCAAAATATTGAACTTTTAACACCAAAGTCGCATACATAAAATCCCACCCCCGTGTAACTGGTACAAACTTTATGAGTCCAGTTTTCACATCAATTGCACTGCAACCAGGTTTCTCGCGAGGTCGAAGTCATGGAATCACATATCAAGCAAGGCACAAGGCACATTTTCATTTTCAGAGTTTTCTTCTGGTTTGTTTGGGAAAAGTAGTTTCTTTTGAGGGACTGAATATAATATGGAAGAATATACATTAGGGTGGATTGCGAAAAAAAAACATCTCAGATTTCAACCAAATTCGCTGGGGTTGTTGGGTCATCATCGGAGACTACCCAAAAAAATTTTGAGCCCCCTAGGTGAAGAGAGAGGGGAGCTAGGGGCTCTTAAAGGGCACCTCCTTTTGAAAAAAACACGGTTTTTTGTGTTTTTTAGCTCGAAAATATGGCGTACGATTCACGAAAGAGCACTAAAAAGGTGCGATTTGAGTTTCTACACCCCCCTGAGCAATTGCCACCCCTCGAAAATGAAAACCCATTCTGCTACCCGGGGGTCCAAAAGTTGCAGATCGCAAAATTTCAATGTTGTGAAATTGTATTTAGCCTCGAATTGATTACTTTGACACCGGACAATTTTATAAATTTTTATCCTAATTTTTGAAGAAAATTTTGAAAATTTTCTTCGATCAGTGTGACCAACCGCAAATTGTAATATTCAAATTTATGGGATTCGTGTTGATCTGATCATGTATATCTAATCGCCAAAATAATTGAAGCAAAAAATTTTTAATTTCAAAACATTTTAAATCAAACTTGAAGAATAAAAAATTTGGAACAAGAGAAAAACTCATTTACAATCTACTTACAAAAATTTCGAACGTTTTAAATTACATGCAACGTAAATAAAAATGATAGTTATTGAAATCTCATCAATCATTGAAGTACAGATACACATAAATTTTATTTACAACGTAGAGCGAGAAGGATAATCTTTTTTGGTTTCAAATTTTTTTAAAAACTTTTGATTTTTCAGTTTGTTAGCTTCTCGCTCTTTTTCACAAGCTCGGCTAACGACGCGACGCGACGTTGCCAAGACGTTGCCAAGTGATAGTGCTGCCAAACGCAGCGATTTCTCAATTCTCAGTAATTCTAGGGATTTTTAATTGGGACTTATATTTTTCTTTGGTTTGTACCTAGAAAATTGATGGTTCATTTTATCAATTGTTTAGACAAGAATGCCGAAAAAATCGAATTTGGTTAGAAGTTACATATTCGTCGAGTAGAAAAGAATAAGATAATTTGTATTGACGGAAAAACGAGCGGAAAATGAAGATTTTTTTTTTAGAATCAAATTCAGGAAATGAATGTGGGTAAAAAAATGACAAAATTGTTTTCTTAGTGGTCGAGTCACTGGCATGAGAATTTTTTAAAATCATGATTTCTATAGCCATGAAAAAAATTGATTTAAAATTAATCTATATTCCATACATTGGTGTTTCATAACTTACAATTGGCTGCACTGGTATAAAAATTTTTCTCTACAATTGATTTCCAATCATTTAAAAAACAAAAAACTAGTGTTTTTCTTTAGCAATTAGATATAGATGATCAGAACAACGCGATTCCCATAAATTTGAATATTACAATTTGCGGTTGGCCACACTGATCGAAGAAAATTTTCAAAATTTTCTTCAAAAAGTAGAAAAAAAAATTATAAAGTTGTCCGGTGTCAAAGTAATCAATTCGAGGCCAAACACAATTTCACAACATTGAAATTTCGCGATCTGCAACTTTTGGACCCCCGGGTAGCAGAATGGGTTTTCATTTTCGAGGGGCGGCAATTGCTCAGGGGGGGGTGTAGAAACTCAAATCGCACCTTTTTAGTGCTCTTTCGTGAATCGTACGCCATGTTTTCGAGCTAAAAAACACAAAAAACCGCGTTTTTTTCAAAAGGAGGTGCCCTTTAAGAGCCCCTAGCTCCCCTCCCTCTTCACCTAGGGGGCTCAAAATTTTTTTGGGTAGTCTCCGATGATAACCCAACAACCCCAGCGAATTTGGTTGAAATCTGAGATATGCTTTTTTTTTGCGATCCACCCTAATATACATAAGGTGGATATCGTTAGTGCTGAAACCAGTTTTCGAACGTGTGCATTGTCCGTTTTACATGCCTGACCTACCTGGAGCAGTATCATGGTTACCTGCAAGGCCTACATTCACTGTTGCCAGTAGAACTGCGGCAATGGCTAATACAACCGAAAAAATCTTGTAAAAATTCATAACTACAAAGCATAAACTGAAAAAGTAACTTCACAACAGAATATTGTAATTCACAAATTCAAACTGAAGCATACTTATATAGCAAAATTTTTACAATTTGGGAGTTGAATTGCATCTGTTTTCGAACATTTAATATAATTTATGTTGGAAACTTCAGTTCTACATCATTATAAAAAATTAATAGTAGTTTGAACAATTGGAATAAATATTTACCACGGTGTCTACCAGGCATGAAAATCACGAAAAACATAAAAATAACATGAATTATGATCTTTTTTCTCTATATTAAAAAATCAAAACAGTACATCATTCGCAAACTCAGATAACGGAGAGGTGTTAGTGTTATATTTACACGAAACACTGGTTTTGTGTTACAGGATATGATAGTTAACTTACATGATAATATTGTTAAAATTGGTCAACTTTCCAGGGTGGTATTTACACGAAAGGATGGGTTGAAATTCAATCATCCATACCCAGAAGTGAAGATAGCTTAAGTGTTGGTTTGGGTTTATTCTGTATAGCCATAGTCCCAAATTGCACTTCCAAGACCCTGGCTACTGGTAGAACCTGATGAATTTGCATATATTATACTTTCCATTTTCTTTTCGGCCACAATGTTACTCTCTAGGGATAGAATATGATTATCAGCCAATTCCCTAGCTGACCTCATGAATTCGCTATTTTCCAAATCATCTTTTTCTTTTTTTAATCTCATAAGAGCCTTTATCATCCTCTCTATCATGGGCACCATTATTAATCTCTTTGAAGGGTTTGAATGTTATACTTAGAGTAAGTGTTGGGATTCTTCTCATACAGTATATTATATTGGGAATAAACTATCGATGCACTCATTTTAAGTTGGCCAACAACACAATTCTCAACATCAAGATCACGTATGAGAATATATAAAGACAATTTATCCGAATCAAGAGTTTCTATATAGTGACTCATCTTCCATGCCAAAGCCCACATATTGGACATGGGACCTGAACCTATCAGTGTTCGTTGTTTCTCGGGCTGTTTATACGCATCATTCTTGATGTATACCTCCATCTGCGCACTTGATTTATCTAAAGTTGGTAAGAACAATAAGCCAAGAGTTCTTATTGACCAAAAGGGATAATCCTTTGGGGCTTTTTTTAGATTAAACATGATGTATGTCTCTCTCTCTCTCTCTCTCTGATTCTATACAAATCTCTTGGGGTACACTCCTTTCTGTTATCAAATCTTTTTTGAAGAGGTTGAATACAGATGATGATAAACCTGACGGTTCTAGATGATACTCATCGGCGTTATCTTCCCTCTCGTTTTAATTTCTCAGGAGTGGGTCTTTTCACTAACTTCCTACTGCTTTTTGTTAATGCTGACCTGGACATGATTGGTAAATAACTTTTTTCACCTGTAATATAATTTGTATCGCCTGACTTTCAAACCGTTCTCTACAAAAATAACTTGTTGAAAATATTGATGGAGGAAGTATAATGAGAGAAAATATGTATTTTTCTTCATTATGAAATGAATTTCTCTCCTGTGAAGAGAAATATGTGTTCATATGTGGTGTAATAGTGTTGGGGAATAGTATGAGCTAATTTTATACTTTTGCTCGATAGTCGATACTTGATAAAAATTACTTACTTCCAAGTTTTATCTAGGGCGCTATAAAAGGGGGTATGCTGGTCAACCATATTGTGCCTTAGAATCGCCCGAACGCTGAAACCCGTTCCACGGCGTTACGCGGGAGTTCGAACATGACCGGTTTGATCGGGCTTCCGCGTAACGTCGTGGAACGAGTTCCAGCGTTCGGGCGTTTTCTAAGGCACAAAATGGCTGACCAGCATACCCCCTTTTATAGCGCCCTAGTTTTATCCATCTTCAATTTTGAAGAGGGTGCATGCGATTCTACCGGACCATTGAATTTGTCTTTTCAACAATGAGTAGAAGAAATTCGGTTTAGCATTGTGTGTATCTAGTTTAACTACTTGTTTAAAAGTCTTCTGTATAACGAAAATATTTCCTTACCTGATGTTGAAAATAATATCGAGTATTATAAAACGCATTTGGGAAAATTGTGTTATGAAAAAAATTCGGTTTAAGACATTGTATCTCGAGTTAAACATTAATAATTCAGGCCCGAATGTTGAATCATACCTTAAAAATTAGGGTCGCCTTGAGAGCTGCTTAAAACCATGAAGGTTGTCCTAACTTTTAAGGTATGATTTAACATTTGGGCCTAACATTCAAACCTGATTTCTAATAATTAACAAATCTTATTATCTAATTTAATACTTCGATAAATTAATAATTGAATATCTTTTTATGCAAAACGTTTGCATACTTTAATTTTCAAATCTAAAGCACAACATTATATTAAAATTCACACTAGTATTGTCAAAATCAGTTGGCTCCGTCGGTCCGTACGAACCAAATCATGAAAAATACAGGATGAACCCCCGACACAAAAGCGAAAAATTCCCGTTTCTTCCTTTACAATCCCATTTTTTTGTTTACATTGATGAGAATTACCGAAAAAAGGTTTTTTTTCGCTTTTGTGTGTGGGGTTTAATTAGACACCCTGTACAAACTATCCGTGTTAGATGATTGTACCATGACAATATATGCAGATGCGACCGTTTACCTAGTTTGCTAGATCTTGGCTTTTTCTCGTGCCTAAAACAAATGAACCGTAAGATAACGATAAAAAAACCCTCACACTGTCAAGCAAACTACTTACGCATTTCGTGTGTGATCATTTGTGAAAATTAATCCACAATTTGGGACACGGCAGGCAAAAATTTCCCGCAAGCCGTGTTCCCATACTAATAGGCACGCCCCATTCGTGTTAGGTAGGACGGTTTCAGTTATTTTTAATTTTATACAAGTAATTATACATATCTAATTTAATACTTCGATAAATTAATTGGATACCTTTTTATATAAAAATTTTGCATATTTCAATTTTAAAAATCGTGTATCCAATTGAATACTTACAATTTATTAATAATTGAACAAAAATTTCTCATTTTCACTGCTTTTCTTTTTTCAAAACATGATTGTGGATAATATTCTATCGAGGACGCAAAAAAATGGCAGAGCCATCAAACATTTCACAATCATTGAGTTTTTGAAATTTCTGAAGCCTAGTTAATGCCAGTTGAAAAATTGTATTTCCAACTGGATTTTTATTATCTCTTTAGTACTAATAATTTAATAAAGTTGAGATTCTGGTTAAAAAATTTCAATAATCGATTTTTTTGTTCCTCCAATTACAAACTTCGGGTTGTCTTTGCGAGAAGTAAATTAAAAATCAAGGAAATTTTTGGCTGTCGATAAGTATATATTATCTATGCTTCTACGAGTTGCTTCATTTTTTTCAAACTTTGTTCTACCAGAGAAAGGAAGAACCTTTTACTTGAATTTCGACCTTTTTTTAACCCTGCTATGGTCGCATTATGAGGGAATCCCTCAGTTGTTACATACGCCTCCGCATACCACTCAAAATTTTGTAAAATCTCTTTAAAAAATAAATTATAAATTTACAACGCGTAATTTAGTGTAAAAAATGAACCAGTAAAAAAAATAAAATTTTACGAAAAAAGCATTGAAAAAATATTTTTTAAGGGAAAAAAATTCAAAAAAATTATTTTGGTGACTGTTTTCGAACCCGAAACCTTTCGCTGGATAAGATGTCGCAGTATGTGTAAGTGTGAACGCGTAGCAACGCGGAATCGTCTCTCTATCCCCACCAGCGCTCACCAACTAGGCAAAAAAGACCATATATGACGACTGAGGGATTCCCTCATAATGCGACCAAATAAGTAACAAGTGAGGGATTCCCTCATAATGCGACCATTTATGGTACTGCTGGCATGCGACGAGCAACACTGCCACTGATCAACTCATCTTGCTGTTTCCAGATATTATTAATATCAGTTAAATGCCCTTCAGTCAGCTCGGTATTTTGAGCTAAAACAGTTAAGATGTTGAAGAAGTACTCCGAATAACAAATAATAAACAGACTGTGTAGCAGGGTTAAGTCTTGGGCATAATAATTCAAGCTGAAAGATTTCACGATTTTATGTTATGTTCTTTCTTTCTTGAAGCAACTCAACTGCTCTTGATCGACGACATGATTTTATGTCGATCATTTTGATTTAAAAAACTTCTATGTTTCAAAATTAAAATCTACAAGATAATGAAAATTTTTTATGAATCTGAAAATACTTGTGTTCCGAATACCTAGATAATATATTTTTGATGAAAATGGATCCTGAAGAAATGATTTTATAGGTTTCATTTTAAATACTTGATTAAGTGACATGGAACATGTTCGGTTTAAGGCTCAAAATCTTGATTTTTTGCATCCGAAATTATGTTTAAAATAAAATAAAATTTTAATTTGATAAATTTGATGTAGACCAAGTTCGGTTTAAGGCTCAAAATCTTGATTTTTTGTTAGTTAATTATTGTTTTGATTTTTTCTTAATACGTGTCTAAAGGGGGGTTTATACTGGACATAAGCACAAGCATAAGACATAAGCATATTAAAATTAAGTCAACTTTTTATACAGCCATTAATTTGTTTGCAACATTCCAGTTTTTTTTTATCAAAAACTTTGTAAAAAGATATATGGCTGAGTAAAAAGTTGACTCAATTTTAATATGCTTATGTCTTATGCTTGTGCATATGTCCAGTATAAACCCAGCTTAAAGTATTACATTTACGATTTAAAAATTTTTTGTAAAGCCTTTTTTGGGCATACTTGATAGAAAAGAAGCTGAACTTTTTTGATCACACCAAGTATTAAAAACAATTGACTGTTTACCGACGTTTCGTCAACTCTCAGGTCACATCTTCGGGGTAATTGCAAACAAGTATGAAATATTTTAAACATGATAAGGATAAGGATACACAACGAAAACGGGCTGAGAAAAAAGAAACCATTAATTAATCAAATCAAGCAACTCATTGAAATTGGAAAAATCTGTTAAAATTTATAAAATTTTGATCGATTTCTATACATCCTGAAATTTTTTTTCGATCAAAAAAGTTCAACTTCTTTTCTATCAAGCACATTTATGTATTATACATACGTGTGCAGTGATTTGACTGACAGAATTACAATACATGATTTGAACACCCACTTTTCTTACATTTTCTTCGACTCGAGCCTGATTTGGCTGCGGCATAGTCGGCGACCTGCGAACTTTGCGGAGTAAGTTTTGGACATACTTTTATTTTCTGCTGATTCAGCGTTATGTACATCGTTCGTAAGTTCGAAATTTTGAGGTATGAGTTCCTTCGGCGTGATTTCATCGTTTGTAAGTTCGGAATTTTGAGGTACGAGTTCCTCCGGTACAATTACATCGTTCATAACTTTGGCATTTTGAGGTACGAGGGAAAAAGGGGAAAAAAGTACGCTTTTCGCAGAAGCAATTAAATGCTTTCTTATTTTCTTAGAATGTCGTACAGTAAATAATTTGTAGGTCTGTTTTTCCAAATTAACGTATCAAAATCGTTTTTGTTTATCGATCTTTTTCGTTTTATTCGTCGTTTTTACAAACAGACGTTGAAAAACAAATTTATATAACTTACACAAGGCAGCTTTCAAGAATGGACCGTATTTTCAGGGAATGCAAAATAAAATTGCGGTGGGACGACGAACACGACGTCGAATTAATACGAACTTTGAAAAAAGCCGCACTAAATACGCGATAAGGACTTGTAAGAAAAATTTCACCGCCACCACCGCTACGGAAAGTGGAAGACACTGGAAACAGACATTCGTGAATTCGAATGTTTAAATAAATTGATTTAAATATTTATTTTAACATATGAAAATAGAAATAAATTGATCCTATTTATATAAATTAATGAAGAACAAGCAATTAATAATTTAATATCATATGTAATGACGAAAATCAATTTTTTATCGTTGCTTGAAAAAACTCCATCAAATCGGATACCATCAAGAAATTTTTTTTGAAAATAAAAATATACTTACACCACATATAATTAAAACTAATGATCGATTCAGTCAACATGAATATCTTTTGGATCTGCTTTTAATTTTCAATCCTCCTGAAAACAATTCAAAAATTACACATTTTTCTGGACATTTAAATACACAATAACTTCAAATCTTTTTTTTAGTTTCACAGAAACTTCCTTTTAATAAAAATATAAATATTCAAAAAATCAATTGACAAAATTATATACAAAAAAAACCTTGAAAACTTGAAAACTAGGAACACCTTTTGATTACTAAATTTATATCAACTTACTAAAATGTTCAAAACAACAACAAAAATGAAAACTTTGAAATATATCACCCCCCCCCCCCGACAACGATGTATAAAATTCATTAAATCTGATCACTCGTCATTCTTTTCTTGGGCCTCCCTCAACAAGTTTGGCTTCTCCACATCCCAAGTAATCCTAGGACGTTGAGGTCCACTTGTCTGAGTGGAGGGGAGGACTACCTCATCCCTCTTAAGGTACTCCCTCCCAGGATACCAAGCAAAAACTTGGTGTATCATTTACGGGGTAAGCGCAATGATATTTTTTGCCAAAGCAGTGAACATGTTGTAGAAAAATGGAAAGGCTCGTTTGAAGTCCTCAGGAAAATGAGGAAACTCTGGAGTCTAGCTTCCATATTTTGCAACTGTATACAGGGATTCCAAGTAATTCTAATTGAACAAACAAAAAAAATATGTCATTCTTTTCTAGGGCCTCCCTCAACAAGCTTGGCTTCTCCACATCCCAAGTAATCCTAGGACGTTGAGGTCCACTTGTCTGAGTGGAGGGGAGGACTACCTCACCCCTCGTAAGGTACTCCCTCCCAGGATACCAAGCAAAAACTTGGTGTATCATTTATGGGGTACACGCAATGATATACTTTACCGAACCATTGTACTTGTTGTAGAAAAATGGGAAGGCTCGTTTAAAGTCGTCAGGAAAACGAGGAAACTCTGGAGACGAGCCTCCATATTTGGCAACTGTATACTCAAAGTAATTCTAATCGAACAAAAAAAATATATAGTTAAAATAATCGTCTCTATTGTACAAAATACAATAAACTTTCACTCACCAGCTCCTTATGCCACCACATATTAAAAAACCAACATCCATATGAACTCCATCTCAAATTTTCAGGAGCAGTGATGGCAATCATGGCATTCCCACTATCATGTGGAAATTTAGCGTCGTCTGGGGCGCCACCTTGTCCCCACCAATGATTATAATGCCGGGCATTTCATTTTCCTTCGAACAGCACTATATCCCTTGACATCACTTCACTGCTTATAAAAACTATGTCTACATATAATCCCTAGCTTTAAACTGTATTGTTTCATCCTGTTCTATTCTGTTCTGTTCAGTGATTCAGTCTTAATCTTAATCAGTTTACCCTGAATTATAAAAAGTTTTTGTAAAATTGTGTTTTTTAGTTCTAAAAGTGTTCAATGATGTTTTCGAACTTTTGAGTCGTTTATTAAAAGTAATTTTCTAAAAGTATTGAATTATCCTTGGTCATCACACATAATTCATAAAAAATTTTAAGCCCACTTTAAAAAAACTCCATAAAATCACCCGACAAAGCTTCCAAAAATTGGATTCATGGGTTCGAACTTCGAATCCACGAATGTACTCTTTGATTCGTGGATTCGGATTCGAACCCAATTTCAGGTGGATTAGTTTCAACCTTGGTTGAAAATCACACCGCGAAATGCAGAAATCACTTTTATCAGTAAATAATCAACTGTAAGGTGAAATTCGACATAGCGTGCATACTCTTCTGAGGCGTACTCGATGTCGAATAATTGGATATTAGATTTTTGTTTTCAAGTTTTTCCTATCCTCATCTAAAAGAGTTAAAAACAGTAGCTTCTATCAAATAAAAAATGCAAATATTACCCAGAATATTGTGTATTATCATCCGACTCCTATAAGTAGTATAGGGGTGACTACACCACACTTTCACCGTAGAGAGTAGTAGAGTTGATATATGGTTATTAGGTGATTGGGTAGGTATTAGTGATGTGATATTGATGATTGGCGTTTGAAATAATTACTTATTTATCGAATTTTTTAGGTGTTGCGATCTATAGAGTGCAAGGTTTGTTAGTGGATGAATGGGAAGGTATTTTAAGGTTATAATGCTGATTGAATTTAATTAATATCGGTATAAATTTTTTATTAGTCTTGATAAGGGCGAGTAAAAATATTTTATTTGGTAAGATAACAGTTTTAAAATAATTTCATGAATTTGTATATGTGTTCACCGCAGAGAGTAGTAGAGTTGAATTATGGTTATTAGGTGATTGGGTAGGTATTAGTGTTCTTTATCAGTCTTGATAAGGGTGAGTAAATACATTTCAGTTGTAAATACCTGTCTACAGCACTTCAGCCGTAGAGAGTAGTAGAGTTGAATTATGGTTAGTGTGTTACTGGGAGGTAAATTGTAAGGTGTTAATGATTAATGGAATAATTATTGACCACGCTTTGACCGCAGAGACAGTTTTTTATCTTTGTAGTCAGTATGGTTAAGAATAATTGTTCTTTTACTTACCGAAACTGTTTGTGATAATGGTATAAAAATGATTCAGGTGAATGAATGATGATTTCCCATTTTCCCACGGTACTGGATAATCTGCACTGCGAAAAGGCTGTACAAGTGTCATAGGAAGTTGAAAAAGCTACTGTCTATTAAAAGAACTAGGGTGTCCAGTAGTATTACAAAAACACCTACTGCCACCCAAGATCTCATTAGATGGTAGAGAAGACACTTGAAAAAATCCCCGATGAAAAAAGGTTGATTGTAGATAATTTTACGCTTGTTCGGTCACCGTCTCTTTATTTCCGACCCTTTTTTAGCTAAACTCCATTCTTTTTTCACATCACCGGTATTCAATACGAATATACATATTGAATGAGACAAAAAGTCTATCATACGAACGAGACTATCATATAGTGCTAACAGCGGAACTAACCACTCATCAGCGTGATTTATCAGTTTCTTTGCGCTAGATTCGAGGTTTTGTGCGAGAATTTTCAACTTTCACACATTCCAACTCTCCTCCCATTTTAACCACCATCCCATTATTTACATACATGGTAGCAGGAGTTTTCCAAAAGCTGTTGTGAAAACATTCTGAATCGTGTATGTAAATAACAGTATAGCCACAAAATTGAAGACAAGGGTGTAATAACGTCAATTTAGACTGTATGTAAAATATCTCACTTCTCAAAGCTAAACAGCTTCGTCTCAAAATATCAACGTCCGAGTCGCAATATTCAACCAGTTCCTTATTCAAGTCAAAAATATAATTTTTGGTGACCTTCTCTTCGTACCATTTCAAAAATTCTTCCCGGGGGGCTGGTTTCATATTGCGACTCGGACGTTGATATTTTGAGACGAAGCTGTTTAGCCTTGAGAAGTGAGATATTTTACATACAGTCTAAATTGACGTTATTACAACATTTGTCTTCAATTTTGTGGCTATAACATTATTTTACATACACGATTGCGGAAGGCTTCACAACAGCTTTTGGAAACTTCCGTTATCATGTATGTAAAATAATGTGAAAGGTTAGGTGAATACAATCACGAAGGGTTTACGTTGGAATGTGTTGAAGAATTGGAGTGTGTTAAAGTAGAAAATTGTCGCATAAAACTTGAACCAAGCACGATAAGAACAACTTGATAACTATGTCAAGGTAAAAGATAATTTTTGAATAAACTTCGTTTGAAGGGAAGAATTTCCCCCAAGAGGGGTTTGGGTAAATAGCGGAAACGTCGAAACGTGCTTTTTTTTCAAAGTATTTTTCCTTAGTTCATTGGTCCACCCTCCCAACAAATCACCGTCAGGTATCTTGTGTGAAGGAACTGATGGTTGAAAATCGAGTTTCAGATGGTTGAAAATCAAGTTTCAACCATCAATTCCTTATCACGATAAGACACCTACCGGTGATTTGTTGGGGGAGTGGACCGATGAACTCGGGGGAAAATACTTTGAAAAAAGTAGGTTTCGACATTTGTCACTACTTACGCAAACCTCTATCGGAAAAAATTCTTCCCTTCAAACAAGGCTTAATAAATAAATTTTATCTTTTAATTTTGAGATATGATCACCGCAACTATATCCCAACGATCGCTTTAACAGGATTAGGTTTGATATTTTCCAGAGGTTATAGACATAAGTTCGAATCGTGGTGATAAAATTATTATTTCAAATTTTTCGAACAACCATTCACCACAGGTGAGAGTATTTTGGGTGGATAGGAGTGAAAAATAAAAGGGATCGGAAATGAAGAGGATGGTGGAGCGACCAACCGTCAATCCGCTTACAGGATAACCTACCTACTTACCGGATAACCTACCTACTTACAGGATAACCAACTTATGCATTGAAAAAAATTTTTTTTATTTATTGCGAACCCTCCACCACCCGCGAGCTCGCTCGGTATTTTTAAAATTTTATTACCCTTCAGCGAGCTCGCGCCGCAATCTAATAGTCGACGAGTCTGCATTGAAAAATTATTATTTTATTCATTTATTGCGAACCCTCCACCACCCGCAAACTCGCTCGGTATTTTTAAAATTTTATTACCCTTCAGCGAGCTCACGCCGCAATCTAATAGTCGACGAGTTTGCATTGAAAAATTATTATTTTATTTATTTATTGAGAACCCTCCACCGCCCGCGAGCTCGCTCAGTATTTTTAAAATTTTGTTACCCTTCAGCGAGCTCGCGCCGCAATCTAATAGTCGACGAGTCTGCATTGAAAAAATTATTATTTTATTTATTTATTGCGAACCCTCCACCACCCGCGAGCTCGCTCGGTATTTTTAAAATTTTATTACCCTTCAGCGAGCTCACGCCGCAATCTAACAGTCGACGAGTTTGCATTGAAAAATTATTATTTTATTTATTTATTGCGAACCCTCCACCACCCGCGAGCTCGCTTGATATTTTTAAAATTTTATTACCCTTCAGCGAGCTCGCGCCGCAATCTAATAGTCGACGAGTTTGCATTGAAAAATTATTATTTTATTTATTTATTGCGAACCCTCCACCACCCGCGAGCTCGCTTGATATTTTTAAAATTTTATTACCCTTCAGCGAGCTCGCGCCGCAATCTAATAGTCGACGAGTTTGCATTGAAAAATTATTATTTTATTTATTTATTGCGAACCCTCCACCACCCGCGAGCTCGCTCGGTATTTTTAAAATTTTATTACCCTTCAGCGAGCTCACGCCGCAATCTAATAGTCGACGAGTTTGCATTGAAAAATTATTATTTTATTTATTTATTGCGAACCCTCCACCACCCGCGAGCTCGCTCGATATTTTTAAAATTTTATTACCCTTCAGCGAGCTCGCGCCGCAATCTAATAGTCGACGAGTTTGCATTGAAAAATTATTATTTTATTTATTTATTGCAAACCCTCCACCACCCGTGAGCTCGCTCGGAATTTTTAAAATTTTATTACCCTTCAGCGAGCTCGCGCCGCAATCTAATAGTCGACGAGTTTGCATTGAAAAATTATTTTTTATTTATTTATTGCGAACCCTCCACCACCTGCGAGCTCGCTCGGTATTTTTAAAATTTTATTACCCTTCAGCGAGCTCGCGCCACAATCTAATAGTCGACGAGTTTGCATTGAAAAATTATTATTTTATTTATTTATTGCGAACCCTCCACCACCCGCGAGCTCGCTCGGTATTTTTAAAATTTTATTACCCTTCAGCGAGCTCGCGCCGCAATCTAACAGTCGACGAGTTTGCATTGAAAAATTATTTTTTATTTATTTATTGCGAACCCTCCACCACCTGCGAGCTCGCTCGGTATTTTTAAAATTTTATTACCCTTCAGCGAGCTCGCGCCGCAATCTAATAGTCGACGAGTTTGCATTGAAAAATTATTATTTTATTTATTTATTGCGAACCCTCCACCACCCGCGAGCTCGCTCGGTATTTTTAAAATTTTATTACCCTTCAGCGAGCTCACACCGCAATCTAACAGTCGACGAGTTTGCATTGAAAAATTATTATTCTATTTATTTATTGCGAATCCTCCACCACCCGCGAGCTCGCTTGATATTTTTAAAATTTTATTACCCTTCAGCGAGCTCGCGCCGCAATCTAATAGTCGACGAGTTTGCATTGAAAAATTATTTTTTTATTTTTTTATTGCGAACCCTCCACCACCCGCGAGCTCGCTCGGTATTTTTAAAATTTTATTACCCTTCAGCGAGCTCACGCCGCAATCTAATAGTCGAAAATGAGAGAAAATTATTGAGAAAATAATTGTTATAGTTGTTATTATATTATCAATAACTTTCAGTCATTTTCTCAATAACCAAAGTCTTGCAGGGTCCGTCTAGCCAACAAGACGAACCCCTAGCTTAAAGTTATGAGAAGCGACATTAGAGATTTTAAAAAATTAAGTACATTTATGATTTTTAAATTAAGAATAAAAATTACTTATAAAAAGAAAAAGAATTATTTTTACTACTTAAGTTTACACAGTGTATCATCAAAAGTATTTTATAGAGGTGTGGATAACCAGTATCCTTGGTAGGGATGAACCCATGCGCTTATTTTTGTCCTACCTGAAGCAGTTTTTAAATTCGAAAAATTGGAAGAAATTGTAAACAAGGGTTTTGACTACCTACTAAAAGGGAAAAAATAACTGCGAAAAATGAGTGATTGTTTGCCAAAGAAATATTCAAATTCTTGATAAGTTTGTTTTTGAAAAGTAATTTGGAACATTTTAACTGTGTAAACAAATTCTTTAAAAATCACTATGAATAAAATTCAACTTATAATTGTTGAGTAAGTAATCTTTAGGTAATTTTTAGACTAAATAAATACATTTAAATTCGACATTTAACGTCGATTTTTATCAAAGTTATGGTGATTTTTCTGCAAAGGAACTGATTTTTCAGTTCAAAAAAATGCAACTTTTGCGAAAAATGCTCAAAATGTAAAAGTGAATACACCATTCGATTCGTCTCGACGTGAGGATTCCGAAAATGCCCTCGTTTTTGCATTTTCGTCGATTTTTATCAAAGTTATGGTGATTTTTTCAGTAAAGAAAATGCAACTTTCGCGAAAAAAGCTCAAAATGTAAAAGTGAATACACCATTCGATTCGTCTCGACGAGAGGATTCCGAAAATGCATTTAACGTCGATTTTTATCAAAGTTATGGTGATTTTTCTGCAAAGGAACTGATTTTCCAGTTCAAAAAAATGCAACTTTTGCGAAAAATGCTCAAAATGTAAAAGTGAATACACCATTCGATTCGTCTCGACGAGAGGATTCCGAAAATGCCCTCGTTTTTGCATTTTCGTCGATTTTTATCAAAGTTATGGTGATTTTTCAGTAAAAATCGCCTAAATTGATGAAAAAGTGGGTGAAACAGTGAATAAAATTTGTTATTTTGCTTAAATTGGTGAAAAATTGTGTAAAATGTTGGGAAAAAAGTCGTAAAATTGCATTAATTTGTCAAAAATTGTTGTGATGTTTTTTTCCTGCTACTATTTATAAGAACAGCTTGATATAAGTCTTGCAACCTCAGCTAACTTTCTTTTGTGTTTTTTTATCATCAGGATGTGCGGATCCTATCAAACTTGTTAAAATCCGAATTTCCTTTTTTTAAAAATTATATCGACTTATCTCACCACAGATATTCTAGTATAACAGTAATTAGGGAATTTATCATCTCTACATTAAAATTACCAGTGGAAATTCTTTCTTAACCACAAATCAAGTCCATGGGAATTTTCTCATCCTATCTAGTAAACTGGTGAGAAAAATTTTATGCTGTAATCTCACAATTCCTATACATCACACAGATAAACCTTATCACATATAAAATTCATGAAATTATTTTAAACTGTTATCTTACCAAATAAAATATTTTTACTCGCCCTTATCAAGACTAATAAAAAATTTATACCGATATTAATTAAATTCAATCAGCATTATAACCTTAAAATACCTTCCCATTCATCCACTAACAAACCTTGCACTCTATAGATCGCAACACCTAAAAAATTCGATAAATAAGTAATTATTTCAAACGCCAATCATCAATATCACATCACTAATACCTACCCAATCACCTAATAACCATATTTCAACTCTACTACTCTCTACGGTGAAAGTGCGGTGAAAGTGCGGTGTAGTCACCCCTATACTACTCATATAAAACAACACTTGTGTTTTTCTTTCTCAAGTACAACTCCTCGCTATCTGGATAAAAGTAAAAAGTAAATACGTATTAATTAACTTTGATGTGCTCAACGAGATATAATTCTGCGAGATGGCTTAAACTATCGTCTGGTTTTATAGTTGGCGCTGCCATTTTTTGTAATTTATTTTGCGTATACAAGGATACTAAATCTAAGTGGAAATTATTTACACATAACCTAGATTCCGGCGTTGGTCTTTTATCAAATTCTTGCCTTATAATATTATCGTCTGTGAAACATCCGTGGCAGAAGTCTATCCATTTTTTTCTCGTTTCTTGCTCTTTCTGAGGAAATTTGAAAGAAATAGAACCATTGAGATTACACTTCCATTATTTCTCACAGAAGATTTTGCAAAAAAAAAAAGAAGTGAAAAATCAATTTTTTGTGAAATAAATTGAAAATTAGTGAATTTATATCAATATGGAAAATGATGATGCTTTGATGATTGTTAAAAAGATTAAGGAACGACATTTCAAAATCAAAATTTATTTTTAAAAAAATTCAATTTTTTTCGACAAAAGCGTGAGGATGGATCACAAAAGTTCGAAATGTTGCTTCTTGTAATAAAAACGTCAACTTTTCATTTTTTTATCAAAAAATGTCAGGTTGTCGAATGTGAATGTATATTGCAAAACGACAATTTCTGACTTTTTAGACATAAAATATCAAAATTTCCACCTGTCAACAGGTATAATGATTCTCAAACGATAATTTTCCGAAACGTATATTACATTATGATACAGGTAATGTATTAATTCCATCTGACACGGACGCGGACGCGAATGTGTACAGTTACCAAGATAAAAACATACTAAATTCTAAGGGTAGTAGTTGGGCTAGGATGGCAAGCAACGAGATCGTCGCGAACCACTGAACTGTTAGGGATGGGAATATCGACCAAAAAAAATATCGATATTGATATCAAGATCGTCGAGAGATATCGATATCGAAATGTTATGCATTTAGACACTTTTTTTTCGTTTTTCCCTTCTAAATTCGTGGACTGTAGTTCCTCACCCCTGATTTAAGTACAGTTTTATTTAAAATTAAGAAACATATACTGTTTTATTTCAAGTATTGACGTATAAAATAAGTAAAAAGGAATACAAAAAGTAATACTAAATAATGGAATTATGACGTAATCGGCGTTGTTAATTTTTCGTAGCTTCGGCAT
Source organism: Pseudococcus viburni (assembly GCA_033439095.1). Taxonomy (NCBI): domain Eukaryota; kingdom Metazoa; phylum Arthropoda; class Insecta; order Hemiptera; family Pseudococcidae; genus Pseudococcus; species Pseudococcus viburni. The sequence goes on from JAVBJF010000255.1 coordinate 444,760, forward strand.
CGTAAACTTTTCGTAGCTTTGGCGTCAGCGTCATATATTTCTATTCTAAATATCGAAGTATAAACGAATTAGGTAAAACGTAATACAAAAACAAATAATTCTAAATAACTACGGTACTCGAGCTATTCTTTAGGTATAGCGTCACTCTCGTCCATCAAGTTAATGTTTCTATTTAGAAAAGTAATTTTTTCCAAATTTATAGGTTTCAATTTTGATCGCCTTTTGGTTTGGTTTTAGGTTTTAAACACTGTCAAATAAGCCAGTTTAATTTTAAAAAAGGAATATCGATATTTTTTTAGATATCGATATATCGGATCGAGCGAAAATATCGATCCGGATCGATATCTCGCTTTGATATTCCCATCCCGTGTATATTTAACACTGGAACGCTTACGCTCCGTATAACCAACGTTGAACTAGCCGAGACGTTGGTCTAGAAAGAGATAGAATACATACATAAGTAATGCTATTCTTGTCTAACGTGTTGAAAGAATACTACCCTACTATTTTTTCACCAAGTTTTTCGAATTTTTTGAAAAAATCTCGGCTAGTAAATAAATTTTTCTCGCCTTTTCCATTACTGTTCGATTCTGCAAATTTGAATTTATGAGTTGAAAAAAAAAACAAAGCAATTCAATTTTCAAAACTAAATAATATCCTAGCAAAAGTGAGATTTTTTACAACTTAGAAATTTTTTTTAAATAATATCTAATATTAATAAACCGGAATAATATACAGTTCAGTGTCGCGAACTGGTTAAAGGGGGTTGGAAGGGACAGGGGAAAAGGAGAAAGTTGGCGTGAGCGAGCAGAGCTCGGACACAAGATTCCTGTATGGAGGCGGAGAGGCAGGAGGGAAACTGAGGGTTGTGGAGAATCGTAAGACACCCAAGACGAATACACGAATCTCACGCGGAACATACCAATACGAATCCTTAACTGTTAACACCACCTTCAAGTTTTTGATCAAAAAATGTCAAGGCCCAGGCATATTCTTTCATCTCATTTTTCGTTGGTATTTTTGTTTACGATAACATGTGGCCAAAACCTCTCTGAGCTCCCCTACAAATCCTGTTACATTTCTCGCATTACAGGGCCTAAATTTCATCAAATTTGGTGAAGTATATTTTTTTTTAATTCTCATCTTTAATTCAAACATTCGTCAAAAATCAAAATACCTAGTTTGGGCATCTGAACTTGCGGATTTTGAGATTTTAGGATAAGCCGTTTCCAAAAATAGCCTAGTTCCAAACGGAGGTGGGCACTTCAACTGGTTACCTCGTCAGTTTCATTGTTTTTCTCGCGTCTATCTCTCAAATAATCCCCTACAATCACCCAAAATGTCCGCTACTATTTGCAAAAGTCGACCTTATTCCAATTTCAGCTCCTACATTGTTCTCGCAGAGAACCATTTCTATATCAAACATTACAATATACAAGCATGAGAAGGAATCTAACACGTATTTTAGTATTAAGTGGATCCGTTTCTTTTACAGGTACACCGCGCAAGGTACCAGGAAACGAGATCCACTTACTGCTAATAAGAGACCAGCGCCAGTCGCCGGGAATGATTGCGGCGGCAGCGGCAGCGAAGAGCGCGCCAAAATGGTGAAAAGCAAAAAGATACGACTTTTGATGATGGAATCACCTTCGACGCTCTCTTCGTCGGCCGAGTCAGGATCGTCGACTTCGAAAAAAATGGCTCGGCGTGTGGCCAAATCTAAATGTAACGTTTGCGGGATCGCTTTTACCCACTTAGATGATCTGAAATGGCACAAAGACACGATTCACGGCGGCAGCGAGGTTATCGGAGGAGGTATTAGTATTCGTAAAAGTTCGAGGATTCAGGCGAAATCCAAAAATAAAGGTAAAGATTCAGAGGAACTCGAGATCGTTGAAATTATCGGCAGCGTTATTCCAGTCCAAGGTGATTTCGATCCGGGTGAAGAAATCGATGCTACGAATGGTAAAAAAGAAAAGGTCACGAAGGGGAGACGTTCGGAAGCGATTTTGATCTGTCATCATTGCGCTTACAAGTGTAAAAGAAAGAATACCCTGATTAAGCATATTGTAATCAGTCATCCGGACGTCGAGATCAATCTGGATAGCAATGTGAATCGATCCGCTCTTTCTTGCGCCATTTGTTTGAAAACTTTCACCCATAAGGCGAATCTACGAAAACACGTCCTTAGCCACGATCTTCCTCGAGACGGTGTCCACAAAGTGGCCAAATCTGATCCGAAATGGAAGAGAGGATACTGCTGCGATATCTGCAATCGAGGGTTTCACAATCAAAGAGATATGTTGGCTCATCGTGACATTGTTCACGATTCAGCAGCTGCCCTCGAATGGACGGATTTTTGTCGAAGCCAAGTTAAATTGAAATATTGCCACCAATGCAGCAAATATTTCAGCGATAACAGCACGTTTTCCGGTCACGAATGCGTAAAAGATGACGATCCCGAGATCACCAAGCGAATCCAACAATTACTCGAATCCACTCCGTCCTACAAATGCGACGTATGCTGGTTATGCTTCCATTGGAAATGGATGTACCGAGCTCATCGCGAAAATGTGCACCACGTTATTACGCCGATCGATAGAGAAACTCCAAACACCGAAATACCATTTTATTGTAAATCTTGCTTGAAAGCGTTCGAAGATGGCGATACGCTGACCAAGCATGTATCCAGCTGCGTCGTTAATCCGGAAAATAAAATCGCCGAGTTCAGGTGTTCCATGTGCGATAGATCTTTCAGTCGTAAAGCAGATTTCCAAAGGCACATCAAAATCAAACATCCAGATCCGGAGTTAACCGATAACGAAGATTCTGCTCAAAGGAAAAAACCAGAAATCTCGTGTCCGTATTGCGACGTCCAAATGCCTACTCGTAGCGGTATCTTGAAGCATATCAAGGATATCCACTCGGTCGAGATGGATACCCCGTTCGCCTGCGTATCCTGTAACAAGGTTTTCAAAAGGAAAGCCACCATGGATATGCATAATCAGGTCTACCATCCGAAAGAAGAAAATCCCGAAGAAACCAATAAAATCGTCAAAGAAGCGGAATTCCTCCTGAATGGCGACATTGCCTACCATTGCAGCGTGTGCAATCGTAATTTGCCCAGTTCGACCAAATTCATCGCTCACTACAGACTTCACAATTTGGAGCGAAAATACACTTGCGATTTGTGCGGTAAACAGACCCGTACCCAGCATCAGCTCAATACGCATATTAAAATTATTCACCTGGATATACGTAACTTCGAATGCGACATTTGTGGTAAAAGTTTCCACTCGAAGCAATCCTGCGAAGAACACAGACGTATTCATACAGGAGAGAGACCATTCTCGTGTGAAATCTGTGGCAAAACGTTCATCGCCTTGAATGCGCTATTCACCCATAAGAAATTCCATAACGATTTCTTCGCTTATCCTTGTTCAATGTGTCCGAAAAAGTTCAAAGTTCGGAGATCCCTCATCAATCATATTCGAACCCATACTGGCGAACGTCCCTACAAATGTGATATCTGCTCGAAAACGTTCAACAACTCGTCCAGATTCTCGTACCATAAAAAAGTCACCCATTCGGATAATCGACCTTTTACCTGCGATCAATGCGGAAGCTGCTTTAAAGCGAATAAATTCTTAATGAGGCATATGAAACTGCACAGTATCCGGACCCATGTCCAGTTTCGTAGACGAAACAATCCGGCGTACTTCGAGAACCACGATACCAATCCTAAAAAACCCTCGAAGCCGAAGAAAACTAATCAGAGTACGAAAGATGAAGCAAGCTCTGATAGTAAATCAATCGATGGTATTCTGGCTCCTGGTACATTCGCCACTATTCGAAGAATAACGTGTAGCGGAGTTCAAAACATTCGAATTGAAGGTGGTGCGGATTCGGCTATTAGCGGCAAAGCCCTGGCCCTAGAGACTAAAAGTCATTTTCTTACTGAAGCGTTTACCGACGGTTTGAATCGAAATGAGTTAGATGCTGATTCTGCGCCTAGTGAGAGTAAACACATGGTGTGTTTGTAGCGAGATTTTATAATGAATTCGTTGGTTAAAGAGGGGTGGGGTGGGGGGTTGAGAAACTTTTTTCGTATGAAGATGCGACGTGAGAAAGTTGGTTATTTTTTCAGGTATTCGAGAAACATGTCGGTAGGTGAATTTTCCTTCTCCAGTATATTGTATTGTTTGGATGTTATTAATGGATTTTCAACTACTTTTCTATTTTTTATCTACGAATAAAATTTTTTGCAATATTGACAAATTTTTGTTATGGAAAAAAACGTGAACGAAAGTAGAATTTTTTATCATGTTCGATGATAAAACTAATAAGAGCATCTATAAGATTGAATGAGCGGAGAAATTGTTTCCAACTAGGAAGAATTACGGAGTTGACTTGATATCTTCTAGGGGTTGGATACATCGAATTTTTTCAGAATCGATTTAAATCGATTTAAAAGTGTAATTTTTAGGGATGAGAATATCGACCAAAAAAAATATCGATATTGATATCAAGATCGTCGAGAGATATCGATATCGAAATGTTATGCATTTAGACACTTTTTTTTTCGTTTTTCCCTTCTAAATTCGTGGACTGTAGTTCCTCACCCCTGATTTAAGTACAGTTTTATTTAAAATTAAGAAACATATACTGTTTTATTTCAAGTATTGACGTATAAAATAAGTAAAAAGGAATACAAAAAGTAATGCTAAATAATGGAATTATGACGTATTCGGCGTTGTTAATTTTTCGTAGCTTTGGCGTCAGTGTCATATATTTCTATTCTAAATATCGAAGTATAAACGAATTAAGTAAAACGTAATACAAAAACAAAAAATTCTAAATAACTACGGTACTCGAGCTATTCTTTAGGTATAGCGTCACTCTCGTCCATCAAGTTAATGTTTCTATTTAGAAAAGTAATTTTTTCCAAATAGGAAACCGCGAAATATCCTCATTCTCTTTTGGTTTTAGGTTTTAAACACTGTCAAAAAAGCCAGTTTAATTTTAAAAAAAGGAATATCTATATTTTTTTAGATATCGATATATCGGATCGAGCGAAAATATCGATCCGGATCGATATCTCGCTTTGATATTCCCATCATAGGCGGAACTAAGGGCGGGCAGGGGTGGGCCGGGCCCCGTTGAGAATTTTTTTTGGCCCGACCGCTTTTTTCTGGCCAATTTTGAATTTTTTTCCAAATTCCAAAAAAAAATTTGGTTATTTTAATATGGTGTGAATGTGAATATTGAATATTCGCAATGTGAATATATTCGAACATTCGAATATTTACACCACACTAGGTTATTTGAGTATTGTAAATCTGCGAAACAGGGGAAGGGGTAGTTCCAGGATGTTTGGGTAGTTCTAAAAATTTATGTCGGTAGCTCCAAAATTGTTCGGAAGTTTCAAAATTGCTTGGTGATTTACTAGCTCCTAGGTTTTCGACAATCCAAGTACAAATTTTTTCAACTCTAAATTTTTCCAGTTTCTTCAATTCCAAATTTTTTTTAAATTGAATCCAATATTAAAATTTTTCTAGCAGTATCGATTTGGATGTTGGAAAAAATCCTAAAAAACATAAAGCTGAAATTTCTTTAAAAAATTAAAAAATTAAAAAAATGAGAAAAAATTTTTAAATGATTAAAATCGAGTTGGTGGAAATTTAAAAAAATCAAAGTGGAAAAAATGTTGAGAAAGTTTACCGTAGAAAGAATAGCAAAGTTGAAAAAAATTTCAGTATTAAAAATTTCCCCAACTTAAATTTCTTCACATTATTTTCGAATCGATATTTTTAAAACTTTTTTCCAACATTAAAATTTTTTCAATTTTTTTTCAACTGCATGCATGAAAATCCCTCATGGTTATAAATTGATGACGGCGAGTGGCGGGAAAAAATTGACATTCATTCAAAATTATCTCAAAAGCGTTGGAAAGTAGGGAACGAGGCACGAGGGGTACATTGTATTCCCCAAATCGGTGGCCGGAGTGCAAAGTATGAAATGTACTTCCACATTACATCAGATCGAGATTTTCAAACCATTAAAACATGAAAAAAAATGCTTTTTTGGACATAAAAAATCAAATTTTTCCAAAACTTTGCCCTCGCTTCGCTCGGGCATGAACAAAAACATGGTTACATATTTGAACTATTTGAGGCAATAATGCAAAAGAAGGCTCCCTTTTTCTCCCTTCCCCTACTATTCTAAGTCACTACACCACTCTGTTCTGTTACCTATACCTCTCAAAAAAGTGATTCTGATGCCACTGAATGATCTTCAATTGATTCAACAATAATTTTTCCTCTTCCAACAGGTTATTCTCAGGAAAAATTGTCATTCCAATTTTTTTTCAATCGAAGTTTAAATCCCAGTAGTTCCAGAATTTCTATAGAATAACCCCTGCTGCGTAACTTGTGTAATTTTAATGTATAAGTTTCAAAAAACCAAAATTATTATTACTCATTTACGTTACTTCAAATTTTGTAGCCAAATGTCTACCAACTCTATTATTTAAAAAAAAAATTACATTTTGATTTTGAGGTCCCTTTTCATAACTGACCCTCTCAACCCCCCCCCCCCCTAGAAATCGTATAAAAACCTGGCCCACGCTTGGCCCTTTGTGCCCTGGAAAAAAAAATTCTGGTTCCGCCGATGATTCCCAACTCTAGTAATTTTGACGTTTTTTAGACCTGAGGCCAAGGCAGACGATCAAGACCACTGGCAATGCGAGGCATGGCCAGCTTTTTGATTTGAAGCTCGACACGAGTGTCCTTAAGACAAGAGATTGCTTTTTTAACATCATCCCATTTGGGTTTATCGCGCTGCTAGCCAGCATGACCTGATTTAGGCGTTGAGTGAGTTTGACATTTTGCCGCTTGAGTTCGGAAATCTGATTTTGTAAAGAAAGAATTATAGGGTCTGAATGGTCTGATTCGTCTGTAGGAGACGAGAACCATTAATAATCGCGGGAGCATCAGTAACGTTTGTATTAGAAACTTTTTCGTTTCGGAGATGGTTAGCATCGAGTTTATTAATAGGATTTGCGTTACGACCGGAAGTATTCGTTAACGTAGCCAGGGGCGTAGCTACCGGGGGGTCGAGCCCCCCTCCCCCCCCCCCATCGTACTAATATAACATCGATTACAAAAAAATATGAAAATAAGGTTACTTATAATATTTTTGTTTCATTCGGCATCTGATTCTCCACTACTATTATCCGATAAATCAACCTCACTTTCGATGAGTTCTACGCCTGGTTCCTGGAATGCGTTTGGATCCGTGAAGATATTTTCGTAGAATGCATTACTTTTTTCATTTACGAGATATTTCTGTAACTTCCGAAGATCTTTCACTTTCTTCTCCTTCAGAGGTAGTCTGTTTTCATGTAACCGAGGTATTTCTATTGCAGACAGCAAAGGCGAGGTACGGGACCAGATAGAAACATGGGTCCATAATCCGGTGTATCCATATTTGAAACGTACCATTCTCTCAGTCCTGTCAACGTAGATCATTCGTGCCTTCTTAATATTCATTGGCGGCTGTGCTGTAGGTAAAAATCCTTCTATGGCACTGATCTTGAAAAAATCGTCCCACTCTGTAGCACACACTTTGAACGGAGATGGCTTTCTGCGAGCCTTCCTGGTCTCTGTCATCCAATCTGACGGAGTTTGAGGGACTTTTTTTTATACCTTCGACTGTTTTAAGGATGTCTTCATTTACGATAAGTGTTGGATCTTCGGTGTCCAAGTTACTCAAATAATAATCAATATCTTCGTTCTGAAGAATTGACTCTTTCTCTTGCAATTCGCGCAAAAGTTGGACTGATTTTTTTACATTTGTCCCATTATCTGTAGTAATTGATAGAACTTGCTCAATACTTACAAATAATACAATAGTAAAGCAGTTTTAATTTTTTGGTCTCAACAATTCAACATTTCATCTTGATCTCATATAAGAAAAATGAATAATATCTTACCGAATTTTTTTTAAAGCAACTTCCCAAAGAACAGATACGATCATTGCGGATTTCATCATTGGTGAAACAACACTTGATTTTTTTCTTACTTTTGTCCAACTTTAATACATTTTTAGAAACTTTTGTAATGGAACGCTTTCCTTTACATCACATTTACGTTTGGCGTTGGCTCTCATATTGTAAATTGTAAATTTTTACGTCAAATTTTCGCGTTTAAACACATTAACCGGCAAAAGCCATGCCATGATATTATAAGAAATAAATCAACAATTATCTGTGTCACATGTGGCCGTTGATACAGACCACAGACGAAATTTATTCAGATTTCACGTGGATTTTGGTGGAAGCCTAAAAAAAAAAAATGAAAGAACGAAGAACAGTAAAAAAATTAGTGAGAATGGTTCTCGTTCTCGGTTCTTTCGTTCTCTATTAAAAAAACCAGTGATGGGAAACTGAAATGATATTAGTTCTAGTTCCAGTTCCAGTTCCAGTTCTCAAAAATTTTTAGTTCTAGTTCCAGTTCCAGTTCCAGTTCTCAAAATTTTTTAGTTCCAGCTTTCAGTTCCAGTTCCAGTTCCAAATACCAGTTCTAAAATTTCAGTTTTTTAAATTTTGAAGGACAAAAAAATGCAAAATTTTCTGCTAAATTTTAACTTTGTTGTTTTTCTTTTTCTGATTCAAAGTTCAAAGTTCAATTTTTTATCTGGCTAAGTGGCTATGTTTTATGGATTTGCAGTGGGTGGTGAGCAGTTCTTTTTTTTCAAAGTTCGCTTGATTTTGCACTCAGAATTATTTTCAAACTAGTTTTTTTCCTGTATAGGTAATAATGTTATAAACTTCAAAATTTTTTCAACACAATTTTTGAAGTCCAAAATTCTTTGCTCAGAATTTTTTAAACTTCAAATTTTTTCAACGTAAATTTTCAAACTCTGAATTTTTTTCCTATAAATTTTTCGAACTACAAATTTTTTCAAGGTAAATTTTTCAAGTCCAAAATTTTTCAAACTTCTACTTCTACATTTTTTCAACAAACTTTCAAACTCTGAATTTTTTAAACTTCAAAATTTTTCATTTTTTCAACGTAAATTTTTCAAGTCTAAAATTTTTTCCTCAAAATTTTTCAAACTTCTACATTTTTTCAACGCAAATTTTCAAACTATGAACTTTTTTTCCTGTAATTTTTTTTAGCTTCAAAACTTCTGAAACGTAAATCGGAGTCTTCTTCAGGAATGTTCTGAAAAACACAATTGAAAATTATTTTTAACAACAACATCGAAAATAAAATAATGAAAAATACAATAAAGACATTTATTTTTTATTTTTATTGTATAATTCATCATTTTCAATTAATGTAGTTGTGAAAAATATTTTCAATTGACTTTTTCAGAATATTCCTGAAGAAGACTCCGATTTACGAAGAAGTGTTGAAGTTTGAAAAATTTTGAGGGATGAATTTACAGGAGAAAAATTCAGAATTTGAAAATTCACGTTGAAAAAAAAATTGAAGTTTGAAAAATTTACAGGAAAAAAATTCAGCGATTGTACATTTTCGTTGAAAAAAAATGTAGAAGCTTGAAAAATGTGTATGAGAATAACGTCTTTAATTAGATGAAATTTTCGAGTTTACAACACAATATTCTTCTTTATTCACTTTTTGACGTAAATTTTCAAGGTTTGGGGGTTTTTAGTAAAAAATTTTTAATTGAATGTGGTTTGGTAAATTTCAACATCAAAATTTTGGCTTTGTCGAGTCATATTTTAAATAATAAAATTGCAACTGATGGAACTGGTATGGAACTGAAATTCATTTTAGTTCTAGTTCCAGTTTTCAGATTTCAGTTCTCATCATTTCAGTTCTAGTTCCAGTTCCAGTTCCAGTTTTTCAATTTTAGTTCCAGTTTTTTTCAAGTTCCAGTTCTAGTTCCAGTTCCAGTTTCTCATCACTGAAAAAAACCTATCGTTCTTTTGTTCTTCGTTCCCGTTCCTGTTCTGTTCTTCATGCCCTCATTGTTGCCGAATTTGAAATTCGAAAAGTTCCGAAACTTGTTCCGGAAAGTCATCAAAAAATCGAATTATTCGTAATAGTATATTAGCAACAACAGTAGGTAAAAAATTTTACCTACTGTTGTTGCTAAAAAAAATTTACCTTGGTACTGTTGCTTTTGAAAAACAAGATAAAAAAACGTCATGGTACTTGTTCCGGAGGTTATAGGGCCGGATCGACCGTCCGGACATACAGAGGGCGCATGACGAATAAAATTATGTGTGGAAGCGTGAAGAAATTACTGTAATTACGATTAAAAGAGATACAAGCTGCGAATTCGAATAATATAAGGTGCTATATAAGATAGAATTAAAGGTGCGAGTAGAAATGCTGGCTTGAGGTTCGAGAGGCGTGGTCCACGGATTCCGGCGTCTTCCTAAAGATTATTTTCTGCCACCTAACGGACATTAAAGGTCCGTCAGTCTCATCTGAGATGTGAGGTAATTTTAGTTAGATAAGTTTAGGTACACAATGTTCAAAATAGGTAGTTAGGTTTAGGCGGCAGAAGCAGAGGATCGATCTTTTGTGGCGGCAAGGCGCATCATCACGTAATCCGAATTTAAGTTAATAATGATCATAGAGCTTGGAGTTACTACGTAATATAGAGTGCTCGTCCATATGGTTTTCTCTAAACATATAAGTGAGCCGTAGTTAGGCCGGTGAAAGTAGGGTTTTGCGCATGCGTCAACGTCACACTGTTTACGTTTTGAACTACACACTTGATGATTTTATTTCGTTGATATCAGTGTAATCAGTGATAATATTTCGTTTTTTTACTTTTAGTAAGAATAATAATTAAGAAAAACATACACTGATTATTTATTATTTTGAAGGAGTGTATAAGTTTTGAAATTAAAAATTGAAACTACAAAACAACCTTAAATTAAATTCCAGTTTTAAAAAAGTAGACAACAGACAACTTTTATTGATGAGCGAAAATGCTCAATTTGTTGTTTCTCTGACGAATGTACACATCTTTTTCGTTCATCTTCCTCGCTTCATGGTGTACCCGAATTTTAGTATATATTTTCGCAATGATTTTGATGAGCTGGTGATGGTGTTCTTCAAAAAGCTCCTGGCTCACTGTATGTTCCCTCATTGCATTTTGTTGAAATACCTCCTTTGAAACTTGAATGTAAGTTTTACGAGCTACAAAGTTGGTAAATGTTGGCGTGAATCGCAGATTGGAATGGGCTCGAATTGTCTGCTCAGCTACTCGACATACCTCAATCACATCTTTGGAAGCTTTACTTAATCCACCGAAATTTCTGGAATCCACTAGAGGCTGTCTGTCTCTGCTATATGCTTCCAAATGAGCGCTGCAGGTGAGACACATGTCTTTTTTCAACAATTTTCGCACAATGTAGCCAGCAATGTAGGCGACAACATCACTAACAAATTCCGACAGACTCTCATATGGGGTAACTCGTCACCCTTGATGTCATCAATGTCCAAATCAGTTCCTTCAGAGTTTAATCTTACTACCGGATCTACAACAGAAGTTAATTTTTTGGTGGCATGTAGAATTTGAAGCATTTCCACATCATCTGTTTCACAGTTTTGTCCTGGTATGGACTTTGTGGCATGTAGAATTTCTAGCATATCCAAATCATCTTTTTCGCAGTTTCCTCCCGATACTGGCTTTATTTCAGCATGTATTAGCAGTCTCCTATATGCTGCTTCAAAGAGGTATGCAGTGGGATTGGGGTTGTGTCCTCCCATTCGGCGAATCATTGAAAATAAATTTTCAAGTGCATCCTGTAGTAATTTATAGGTCAGCAAGTATGTTTGAGAAGGGTCTATTTTTTGAATTTCTTCAAAAATTGGTATCAGATTCATCATACAAACAATTAACCCTAGAAATCCTGTTTTTCGTGCAGTCGTTACTAAAATTCGACATTTTTCAGTTTGGTAATACACCGCCATAAATAAAAAATTGAAAATAATTATTAAAAAGAAACAGCACTTTTATTTTTCATCATTATTCAGTGTGAAAATTTAACCGCGAAAATGTACAATGTATCACCGATGGTCGAATATCACCAAACACAGCTGAATAACAAATACCTCGCGCATGTGCAGATACGACTGAAGTAGAGAGTCTCCGAGTTGTTTAGAAGGATATCGCCCTAAAATCAGGTTTGTTGGAGGGTTCGAGCACTCTATATTACGTAGTAACTCCAAGCTCTATGATAATGATAGATTGAATTACTCACAGATTCTGTATTCTTTTCCGTATTCGGCATTCTGACTGTTCTCGATTTTACACAGGTAATTTAGATGTATTCTAATTGTTTTATAGAGCACAAAATTACAAGCACAATTTCATATGAAACGATCGAGTTAAAAATGATGCAATTCCCATTCCTGGAAAAGCTGGAGCCTTGAGGCGATGATCTCATCGCCGTGGGGCTCGCCTCCGGAGGTGTCGTTATTTATGTAGGTATTAGGTAGGTAGTTAGATAGGTATGAACGGTGACGTTTCATGCCGTCACGTTCGTAAGTCGTGGATTAGTAGGTTTTTGGGTAGGTTCGGGCGTGAGGTCGCCAGACCTGACGCTCGAGTCGACAGTACTTTTATTAGAAGAAAATGCAAAATTCCAAATAAAACTATTTTTTTGGTACCTAAGTAACCTTATTAATATTTTAGGTAAAAAAAAATCTTAACCTAAATTAATGTAATCTGAAAAAGGATAAAGGAACAAAACTAATATTTTTGGTAAAAAATACCTAACTTAAAATTTAATTTAAACAAGGAACAAATGAATAATTTGGTATCTTCTATTAATTGGTGAAAAAAAGCACACACTTTATACGTAAATGGATTTTCAAACGTAGCTTTAATCTGTTCGGTTGTTTTGGAATGATCCTCGGTTGCCACTTCATTGAAATACTGCTGCAAAGGTTCATACTGTGACTCAGAACGCCAAATCGAGTTTTCAACACAATGACAATAGAGGTCGGAAATATCGCTAATTTTTTCGTTGTCGACAACTGTCGACATTTCTGAAAATTATCGATAGTTATCGATAACTTTTTCATTTGGGGGGGGGGGGGGGTGAAACGAACTAAAAACCCATCATTTGTCAGAATAAATCAGTTTAATTCGAATTTTAACGAATCGAACATAAAATATCAGTGTTGTAAGAACCGAATTATTTGGTTTCCGTTCGGTTCTGTTCTGAAAGAAAATTTTGTTCTCTGTTTCAGTTCTTGGGTTTCGTTCTTGGCATTTTTGTTCCTGTTTTTGGTTTCGGTTCTGTTCTTTTGTTTTTGGGATCTTTGTTTCGGTTCTGTTTCGGTTCTCCATTTTTTTTGGTTCTTGGTTTCCGTTCCCGAACCGTTCTTTTCTGTTCTGTTCTTTTCGTTTTTCAAATTTTTTTTCCTCATTCAATTTACCATTTTTTGGTTAGGTAGAATTTTCCATTATAGTCCAGGCAAATGAGAGAAAAAAATAAATATACCAAACTCCAAAAAAATTCATGCCCGATTTTTTTTTGTGAAAACTGTTCATAATGGTCCATTAAACAACATACTAAAATTCCCCCAAAGTCGTCCGCAGTCCCCAGGAAAGGGGTAAATGCTTGCTGAGAACCGGTTTTTTCGTGAATATCTCCTCAAATAACAATAAGCTTCAAAATTGAAAAATGGTTATGATTATGAATATGAATAATTATGTTCTACATGTCATTTACTATAAGATAAGTCTTTTTTTTTTCAAAAACCCTCACTTTGGAGGCTAAAAATCAATGGTCGCCTATTTTTCAAGTATTTCCAGTTTTTTTTCTAAATAATCGAAAATACAAAGTAATTTTTTACAGTGAAAATATTTCGATGCCAGCTACTAAGGGGTGGAATAGTCGTGAGTTCCACGAATAGTCGTGGTGGAGGGGAGGGATTTACCTACTCGAAAAAAACGTCTAAGTAATCGAGCTTATGGAAAGAATAGATGATTGAAACGAAGTGTTAATAATTATGGGTGATACAGAACATTTTTTCGCATCATACGGATTCAAAATTGTGTAGGTAAATCAGTCGTAATTTCGATTATTTCAAAAAATACTGGAAATATTTGAAAAATAGGCGCTTTTTCACCCTCATTGCATTTTTTTGGGGCTTCAGTATTTCTTCACGTCATAATTTGAAAAGAACTGAAAAGAACAGAAAAGAACAGAACTTAATTTGGTTCCCGTTCTGTTCCCAGTGTTCTCACACTATGGTTTTTTGTTCCCGTTCAGAACCTAAAGAACAGAATTTTTGGTTCCGAGTTTTCGGTTCTGATTTCGTTCTTTCATTTTTAGGTTTCGGTTTTTGTTCGGATTTCGTTCATCCTAAAAATAGCGTTAATTTCGTTTTTTGGTTTCCGTTTCCGTTCCCGTTCTTTTCGTTCTAACAACACTGTAAAATATACGAGTTTTTCTTTTTATTCTAGGTATTCTAAAGGATGCGAGCTATTAAACACTTTCAAATTTTTATTTAACATGACAAGCATGTTTAATTTTTCGTGACCCAGGTTTGTTATCTTATCTGTGCATGTTCCTCCGGAACTGGAAAACATGCGTTCTGAAGGCACTGAGGACGCTGGCGGGCTCAGGTATTTCATCGCTAGGGTCCTCAGTTGGCGGCTCGGATGGTTTTCCCAGTATTTCAATGGGCACTCATCAATATCGATGGTCTGTTCGGTAGTGTAAGAATTTAAATGAATGACTGCTTCCGCTGTGGCATTGATTTTTTTAATTTTTTGATCACAATTTTCATGTTAAATGATGATATTATGAAATTTTTCAATTTATTAGTGAAATTTCATAAATAATATACATTTTTGTAGCATAATCTGCTCCAAAAACACCAATTTGAAAAAAAAAAGTTATCGATAGTATCGCTAATTTGCAGAAAATGTCGGCATATCGCTAACTCGGAAAGTTATCGATAGTTATCGACATGTTATTGATAGTTTCCGACCTCTAAATCACAATTTCTCCATTTTTTTTTTGTGATGAGCCAAACCTCCAGTGGCTTTTCATTGCTCTTTTGTGAATGCTGCACCTGTTTGTAATTAATCAGGACATTATCTTTAGAATTTAAAATTTTTCTATTTTGATGTGATAGTAATAAACAATTACTGAACTTACTTCTGTTAATATAATGAACAGTTTTTCACTTCCAGTTCTTATTACCCATCTCACATTACTGACAAAGTTGATAGAAAATAGTTATATCCCTCTAATGATTTATAAGCTTTTACTTCTTCATAGGTATAAAAGCTTTTCCGTGCAAAAAAATACCTGTATATATCAATTTCACTCATCATTGGATATTCTTGACTAGCATCAAAAGTAATTTTGCACCATTTTAAATTATTTTTTGTTTCTAATAAAAAGGGATCCACTTTAAGGTTTAATTCTTTTAATCTATTTATGTATCTATTTCGTACAGTTTCTGGCAGAGTTCTTGTATAATTACTCAGTTCCATTTTTCCTGTAATATTTCATAATAATTATATATTAAAATTTAAAACTTCTGAATTGTGCAAAAACTGATAACTCTGGCTCTTAATGCAGCCGTAATTCGTTTCTTCCAAGAGCGAAAACCCTTTCCATCAAAAATGAGGTGTTGACATACCTTGTTATTGTCCATCGTTGCTCTTTCTTAGTCCGCTGATCTTTCGTGATCCGTTTGACTGGAGAAACCCGCAGTGCAGTGGCTCTGAAAATATTTGACCCAAGTGGCCCAAAAATAGGGAGAAAACTTTCTCACTTTTTACATAATTTATTATTATTTAAAAAAAAGGGTAATTTATCTGGAAAAATCACCGGTTGTCATTATTTCCACATACGTCCAAGGTCCAACGGGGCTCAGGACGTTCTACAGGGTTGGGCAGAAAAACCTGACACATTTTAAAGACCCCTAGCTCAGCCGCATCAAAACATTATAAGTTCGTTTTTACACCATTAAAAAGTAGAAAGATGAACATTTTTAATACCTTATTTGCCAAAAATTACATCGCATAAATGATGGCCTTGACGGACGATACAATTATCAAGGCGTTTTTCAAAACTTTTCAAAACTTTTGTTAATATCGTCGGCGTTATTCTCAAAATTTCTTCTCAAATATTGGTCCGTAGCTCATCCAAGGTTCGAGGTTTATTCACATACACACGCTGCTTCAAATACCCCCAGAGAAAAAAGTCACACACTGATAAATCCGGAGAGCGCGGCGGCCATTGGAAATCAGTGTTGTGAGAGATCAAACAGTCGCCAAAAGTCTTGCGTTAGAATTCCAATGAAACTCTCGAGGTATGGCAAGTGGCACCGTCTTGCTGGAACACGGTTTGACCGGTTTGACTCAGTTTACGTCTACGTTTCAATTCCGGTATCACAAATGTCCGCATCATCTCCAGGTAGCGTTCGGAGTTCATCGTTTCCGTAACAAAGTAAGGCCTGATTATTCCCCACTCCGAAACTCCGCACCAGACAGTAACTTTTTCAGAGTGGAGGGGTTTCTCGACGATACACTGCGGATTATCGACGGCATAGTAACGACAGTTCTGTTTATTAACGGTTTCGTTTAAATAAAAATGAGCTTCGTCGCTGATCATTAAAAACTTACGCAAAATTGCTTTACTGGCCAGCTTTGCTTTCATCTCTTGAGCGAACTGTAATCGCTTTCTATAGTCGGTTGGCAAGAGCTCTTGGGTGATGAGAATTTTATAGGGATGAAAATACATCTGTTTTACCATCCTGGAGAATGATCGACGCGAAATTCCCATTGCTTGGCAATGTTTAACTGACAAACGCATTGGACTTCTCTCTAAAGCACTGCGAACTCGCGTTAAGTTTTCAGGTGTTCTCACCGTTCTGCGAGGTCCAGGTGGCTTTTTTTTCGCCGCCAATGCCATCTCGCGAAAGTTTGCAACCCATAACTTCACCGAATTACGAGTTGGGCCAGGATTCTTCCGATTGAGATTAAATTTTTTACGAAATTCGCGAATAGTCGTAATGTAGGACTGGGTGATGAAAAAACGCTCGCAAACGAACGCGCGATGCGGAGCCGACCATTTCTCCATGTTAACACCATACGGCTGACAAAAAAAAAAATGTTCAACCTTCTACTTTCAGTTTTCGCAACCACGAATATCTGATGTTTCGATGCGGCTAAGCTAGGGGTCTTTAAAATGTGTCAGGTTTTTCTGCCCAACCCTGTAGTTGGCCTAGGAAATTAGGGTTCATCCGAAATTCGGGTTTGACCGCTAACAGTTGGTCCTCTGAAACCTCCGAAAATGGCTATAATTCTATATTTTAGCACTAGTGTAGAAATATTGTTATATAAATCCATCTTCCATGTCCACTGGACTGTGGAATCCAAATTTAGCGAAAAATCTTCCCCATGAGTGGAGGGTGTGCGTGAGAGACAATTTAAAAAAAAATTAGCAAGATTAGAAGTTCTCAATGAGTGATGAGGTGCATTTTCATAGTACAGTAGAGCACGTTTGTTGAAGTGCTGAACACTCATTTTCGAGTCAAATTTTCACTTGATTGTGTTCCTAAAAAAGATAAGGATGGACAATTTTAAAATTTTATTGTAATAGCGCGTAATATGCTTGAATTTGAATTTGTGAGATTGTGAAACTTGAACCTGATTAGTGTATTTTTTTAAATTTCGGGTATAAGAGGTGGGGAACAGAGGGGTTTAAAAAACGACATTTTGTCATTTCAGAACGATAAATTGTATCTATGTACTTAGATACTTCTCAAATGTGACGTGTCCAAATTTTTCGAAGTATATGAATAAGTCCTCCCATATTTTTTAATTGTACATATAATTAATTTCAATTTGCAATAAATTCTCGCCAGCGATAAAGGCTCGAATGAGTAAATATTCATTCGCGACCAATTATTATTATTAATGATCAATTTTCAAACACCATCAATTATCATTTAATGATCAATTCTTAAGTGCGATTAATTTTCATTGGCGATTTATCACCAGGCAGCGATCAGTTTCTACTACCAACCCATCATGTCACTGCTGAAATATTTCGTTCAACAAATCAAAGTTTTTCCACATTTGGTCACACGATTGGTATAATATTTTGTAGTACATGAAACAACGATCGCAGTTATCACCATTTGTCGTAACAAATTAATATTTCTTGAATCAACACAGAAGACTTTTTCACTACTAAAAATTTGAGCTAGGTTTAAAACATGAATTATTCGTTTATTACCTACTAGTTGAGACTTCAATTTGATTCGTAAATTATGTGATAATTACTCGAAAGCAAACGTAATTAATTTTCGGAACTGAAAATTTTTTTCTATATAAAATGGCATATGCTATCATACCTCGGTGCTGAAATTCATAACTAGAGTCTCTGAGTGTGCACTGAATCGACCGGTTTAAAAAGTATATTACATTTTACTTTCAAAAATCGAATTTCCCAGGTCGTCGTCATGAATTTTTATGAAAATTTTTTGTTCGTATTTGCCATTGTCGCGGCTTTGATGACATTGGTGACAGCCAACGGAACTACTCCACCGGGGGTTTGGTGCTCCAAAGACGGTGACTGCAAATCTGGTAAATGTAACACGTTTGAGGTAGGAGGTGGCGAATCTCATTCTTGTGCTTGGTAATCACATCTATAAATGTACCGAATTTTTTTCGTTATTTTTCCTCCGTGTACCATATTCTCATTATTTTCCTCACAATAATTTTCATTTTCGATTTAATCACTCTAAGAAGGGTTCAAGAATATAACAGTTATTTGGATATTCTTTTCCCGTCCATTAAGCATGTACGTATTTAATTATTTTAAATATAATATTCATTTTCAATCGAAATTCGTTCTATTTTTATTGTTTTTGGTGAGTACCTTCTAAATCAAACATTTCGTTTCAATGAATAATTTGGATAAGTTTACTTTTTCCTTTGTGCGTAGGATATGGTTGGAATATGGGTTTCTCACAATATAAAAAAAGAATGAAATCTCGATAGAAAGTGTCTAAAAATCCTGCAAGGGCTACTTTTGTTTCGTTTTTCGTTTGTATTTCCTGATGACCTGCTTTCGTTCGGCTTTTTTCTCTATTTTTTTCAAATCAGACTCCTCCTCCTTCTTTCAGAATTTTGGACCTGCTTCATTTGATATTTAGTACGGACAATTTAGCTTAAAAAAAGCCAAAAGCCAAAAAAAATTCCCGGAAACGGGAAAGTTCGTATATACGCTTTGTGGAGGGTGTATTTCAACATACCCGACTTTCCCTAAAATCGGTGAATATTTTGACCCCCTTTTGGGGGGTGAGGGGGTTCAAATTTTCGTTTTTCGGCTATAACTTTCAAAGTTACGTATTTACAAAAAAATACTTGGAACAAAAATTGTACAGAATAAAAAAACAAACAATTTTGTTGATTACAATTTTTTCCTAGGACGTCATGGGAGGGAGCTGGGGGCTTCAGAAAAAAATCAATTTTGAAAATTTTCCATTATCAGAAAAAATCACCAAAAATCGGGTTAATCGACTTTTAGGAGCGGCTCTTTTGCATAGTACATCCTATTGCTATGTAGAATATGATAAATGAACAACCGACCCCTCATCTCAAAGTAGGGGGGTGGACCCCCTGTGGAAAAAGTTGAATTTTCCCCCTGGAATATCTCAGCTACAGTGAAAAATTCGAAAAATTGGTTCAAACAAACGTTGTAGAGCGTTAAAAGACGAACATTTTCCGTTTTTTACATTTTTTCTACGAGGTCTTGGGGCCGAGCTAATGCAAAATTAAAAAAGATCGACGAAGGGTTTGAAAATTTTTCATCAACTCAATAAATAGGTCTGGTATAAAATCTAGCGAACCAATAGCCCAACAAGTGGGTTTCTGGGGTTTTCGTGGTCACTAAAGTCGATTTTTGTAATCATCTAACCCCTGGACCCAAATTGGACCCCAAAAGAGGGGGTTTAAAATTTTGTGAGAAATTTTCGAACGCTTCGTCGATATTTTTTCTTTTTGCATTAGCTCGGCCCCAAGACCTCGCAGAAAAAATGTAAAAAAAGGAAAATGTTCGTCTTTTAACGCTCTACAACGTTTGTTTGAACCAATTTTTCGAATTTTTCACTGTAGCTGAGATATTCCAGGGGGAAAATTCAACTTTTTCCACAGGGGGTCCACCCCCCTACTTTGAGATGAGGGGTCGGTTGTTCATTTATCATATTCTACATAGTAATAGGATGTACTATGCAAAAGAGCCGCTCCTAAAAGTCGATTAACCCGATTTTTGGTGATTTTTTCTGATAATGGAAAATTTTCAAAATTGATTTTTTTCTGAAGCCCCCAGCTCCCTCCCATGACGTCCTAGGAAAAAATTGTAACCAACAAAATTGTTTGTTTTTTTATTCTCTACAATTTTTGTTCCAAGTATTTTTTTGTAAATACGTAACTTTGAAAGTTATAGCCGAAAAACGAAAATTTGAACCCCCTCACCCCCCAAAAGGGGGTCAAAATATTCACCGATTTTAGGGAAAGTCGGGTATGTTGAAATACACCCTCTACAAAGCGTATATACGAATTTTCCCGTTTCCGGGAATTTTTTTTGGGTCAAAACCTAAAATGACCGTACTAATTATTTATTCGATTTTTTTTTCGAGTTCAACCCTGATTTTGAAAATTGCTTCCGAAATCCATGATATTTTTTTATTTTTACCTCACAGATATCATTTTTCTCCTTTTTCTGGCATCTGCATTGTTATTTCTAAAATTTAGGAACTAACAATGCAGAAAATGTTTCACGAAAACCTAAAAATTTTATTTCCGCCTGAAATCTTCGTCCGAATCCACGACTGCAGGGGTTATTTCAGAGTCATAATTTATTCTCAGTTTTTCGATTCTGTATGGGCCAAGGGGGTCCAAGTGCGGCTCAGGCAGTGACTGCAAGTCTAATCATTGTAATGTTGACAACAATGAATGTATCTAGTTTTCAATTTTGTTAATTTTTTCTCCACGTACGTATAATATCCTCACCGCTTTCTTCACAATGGTTTTCATTTTCATATTGATCATTCTACATAACATAAAATGCCATGGCAATAACCTCTTATGTCCGAACGAAGCGAAGATCAGTCTTGAAAAAATGAAATTTTCCAAGAGAAAATCAATGAAACTTTTTCATGGTTTTATTTCATTACTCATTTTTAGCTCTTTTAGGTATCTCAACACGATCAAAAAACACAGAAAATTGAATCTGTGTTATCGCTGAAAGTGAGAGAAAAAAGATTCAACTTTTCCAAGGGGGTTAAAAATTATACTGCGAACAATTTTCTCTAATGCCCAAACAAAGGTGAATATTATTGAAAATTCTTTGAACGTATCATGAAAATTCACGACTATCACGACTATTATACAAACATCTTGAAAACACTCAACTTTTTTTCTCAATGTTTTATTTCCATTTTAAATAAGTACATAATATATGTATTTAGGAAAAAAAAACAGTCTTCCAACTTGAGCGGAGTGAGGGCGATATTTTCTTGAAAAAATATATTCGAAAGGCCAGAAAATTTACATTTTTACAAGTCATATTAAGCCTTTACTGAACGAGAGAAAAATGTAGGAAAATAAGTGGTATTTGGCCGAAAGTACGACTATTGTAATTTATAACTAATTGTATAATATACAAATATTTAACACTCTGATAAGTTACCCTCCAATAGCTAGTAAAAATGGAAAAAATATTAGATGCAGTTGAATGCTGTATTTAAAATAGATGAATAAGTACATAACGAAAGAGAAAAGAGTACAAAGATAATTGCGATATTGATAATACTTGGTCCATGTTCAGAAAGGAGCAAAAAAATATCATTTTTTGCTTTTTAATGTGATTGCTTCACTGTGGCAATATATAAATCCGTATTGAAAATTATTTTCAAAATTTTGAAACGTGTTTTAAAGCATAAAATATTCAAATGTGTGTTTCTGTGTTTGTGTGAGATGAAATATTTCTGGTGATTCAAATGAATTTTTTAGACTTGATGCTAATAACTTGAATAATTTCTTGTAAGAAAAATGGCGAATGGTTCAAAATTTTGCAGTGTTGCTAGATACATCATGAAAAAATTACCCCCTCCCCACAATGCTTCGTAAAAATATCCCTTGTAAAACGTCCGGGAAACTTGAAACGATTAGACCGAAAACCCTGAGGAAGTCAGAGAAAATCATTTTTGAAATATTTTGAACATTCTGATTGTTATACGTTACTCCGAACTACTTACATGTTTCAACACCTCTAGAGAAATTCCAAAAAATTCACATGAAAAATTTCATTTTTACCCAAACTTTTTGTCCGAATTTACGGCTGAAGCGGTTATTTTAAGAGTCATAATTTTCAGTTTTTCGATTCCGTTAGACACTTTATATTACTTTTCGTAGCGCATAAATTTTTCTAGAGTCAACACAGATGTTTCTATCACCGAAAATACGAGCTAGCCTTCGGTTTACGGGTTTAGAGAGTGAAAGTATTCATTGATTTCCAGTTTGGACGTTAATTTGAGGTATGAATTATACGTTGAGTGCGCACAAACAAACTTGAATGCATTATAATTTATAAATGTACAAAAATTTTGCTATATATTTTAGATACTATGCTTTCACGCCTCATCATTGAATTTATACGAGTTTGTACTGAATCGACCGGCTTAATAAGTGTATTGCATTTTTTTCTTAAAAATTCGACTTTCCAAGTTCGTTGTCATGAACTTTTACAAAATCTTTTTGTTCGTATTCGCCTTTGTCGCGCTTTTGATGACATCAATTGATGCAGGTGAGAAGCATAGTGGGGCCAAGTGCTCCTCACCCGATGACTGCATATCTAATTATTGTATCCCGGTTCACCTTGGAAAGGGCCTAGAATGCCCTATGTGTAATTAAGGTTGAATTTGTAATTCATGTACCGAGTTTTCAATTTTGTTGATTTTTTTTTCTCCACGTACGTATAATATTCTCATAATTTTCTTCACCACGATTCTCATTTTAGTTTCGATCACACTGCATAGCATGAATATGTATTAAAAATTAACTATCTGTCTTGTTTTTCCCCTTTTAATTTTGCATAACTTTTATACCTATTAGGTATCTTTAATAAAAATACTCATTTGCAACGAATATACCCATTTGTTCTATTTTTATTGGACATTTGTGGATACTTTCTTGTATATTAGGAAGTGTCTCACAGGTGATAAAAATGTGTTCCACAATAGATTTTGAATCGATGCAGATATCCATGGGGCAAACATAATTTTAAATTCAGGCATCAAACAGTCACCTTTTTTAGTGACTTGTCCCCCATTTTCAAGGTTGATCACTAAAAGTCACTTTTTTTGCCAAAAGGTTACTATTCGTCACTTTTTTCATTCTGAAGTCACTTTTTTCAAAAATCCAAAAGAAGGTACCTATCCAGAAAAGTGTTTTTTTTTTTGCTTCTATTATCATAAATTTTTCAAAAAATTTCAGCCTCGCTTCGCTCGGGTCAAATAATTATATTATATCTGTTATAAATTTTTATATTCATCATTTTTTGCTGATCGTAGTGTACAGAAAAAATGATATTTGAATGCTTGTCACTCATTCATTAAATTATAAATTTTTCTGAAAAATTCCCGCGTTAAGTAAACTCACGGGTAATTTATACTCTTTTTTTTTTTTTACAGAATTAATTGAAAATCCTTTTTTTTCTTCTTTTTTTTTGATACCGTACTTTTTAATAAGTTGTAATGAGAAAAGAATACTGTGATATCTTTGACCACGATGTTGAAAATGAGAAAGAAGTAGAAGAGAATCTGAAATTATTGGTCAAGTTTTGGAAAATCTCAATAAGGGAAAAGTGTTTAATTTCAATTTTTGAATGACTTTTTTCTCTAAAATTTTCGTCCTCGCTTCGCTCGGGCTCAACACATTGATGAATATATCTTAACGGATTGATTTATATTTTACTCCCTAGTCGATTTTTTATTTACAGGGGCAAGCTGAATATTGCAATGGTTTGTACGAAATTTTTAATTTTTTAGCCCAGAAAAATCTGAAGTCGTATGATTTAGTCAACAACCTGTCATAATTTTTTTCAAAAAAAGTCGTTAGGTTAGACACCATGGATTTTAAATAATTCCTCCGCACGATTTTGGATTGCAAATACATCACTTGAAAATGCTTTAGGAATATCATTACGTAAAAGGTCTATAAATTGCCGAAAAACTGGTAAAAAAAAATTAATTTTTTTTTTCAGTATTACTTAAAACTTATTCTAGAACTCTTAATTTCAAGTGAGGATTTATTAATGAAAAAAAATATTTTTTAAAACCATCGCAGAGAGAAATACAGATGGAAAATATTGGGGTGGGAAGGGGGCATGGCTGAGAAAAAATTGAAAACTTGGTCACTTTTTTCGAAAAATTGGTTACCTTTTGCCTGATAAAAAGTCACTATTTTTTTTCCAAAATTTCTGTTTGATGCCAGTTTTAATTTATATAATTTGATTCCATATTTATTGTGTTTGTTAGGAGTGAACTATGTAAACAGTAAACGTCCTCTCTACAATCATGTATCTGAAACTGGGGAGTCTTTTGAAGTTTATTGCATAAATTAATTTTTTGGGAGGAGGTGGCCCATGTGCAAAAAGGTCAAGCTAAGTCGAGCTTTTTGCTCAACAAAAAATTTTGTTAGACACCATGCCATATGTTTTTTCAAAACTCAGGAGAAAAGTTTTGCTGTTGATTTTAAACATTTTCTGGATACCTTGTTAAGAATGGCTTGGTCTCAAATAACGCGCCCAATGCTCGTTGAATACTCTTATCACTACACATCTTTTTAAAAAAATGAGTGTTCTGAAATTTTTGAAGTTTCAAAAGTTTCTGAATTTTCACATAACAATTTATTCCTAATGATATCCGAAATGGTGTACCTAATAGTTGTTGAAAATTACATCCATAAAATGAACGAATAAAGCTTCTGAATTTTCGTAAAAATCCAAATTTTTGTATAATCAAATGTTTTCAATCGCATACATTGAGGTAAAAATTTTGTGGTCTGATACATAAAATTCGAAAAATAATCGCAGTTATTACCACTTGTAGTAATACATTAATTTTTGTAAAATAAACACCAACGATTTCTCTACCTCTGAAAATTCGAGCTAGCCTTCAGTTTAAAGCATAATTTACTCGTTAATTACGAGTTGGAACATCAATTTCGGACATAAATTTTTCGTAAAATGGATAGAAAACAAACATAAACGATTTTCAAAACCACAAAAATTTTACTATATAATAGACTTATCCATTCATACCTCTACATTAAAAATTGTAACTTTGAGACTCTGAGTGTGTACTTAATCGATCGACTTAACAAGTTGTTGCGTTTTTCTGTCTCAAATCGACTTTTCCACTTCATCGTCATGAATTTTTACGAAAAATTTTTGTACGTATTCGCCATTGTCGCGGCTTTGATGACATTTGTGAAAGCCAACGGAACTACTCCACCGGGGGTTTGGTGCTCCAATGACGGTGACTGCAAATCTGGTAAATGTAACACGTTTGAGGTAGGGGGTGGCGAATCTCATTCTTGTGCTTGGTAATTACATCTATAAGTAAATGTACCTAATTTTTCGTTATTTTTCCTTCGTGTAAGTACCATATTCTCATCATTTTCCTCACAATAATTTTTATTTTCGTTTTAATCACTCCATATGACATGAATATAGGAAAGGTTCAAGAATATAACAGATATTTGAATATTCTTTTCCCTTCCATTAAGCATGTACGTATTTAATTATTTAAAAAAATATAATATTCATTTACAATCAATATTTTTTGCTATATTTTCATTGTTTCTGATGAGTACCTGTACCTGCTAAATCAAACATTTCGTTGGAATGAATAATTTTGACCATTTCCTTTTTTCTTTGTACGTAGAATATGTTGGGATGTGGGATTTTCACAATGAAAAAAAGATGAAATCTCAATAGAAAGCGAGTAAAAATTCTGTAAGGGCTACTTTTGTTTCATTTTTCGTTTGTAAGTATCTCCTGATCTTTATCAGGTATTGATGGACGGGTGAAATTTAAATCACCGAAACTAGCCCCTCAGAAGAGGTCGGTAGCCAGGGCGAATTTTCCCCCTTTGCTAGGGTCTCGCCAGTTAGGTATATGGTTTTATTTTGACAAATTTGCCCTCTGTACCTGTGGCATTTTTGATGGCTTGTACGATATCGTCCTCCGTACATACGGAGGGGAGGTTATGGATGGCTATTTCCGGATTTTTTTTAGGTTTTTTTTTTCAGGTGGCAGCATTACATTAGCTACTTCACTTCTTAATTCTTCCAATTTATTGCTGTCGCAGCACGCAACCAGCACCCCCCCCCCCCATTGGGTAGGGGCTTTGCAAAAGAGACCCCATCAGTATAGGGGTTTACCTTTTGTTGCAGCGTTGCAAACACATTTTCGTTAGGATTTTTTGCTTTTAAAATAACAGTATTATTGTTTGGTTTCGGTTTCGGTTTGGGTATTAGTTCCGGATGGCTATTGTTTATTTGGTTTAATTTAACTGGTTTATTCACAGGTGATGCGTAGGTTAGTGGTTTTTTAGGTGGGACCTGTGGTAACAGTGGAGTTGGCTGTTGTTTATTTACACTACTCTTATCAATGAGAGTATTTGCAATTTTTTCAGCTGCTTTACGAATCTCATCCTTATTTTGAGATACATAATTTTCGGCGGTTTCGGCTATTTTCTCGAGGATCGTTTTCATCTTATTCTTAATTTCGCCCCTAAGATTCCTAGACTCTTCTAGCTGTTGTGTACATTCGGTAACAAGCGATTTTATAGAATTCAAAAAATCACCCGATTTTTCTGCAGTTGTTTTATTTTTGGATCGTCGGGGGTAGGTTCGATCGGTTACGCAATACATGCGACAGGGGCTGCTTTTTCGTCAGCAGACTTTGTTTTATGTTCGGTTGGCGATATTTCATCTTCAAAATGCAATGCTGTATGATGAGGCAGCTTGCATTTCTTGCAATTCAGCGATTTTTCGCAATTGGCAGTTTTGTGATTAAATTTGAAGCAATTTCGACAAATTGACTTAGATTTATGCGATCCGAATTCTTGTCTAGGTAACTTTGACTTTGAAATCATCGAAGTTGATTAACAGATGCGATTGGGGACAGCTTGCACAGCTAGGCTTGGAATTCTCTGACCATGTTTTTAAGAAATAATATCTTAATTAAAAGTTGAAAACATATTAAATTTAGGAAGCCAAGTATGTTTAACTCCGTTGAAAAAATAATATCACTAAAAAATACACTTCCATAAAGGGAAGTGGTCATAAACTTCAAGGTAATAGACCTCAATTTCTCAGAAAAATCTTTATTATTTTGTTTGGTATCAAAGTGAGGGGGGTTATCTTTCCAATTTTCATCATGAATTTTGGTTAAATGTTGGAATTTCAAAGGGGTATATCTATTGAATTCAAATTTTCCAATTTTCAATAAAACAATATTTCTACCATATCATTTTTTTCTCATGTAGATATTTTTCATGATGTTTTCCACTGGTCAATTCTGTTATTACATTTCGTAATAGTCACAGAAAAAAATTTATATTCCTGAAAAAAAAAAGGAATTTAATTATTTGAATTAAAAAATTATAATTTGGTTTTTTATATAATTTACACAAAATGAGAGAATTAAGTATAAACTTAAACTTGAGATAAAAATATTAGAACACTCACCTATAAATAAGTAGTGATAATGTAAGTACCTACAGGAACAATATTTTGGCTACTCTCTCCAAATTGACCCAAGGCACGGTATGAAATTGAAAATTAATACAAAAATAAAACTATCAAAATATATTGTAGTACACACTTTGTAGTGCTTGTAGGTAATGTGTACTACTTTGGTAGTATTTGGACAATACTACTTTAATGTTCTCACCTTTCAGTGGGTCTGTTGGGGTTAATTTACTCAGAATGTGTTGTCATGGTGAAAATGTGTAATTTTGATTCCCTTTAAATTCTATGTATCCCCACACGAGTCCCCACCTTAGGTCAGAATTGACCAAATCTTTAACCTGATGTTTTCTGAGATAACAGTTCTTTCATCTCTCACAGTTATTTCTAAAATTCGCCCTACAGTCTCTAACTGAAGATTTCAGTTGGTTAGGGAAAGGATCAATTATTTGATTGCAGGGTTTTCCAAACATAACCTGACAGGGGATTTGATCTGTTGAGGTATGAATCATTTGAGTAAGCGAATATAATACAGTGAAATATACAGTTCAATTGAACCGTGTTGAATCAAAAGAGACCAAGCGACATCAAAAATTTCACCAAAAACAAATTTGAAAGTACGATAACTTCTGAAAAAGTTAAAGAACGAGATGATAAGTATGAGAAATATGAATTCTGATAACATTAATCTATCAGTAATTTACGTGTTCAGGAGCTTATTTTATGTTCTCTGTGAGAAATATGTTAAAATCTCAGCACTTTCATATTTGTCGCTTGGTCACTTTTGACTTAACACGGTTCAATTGTACATAAGTAAATATACACAAGATTTGAGGTGTGAGAGATATGGCAGTGCACCAGAGCGCGGCTATACCATGGCTAAAAATACATAACACAGCATCACCCTCACTAAGGGATGATTTCTCCAATGGCCAACCAGTTCCCTCTGCCCTGTGCCTCGTACATGCGCCAAAGGGCAGAGGAAATGGTGACTGTTGAAAAGGGCCGAGATAAAGCATCTGCCACTATGTCATTCTTTCCTTCTATGTGTTGAAAGGTAATATTAAAGTTCTCAAGATATAATAGTCACCGATTTATTTGAGGTAATAATTCGGGCTTCTGCTTGAGGAAGGTTAGACTGTGGTTATCAGTAAATAGATGTATAGTTCTCCTGTGAAGCATAAAAGGTGTTCTTCTTCAATGTGTAGATTATAGCTAGTAGCTCCAACTTTAGGATCAGGTAATTCCTCTCACTGTCACCTAGGGTACAGCTATAGAATCATAGTGGGTTCAGTTTATTATCTTCATTAACCCTTAAATTCGCAACTTCGCGGAAAAGTTTAAAAAAACAATTTTTACCTATTTTCCATATAATTAGGCTCTACAGATCTCAAAAATATTTTTTTCAAATTTTTCAACCCCTTGGGGGCGGAGTTATAAGATGTTCGCCAGAGCGGACACTGCGAACTGTAGCACACTTCAATACAAATATTTTATGTTCGCTATAACGGACGTTGCGAACGATGACGCATCAGCTGTTTGAACCTACGAGATGTTTTTATTACTGAAATACGACACCAATACAAGTTTTTAGGTACGAGTGTATTAAAAACATCGTAAATTATAATCAATAATCCATATAGTTACATTATTGCAATAGTAATGCTTCATTTCAAATCTTTAAATTTATGAAATCGTAAGTAACAATTACGATTTTTTACCAAGCATAATCTAACATTACATTTCGAGCACAAAATGAAAGTTTTTTTATTGGTACAACATCTACATCGTCCTTCTTCCCCTAAGATAGGAAAATGATCCATGTTATCGAGTCTTATTTCAGGAGCTGGTAAACTCAATTTTGGGCTGATTATTTTCCTAAATTTTTTTTTGCCATGTTTCTTACAATGATCTTCCATCAGCAACGTTGGTCCAACTCTTACCTTTCGAAATAAAATCAAAGCGTTTGCAATTTCATTGCGAAAATCTTTGAGAAGCATTGTATCTTTCAGTGGTCTTTTTCTTAGGAAAAGTTCTCTTCTATAAAGTAACCATGCATTGTTCACACAAACATCCAATATTTGAGAGAATATTCCGAAATACCATCGATGAGTTTTCATTTCTGTACGATAAAGTGATACCAACATATCAGATAAATCAACGCCTCCCATGTGATGATTATACTCTTTCACCATTCTAGGACAAGAGACTGGCACTTTTTTTTTCTCTTTTTTGCTATAGCGTTTTACTTCGTCTACTGGTTGTGAGCCACAGTAGGAACTAAGTAAAGTAACACATTTATTATCCAACCATTTGACAGCTGTAATTCTTTTATTATTATCTGATTTTTGGTCATAAGTGCCTCTAGGTTTTTTTTTCATCAATTTATCGGAAATCAATGGACATTTTCGTAATCTGTTCTGCATAACAGTACCAGTGGCTAAAATACCATATTTCTGTCTGAGATAGTAGTACAATTCCACAGAAGTGAACCAATTATCAGTGTATACGACACTCATCGACTTTTCTGGGATAGTGTTACACAGAGAGACCACTACTTTTTGGCCTATACCAAAATATTTTTGCTCCCACTCTGTAAAGTTATACCCGTGGAAAGTGGTTTCACCACCATATGGTAGGAAATCATAAACGATCCCACTCACTCCTGAACGAACGAAAAACTTGAACCCCCACTTTTTTGGTTTATTTTTGATATATTGACGCCGACTTCCAGCCTTTGTACCTTTATAAGGTATCATCATTTCATCAATTGAAAAACGTGTTTCGTGAGGTATACCTAGGCAATTTTTTCTAACTATTTCCAAAAGAGGCCGAATTTTATAAAATCGATCCATTGCATACAGTTCACCTTGTTCATTATCTACAAAATGTATATTACTTCTTAAAATTTCATACCTCTTTAGGGTCATAATATTTGCAATTTTTGCATAGCGAAATTTTTCAGACCAATAATCACGATAAGCAGGCATTTTGACTATTCCCATAATTAACTCGATACCAATAAATGCCTGAATCTCTTCTACACTTGTATTGATCGATTTTGAAGTTTTTTGAACACTGTACAAATTTGTTTGCTCTACTATCAATTTTAAACAAGATTCGTCAAAAAATAAGCTAAACCATTGCAAGGGAGTAAACTCACCCAATGTAGTCAGAGGTCTATCTTCAATTTCAATTTCTCCCCAAAAATCTTCTTTTTTCCAGTTAACCAACATTTGCTTTTTTTGTATTGGCCTCACTTTTTTAATCAACACTTTGGCATTTGAATCTCGTTTTGACCTTGAACTATGAGAGATTTGACGTGTTCTCATTCGAGTAGATGTAGGTTGAATTTGGTGTTTTTTTCTTTGAATTTTTTGAGGTAACGATGAGTTTACAGTCACTGGAGTTTCAGTTGAAGTTTGATCTGACTGAGAATTTTCTTGAGTTTGAGGCGTAGGAACAGAATTATCGGTGGTGGGAAGCGGAGGAAGATTTTTTTCAAATTCTAATTCTTGATTTTTTTTTAAGCTTGGCGTGTTTTTCTATAATATTCTTGAGTCGGTGGTTTCAAGTTTGTCGTTTTTGGAACTACAGCTTTGTTCAGAAAAGTGCAAGTGTTTACAGTACCTTCTGATTCTTTTGCAGTTGATAATGCACTATTCACTTGAGTAGGTTCTGATTCATTTGTTGAATGGACCATAGAAGCTAATGAAGAAGAGCAGCATGGCTCATCTCCATAAATTTGCAATCGTGTAGCAAATGAAAGTGGTTTTTTTGTGAGTAAATTATCAGAATTTTTTGGAGTTTCGATGGCGATTGATTTGAATGGTGTTCGTTTAATTGGCGTAACTTCAATAATCATAGGTTCTTTATCATATCGTTCATCTAAAAATAAATGGAAAAATTGGTACCTAATTGATAATAAAAAAAATCGACACGATGTGTCAATTATAAATTTCACACATATAGGTAAAGCTTTTTACCTGATGATGAATCATCCAACTCATCTAAGAGTTCCATCATAGCAGAATCAACGGATGGAGCATCTGATTCGCACTCCGAAGAATCACTTCGAATTTCTTTTTCTTCATCAGCCGAAAAATCGTCAATTTCTGAATCCGAGGGGGGTATAACCACGGCATTTAGAATTTTTTGGGCGCGATTCAAGGGACGAGTAAAATTTTTCAACTTCATTTTCACAACACGGATAATACACTACCTACACATTCACGATTACATAGGCGACAAAGTGCGAGATTTTTATAAAAAGACTCCAAACTATGTCCACCTCGAATTTAATGAGTTTATTCCAGTCCATAACTTCTCAGAAAGAAATAAACCACGGCTGATTAAATGTGCGTCACCGTTCGCAACGTTCGCTATAGCGAACATATTTTTCACATGGTATTTTGCTGCTCCGTTCGCGATGTCCGTCATAGCGAACATCCAACTTTGAGGTGCTTGTGAGGTAACTCATAAGGATAAATCGGAAATGTGATACTTTTATCGGGAAGAAGGAACCTTTATTTATACAAATTATGAAAATTGCTCAACAAAACCTTTTTTTTTCGTAAATTTTTTCAAGAATAAAAAAATCAGTTTTGTGAAATCAGGAAATTGAAAAAAAAGTTGAGATTTTGGGAATCATAAGTTCACGAAAAGTTTGTATATCTTCGTAAATTTTGGATATGATGTATCTAAAGCATTGCTTTAAATGATCCTTCAAAAAAAAATCGACTACCTTCGCCCCAAAAAATTAGAAAAATTTTCAAAGTCTATGTCCGCTATACCGGACGCTGCGACATTAAGGGTTAAGTTGATATATTGCCCTAGCGATTGCTGTAGTACTCACATCAGTGTAAATATAAAAATCTTTTGAATAATCAGGAAATGCCTGTTCCATTGCTTCTATTAAGGTGTTTTTTTATGATCGGAATGCTGCGGTATGTGCTTCAGTCCAGATATAAGGAACTTTCTTGATCAAAATCTCGTGAAGCACCTTATCAATGACTGTGAATCTTGGGATGTGACCCAGATAGTAATTCAGCATGCCTAAGAACCTCTGTAATGCTTTCTTGTCTCAGGGAATGGGGATGGCATGAATCAGAGAGACACTTTCAAAGAATCAACAGTTCTAAATGGACAGCGTGTGAACTTCTAAGCTCTTCCTTTGTACCAGATGGTGGTGTACTCTTGGCTCAGTGAAGGATCAACCTTCTAGCGAGTGGCGGAAATATTTGATTGCCTTATAAATTGCTAACAACATCGTATGTGCTATAATTCATCTCAGTTTTGGACAATTTTGATGAGAAAAATGTGAGAGGCTCTTGAATATTATTACGAATTTGGCGGAGAGTTGCTCCAATTGTGATTTCTGACACATCAGTTGTGAGAGTCAACAGAAGGTCAGGATGCGAATGAACAAGTAAGGTTACATTGCAAAGTTCTTCCTTAACTTTGTCAAACGCTTCCTCTGCAGGAGTGGTCCATTTAACCAGAGTTTTGTCCCACTTTTTGTTTGAGGTGATTACGGCATTCAGAATGGCTTGAGAGTGAGCTGCTTTGGGAATGCACCTTCAATAAAAATTAATCATTCTGAGAAAACATCGAAGCTCTTTGATTGTTTTTGGTTTGGATAATGAAGAAATTGAGGAAACCCTTTCAGGCAGCTGGGTGAGACCAGTGCTGTTGATCAGGTAACTGAGAAACAGTACTTTGTCTTTGGTGTACCAAAACTTTTTCAACGTTCAATGTGAGACCTGCCTGGTGTACTTTTTTTTATGACAGCGAGGATGTGCTGTTTATGTTCCTCTTTGCTGGAGAAGGTGATAAGGATATTATTGCGGTATGTGTATCCAAAATCAAATTCGCAAAGCAACTTGTCAATGAATCTCTGAAAAGTAGAGGCTGTGTTACTTAACCTGAAAGGTGTGAAAAGAAACTTGAAAAGGCAGAAAGGAGTTATAACGGTAGTTTTTTCAATATCTTCGGGTACAGCCTGAATTTGATAATAGGCTCCAACTATATCGAGTTTTGTGAATTTGCGTTTCCCTGCAAGTAAGTACTTAGTTGAAATCCAGAATATTTGGTACTGGGTAACAATCGGGTTTCATCTGAGCATTTAATTTTCAATAGTCACCACAGCTATACCAACATTACCTCCGACAGATTTTACATTTATTGGTTCATCGTAGTCCATGTAATCGAGTAGCGAATGTCTATTACCAGTAATATGAGAATTTGCACATGTATTGACGTATACGCACAAGTTATTTGCGAAAAATTCCTTGTGGACGCAAAACTCACCTTTGTTCTTTTTGCATTGAGCACGCTCATGACCGTAGCTAAAACATTTAAAGGGCAATTTTGCGAGTCGTGGAAATATTCTGAGCATTTCTTGCATTGCACCTTCCTCTTCTCTTCTGCAGACATTGATTTAATTTTGACAGTCGAGTTGCAGAATATTTTTCGGATAACGTTTTCGGCTGCTTTTCGGTGGCAACACTGGTCGTGGGTTGTTCTGGTTTTGGTTTCTTGAAGGTCGAGTAGGTAGCGCAGATAGGTTTGGAAAATTTTTGTTTTGTCGAGGTATTGGATAATGGATTTATTCCCACGGAAATTGAAGCTCTGAGATATTGCAGACATCATTTATTACTAAGCTTATTGATGATTGCCGCTACCAAAGTGTGTTCTAGTTTCCTGCCTAATCTTTCTCCTCAGAGAATTTGCAGGGAGTTGTGCACTTGGTAGCGGACTTACCAAATTGGTGATGGTACCAATAGATGTCTTTGTCTTGAGGCTGCGACTCAGAACGAGATTGGGATCGTGATCGGGGCTGCAAATTTGATCTGGTCGGCGAATGGGAACGATGGCTGCAGAAACAAGAGCCGTGGCTAGACTGTTGAATACTTTCAACTTTGGCTCTGAGGTCGGTGGCTTTGGTTGTCTGTTTACAGATTCTGCCACTACTTTCATGGTGTTCTGGAGAGTGATCTCGAATTCCGATGCTTTGCTCACATCTGATATGTGTGGAGGTGTGCCGGTGTACTCCATCGATTTGTCTGATGATTTGGCCGCCTTTTGGAGCTCCGTAACTCCCGCAAATGATAGTCTGATCAGCATATCTTCTTTTTTTTTAAGATAAAATTTAGAAAAATTAATTTAGTGTTGTAGGTCTTTCTACTCTAAGTAAAATATCAAGTTGCGATTCCAGAACAGGAAAACTACTTATAGTTGGCCAAAAAAAATATTTATTATATGAAGTAGGAGATAATAAATGTGAAAAATTGTGTTTCAATCGATCATTCATGTCTCCAATGTGGGTGATCTTGTGATCATAGTTGCTGAGGTTCATATCAAAGATTTTTCCGAGTTTTCTAGAGGGCCCCACTTCCAATTGATTTGAGAATTCGAAAAAAGGGGAAATGTTCTGGGGGGAGGTCATGGGGGGGGGGTAATTTTGAAATTTCAGAACTGTGCCAAAATTTGAATTCGCCAAATGAGTGTCAATTACTTACAAGCAACTTACCGATTTTCGTTACATTAAAACTAGTATTTTTCTTCACGCTAGAAATACTAAGGTCTACACAAATTTCGTCGTGTAAAATATCAACATTCACCATGTGACTGGTCGCACCAGAATCTAACACAAATTTAATAACCTGTTCATCACCCACGCCATCACAAGAACCAACCCCAGTCATCAAAGCAGACAACAGTGCCTTTGGCTTAGGTTTTCTGTCAGACGAGTTTACATGATCACAAAATTTATCGTAGTCTTTACCAATATAACCTACATTATTACATCAAAAGCATTTAATAGAATCTTTATTACCTTTAGTATTGCTTTCGTTACTACCTCGCGAATTATTACTGGTATTTTTATCGCCTGATGTATTATTTCTATTATAGCTACCATTTACAACAAAATATAAAAACGAACATCAAACGACTTAAACGACAACAGTAACAATACCACTATGAGATAATTCTTATATAGAGCCCTCCTAATCACATAGCTTAGATTTGTGTTTCATCACTTTCATCCTCACAACTGCCACATGTGCATGGGCAGCGGCAACGATTTCTATCATTTTGATCCGCGTCTGCGTACGTATTTTCCTTTTGTAGGTTTTCTTGCATAACTTTCATCCTTTCTAGCAGGTCTTTTTGGTATTTAATCATGGATTTCTGCATTCGTACAACCCATATAATTATGGAGCCAGTTACAAAGCACGCAATAAGGATCCCAATTACTGTAGCAATGACGTATGGTTTGTAGTGTAGAATTACCAAACAGGTTTCTTTGACAATGCGTAACACGTTAAGAAAGTTGGCTGAATTTCTGTTAACGAAATTGGCTGCTTCAGACACTATTTTTGTCATGTTCCCAACCAGGGGCGTCCACAGACATATTTTACCGGGCAAATGCCCGGTAAAATTTGGGGTGGTGGTATAGGCGAGTAGGGGGTGGTGGATGGGTTGGTGGTGGGTGGTTGAGGTGGTGGTTATGAAAGTTTGAAAGTTCGTTGAAAAATAAAAAGAAACGGAAATAAAAATTATTAGAGGTAGGTATAGATACGTAAGGTACCTAATATGCAGTTGTTGCTTATTTTTACCGTCCTTCTAATCGCATTGTAGCAATTAGATTTTTGATTGAGATGTAGATCTAGGTATACCTACTTAGATGATTATTGATTTATACTTATTACCTGAGTTGAGAGGTGTCGGATGGTAAAAATGAATGAAAATTGAAAAGTTTGCGAAAGAAATTAAAAAGGCAAAAAAATTATTACAGATACAGATACCTAACATGGATTTGTTTCTTCATCCTTACTACCTATCCTTTTAATCGTATTTTATGTAACAAGTAAATTTCAGATTGAGATGTACCTAGGTGTAGATGGTGATTGATTTATAAATATGTATCACTGCACAAATGAAATCGTATGTGATGATGCATCATATGAAATGGGATTTCGGTTGGTCGGCCCTAGGCCAGTAACGTGCCGATATCAGAATATTGCGAGGGCAGAACCTTAAAATTTCCGACTCGTTTTCAATTAATTCCTCAGATCTAATCCTTACTTTATTACTAAAAACTATCAGGCGACAACTCAAAAACTTTTCTATACTTTTTTCTATTTACTAACTAGTGTAGTAAGTAGGTTGTTCTTTTAGTAAATCAATTTTTGAAAAAATTTTGGGAAATGAACTTTGAACATATTTTTCAGAGAAATAAATTTTGGATTTCTTTTCAGGATTTGAAAATTGAACTGGGAAGATTTTAAAAATTATTACCTACATTTAAATTTTCACACTGCAAAATTTTTATTGAAAAAATAACTTTCAAAATTTTCAAAAACTACCGGGGTTCACTATTTAAAAAAAAATTAGAATCGGTTATGGATTTATTAGACGTTTTTTGAAAAATTGATTTTAACAGAATTTGATTGTGATTTTCAAGTACATACATATAGTTTTAATAATTTACATGTAGGTATCAGAGACGAAACAATGGGGTGTGTAGGGAGTGGTTCAGCCTTACTCATATTTTCTCAAAAAGTTGGTAAATCACGTTGTAAATCGGTAAATTTTGTTGTAATTTGGCAAATTTTCTTTTGAAATCGGCAAATTTTAATGGGAACTGACATACTGAGGAAGTTCAAAAATTTTGCTGAAAATCGAAAATTTTTGAAAAGGTGTCGATTTAAAATTTAATTTGTTGACTTTTTCAGAAAATTTGCCGGGAAAATTTGCAGATTTACATCAAAATTTGACGACTTTTTTTAGTCATTTTCTCATTAGGTCGAAAAATTTTGAAAAATTACAAATATTTACCACGTACTTAGTAAAATAAAACACAAAAAAGTACGAAATTTCGTTAAAAAAACATTGAAGAGCACAAAATTTTTATTCCAAAGTTATAGAATTTTTTCAAACAACAAACCATTAAAAAACGAATTATTTTCTTTCTGAAAATCATCAATTTTTCAAATCTTATCCCTCGCTTCGCTCGGGCGTATAAGTTTTGATATATATAAGTATGTCAGGGATAGGAGTTGAGGATTTCGCATCCCTTTCAATGCTAAAATATTGATTTAAAAAAATGAAAAAATGTCAAATTTTGGATACATTTTTCTTGAAAAATTTTCGCCCTCGCTTCGCTCGGGCTCAGTACATTTACACAATTCGTTTTCAAAATTATGGTATGAACAATCTTTCCTTGCAGCCCAGATAATTGAATGTTTTCAAGTGAAAACAATTTACCTATATGCACTTTTTATTTATCATAAGACTTAGTGACAATCTCGAATCGAATTTTCAAAGTTTAAAAATTTTTTTCAAAGGAGAGGAGCACAATAAAGAATATCGTGTTTTTTGGAGATGAAAAAAATAACATGAAAAAAGCACGAAATATGAATAAAAAATTGCAGTTTCTGGATGCATTTTTCTTCAAAAATTTTCGCCCTCGCTTCGCTTGGACTCGATAAATTTACACAATTTGTTTTCTAATCAAGGGTCTTTGTGGCAATCTCAAAAAGAATTTTCAATTTTTTTTGATTTTTTAAAACATTAATTTTTTTAAAAACTATGAGTCGGCAAATTTCTTCTTTTTAAATTACATTGGTCGACAATTTTTTTTCACCCCCTCCCCAGGATTTTTGCCCAAATTTGGTCTCTAGTAGGTACTTCATCGTTTCTAGTTTTTCTCAAAATTGATTTTCAAATATATTTTAATTTGATTTTTCTATTTTGTTCAGTGAAATCATTGTTAAAACTCAAAATATTGCAAAAATTTAACTCCCGTAAAAAAATCCAGTATTTTGACACCCATATTGCTTTTTTTGCTCTCATCAGTGAGGGGTGGTGGTGGGTGGGTGGCTAAAATTCCAAAAAATGCCCGGTAAAGTTCAAGCTCTCTGCACGCCCCTGTTTCCAACGTCAGTTTATTCAAAAAAAAAGCATTGACGCACTTTTTCCTTTGGCTGCCAAATTGTTCCAGAGGTTTCCTTCGTTTTCGTAGGTACTCAAGACGGTTGTATCTGAAAACTCTTCATTATCCAACATCGCTATGAAGTTTAAATGAAAAATTGGTATTACCACACAAAATTTTAAATATTTATACATTCTAACTGTCAATACCTAAAAATTTTGGATATGGTGTTCTTTTAACAATGTACTTACTTCAAATTGATTTTTGTGTTGGCTCAAAAATTTACTTGAAGTTTGGATTGTTTCCTTGTTAGATATGATATGAGGCAAAATTTTTCAATCAGCTCATGAAGATGACTTACAAATTTCACCTGTGCAGCCAATAGCTGTTCGTTTTGACTTTTACTGTTTTGGTGGTTTCGGCTGTTCGGCTAAAACAAACACGGAGCCACCACTGCCACCGGCACCTTCAATTGGAATCTGAACTTCCTCATCCTCTATCACCTCAACAATTTGTACGTTTTCATAATATTCATTTTCGCTATCCATGGTAAACGTATTAGAGAATAAAATTCAAATAATTTCAAACAACATAAGAATGCATTTATTTTTATCAAGGCGGGAATACAGGTGCAATAACTGATAACAATACACAGCGTAGCTGTATGGTCCAAAAAATGAGAGTTCAGCTACGCTATGTTTTGAAACGTAGCGTAGCCGTAGTGTGTGACGGGCGTCAGTAGTAATAGATTCACATAGGTATTTGCTGGTAGTATATTACAAAAAGCAGAATTTTATCAATTTTTTAAT
Source organism: Pseudococcus viburni (assembly GCA_033439095.1). Taxonomy (NCBI): domain Eukaryota; kingdom Metazoa; phylum Arthropoda; class Insecta; order Hemiptera; family Pseudococcidae; genus Pseudococcus; species Pseudococcus viburni. The sequence continues at coordinate 484,300 of JAVBJF010000255.1, forward strand.
AAAAACCTGATCAACCATTTTCCGTTAACGCAATCGAGATGCGCCAGCACTGGTTCCAGTGCTTGACGCCCCCGATCCGTGACATCAAAAGATCCATTAGCGGTGGCCAGGTGGACTTTACATTCCTCTTCTAATGGTTTTGGATCAAGTTTGTAACTGGGGCATAACGCGACATTTGCTCTTCCTACATACTTCTCAACCCAGAGACCCTTAGTGTCCCATCCAGCTATATCACCATCCTCGTATCTAGCATGAAGCCTACAGTATCTTTGAATAGCCACGTAATCCCATGGTCCAGAATGATGTTTCACATTATATCTGTCGTATGTTTCCACTGGGTTGGTCTCAGGAAAGTAGATACTTCCGACCTGGTGATGTACGTGAACTCTCTCCACTCCTAATTCGACGGCAGCGGCACTGCCATCCAGCCATGATAGTAACACCAGGCCAACCACAATGCCCCAGGCATCAGCATTTCCTTGGCTCCTCCCACTTTGTTGGCATAAAACAAGGCGACGATGGATATGATGTGAGTCCAAGTCAACTTGACTACGCCAAAGCATACAAAAGCAAGACTGTAAACAACCTCGCTTTTTAAATGATGCAGAATCGTTATCAAGAAGGAACCTTTTCACTATAAAATCTTCCTTTCGCCTAAAATACTAGCTCGTTGATACAAAATTATCACTATAAATATGTTAAAAACCCCAGTAATTTTCCAACTTTAGTAGGAAAAAAAGAGAATAGTACAAGGGATGTTTCCATTATTTACAGGAAGTTGGAAAACTACTGCTTAACCTTAATGGACGTGTCAGAGAATACCATCGATGATTATATTCTGGCTGTGGACAGCTGCGACATCGTCGTCGAACGAAACGACGATGAAGAAAACCCGTTCAACCAAACTGAGGCTGTGACAGGGATACCCGTCAACGACGACGAATCTTACCTATGCACCACCTGCGGCAAAAAATTCGCCTCCATCGAAGATCTAGCCAAGCACAACGTATTCCTCCACAACGTCGGAAGGATCAGTTACCCTTGTGAATTATGCGATCGCAAATTCAAAGCGAAGAATAAGCTTAGTCAGCATATTCACGTCGATCATCGATCATCCGAGGCAAAAGACTCATCCGAGGCAAAAGATCCGATCGTACGTTCGACAGATGGTAAATTCGAATGCCCTATTTGCTTTAAAGTATTTTGTCGTAAATTAAACGCCAATCAGCATTTTATGTCCCATGTGGCCGAAAAAAACCTTCAGTGTGATCAATGCAGATTCCGTTGCCACACACAGGCTCAGCTAGACGTTCATAAGAAAAAACACGAGAAACGATTCTGCTGCGAAATATGCAGCAAGATGTTCGCGTACAAGTTCCAGCTCGATATTCATGTCCAAGGAGTGCATTATAATTTAAGACCATTCTCGTGTAAATTATGTGGCAAAACGTTCAAAACTAGGTATAATTTCGGGTCGCATATGGCTCAGCATAAGGATATACGTAACTTCAAATGCCCTTATTGCGATCGAAGGTGTCGCAAAAGCTATGATTTGAGGATACACATTCGAACCCATACCGGTGAGAAACCGTTTCAGTGTAGGCATTGTCAACGAGCTTATAGTCAGAACGGAGATAGAATGAAACATGAGAAACATTGCGCTTTGAAGGCCGGTGGTTCTCAGAGTACGTCAGTTGAGAAACCTGAGAAACGTGGACAGACTAAATTAAATTCTATTCAAGTTTTAGAAGTGGATAGGTATCCGGATAATGAAATTATTGAGTTGGCTGGTAGTAAGGAACAAGTTAGGAGTGAGTTTTGAGGTTTTATCGAAGAGAAATCTTCTTGATGAATTGAATACTGGTATGAGACGACCATTCGTCGGCTAAATGCGAAAAGGTTCCTCATTCAAAAATGAAAATTTTGGAGGGGAGGGAAAAGAATATTTCATCTCCTTTATTCTATAAATACTTGGTTCATTGGTAGTGCGGGCTGGAAACATTCGATGCAAAATTTATTCAAGATCAATGTCATCAACTCAACAATCACAAAAAGTAATGAAATTGAGAATTTATTATATTGAAATAACTGAAGGGAAATGTAGGAGGAACCTTTTCGCACTACAAAAAAATGTAACAATATAAAACGAGGAACCTTTTTGTACCACAAAAAAAATGAGAAACGTCAAAGTTTTGGTAACTATAAAAATGGTAAAAACGTAATATTTCCTAATTAATAAAGATTCAACTTCAAAATTTACATGGTTCAACGAATTGATGTATAATGTATCCTGTGCATCCCATTCAATTCAAAGTTAACGTCTTTTCAACCAAAAAATTATGACTTCAAGAATAAAACAATATATTATCGTAACTAAGATTAGCGAGAATGTTTATAAAAAACCTTAAAAGAATAAAATTTTGTATTTCTATATTAATCATCGGAATCCGATTCGATTTCTTCATATTCTACTATTTCGTACTCATCGTCATCATTTGTCACAGTCTCATCTTCCTCTTGGTCATGCAATAAAGTAACACATTTTTCCTAAAAGTCGTATATTTTTTTTGTACGGAAAAGTTACAAAAAGCACACATTTCGAAAGTTTGATAGATTATAAAACAATTTCTGACAGAATGAAGAAGATAAAACAGGGGTGTGATACGCCATAAAACAATTTTTGACATTAGTCAAGATCAATGCGACTTTACATTTATAGTGTAGGCGAATTAGCGCTAGTTTTAAGAAAAAAAAACACATTTTTAGCTAGCCAAGATTTTATCGCCAAAAACTGTCGAGGGTGGTCCCCTGACTAGCCTCTAAAAAGTCCGCACCCCCTAGACCACGTGCTAAATTTTTTATGGAGGCTCCACCTAGAGAGGTGCGCCGAGGTAAAATTGGCGGTGGAGGCGAGCTTCCAAAATCTTATTTTGTAAAATATCATATTTTCCATGAAAAAAAATTAGGTAATTTTTTTTGTAATCTACATCTAATTACTTATGGTATAGAATGATGTATTTGGTTGGCACTTTCCCCAAGTATAATTTCTTCCCAGTACATTACGTTAAAGAAAAATTGTACTAGTCGGGCAAGATGCAAATTAAAAATGGAGCAGAATGAAAACATTGTTTTAAAATTTTATATTTTGCTGGGCAATTAGGTAATTCGTAATTGTTGAAATTCCAAAAATTCGCCAAAATTCAAGAAATGAACTGTAGCATTTGAAATTTTGGTTACGGAATACTTTTTGATGTATGGAAACGTAGGACAGATCATTCCTGAAATTCGTATTTTCTTGTTTAAATCTTTTATATTTTTATGGCAGAAACTTTTTCGATTTGAATTGAAAGTATGTCAACAGATTCTACATTGTATTTCAAAACATCCCTGAAATTATGGATGTATTTCGAATTCTTTTATGGATATACTTTCGATTTATTTCGATTATTGGTAGTCAGTTTCATTTCATCAAAATGGACCAAATTGAAATTATTACGAAATTTGAAGAAAGGAAATCATTAATAGAAATAATACATGTTTAATATATACGATTTCACCAATTGACGTATCTAGTATAGTCGAATTACTGCATCCGTTCGCTCAGAATGTAAAAAGCAATTTGACGACTGATTCTTAATCTAGAATGTATTTAGAAAAAAATAAGCTTGGGTGCCATTTTTTCTAGCCCCTCCTCTTCCGAGGGTCCACCCCCCTTTCTTGAAAATGCGTGTATCTCCCCTATTATTGGTTATTCAAAAAAATGTTTCAAGTAAAAGTTCTTTATTGAAGACTTCTCTACATTTTTGGTTATTACAAAAATTTCATTTGGAGCAACCCTTACGCCCCAAATTTCAAAAGTTTTTCTCATTTATTATAAGAAATATCGAAAATAGCGCAAAATGTGCAATAACAAGTATTCAGAATAAAATTTTACATCTAGAAAGTTCATCGCAATACCCCCACCCCTCAATCCCAAGGATCCACCCCCTCCCCCTTTTACAAAAATTTTATTTTGTCCAATGGCAAAGTGCGTTTTTTTGCCATAAATGGAGAATTATGCGAGAGACATGAAGTTTTGTACGGTGAACAAGGATACCATGAGAAATTTTTCGAGCCTGGGAGGCCATTGCCAAACCCCATAGGAGAGGCAGGGAAGGTTCAGCCCCTTCCCCATTTTACGTAATTAGGCTACCGGATATTTGTTGGTGTCAATTCTGTATCATTGAATCCCGCTAAAATCAAAAATGTCATTACTGTCAAGATTCGAGGAAAAGAAGCCCCTCAAATTTGAAATTTTTCTACACAAATTTTCGTATTTTTCCTCAAAAATACTTGAAAAATACATTTTTTCAACTTCCTGGGTCCAAGTTTGCTGAAATTATACCATTTTTTCACATTTTTATGCATAAATCACTAATACGAGATAATATTCATCGGTCAAAGTTTTTAAAACGATTTCTCAATACTACAGGTCGAAAGCAATAAACACAGATCCTGAGACACTCCACAAACCATCTCTGGAGGGGGATAGAGGGTCATTTTTGACTAGTATTTTGTACAATTTTGATTACTTTGAAATTGAAATTGTAGTTTATTGCCTTTTTTTATCACGTAATCGAGAAGTAAATCACTCGCGTGGAAGGGTGGAGGGGTGACTACATCGACGAAAGTGAAAGGTAATATTTTAACAAACTCGGAACGCATATTCAAATCAATGTTTTCGAAGTAAATAGCTGATTCCATTTCGATTTTGCAATTAAAACTAGTGGATGAGAAAGGATGAACCTATGTAAGAGAGGGGGTAATATTTCAACAAAAAAAAAATTATTGACATACATGTTGAGATTTTGGTTGAACGAAGTTGAAAAAAAAAGTAGTTTTTAAGCATTTTTGAGGAAAAATTCGAAAATTTGAGTAGAAAAATTTCAAATTTGAGGTGCTTCTTTTCCTCAAATCTTGACAGTAATGACATTTTTGATATTAGCTGGATTCAATGATACAGAAATGACACCAAAAAAGATCAGATAGCCCAATTACGTAAAATGGAAAAGAGGGCTGAACCTTCCCTGCCTCTTCTATGGGGTTTGGGAATGGCCTCCCAGGCTCGAAAAATTTCTCATGGTACCTATCCTTGTTCACCGTACGAAAATTCATGCCTCTCGCATAATTTTCCATTTATGGTAAAAAAACGCACTTTGCCATTGGACAAAATAGATTTTTTGGAAAAGGGGAGGGGGTGGATCCTTGGGATTGAGGGGTGGGGTATTGCGATGAACTTTCTAGATGTAAAATTTTATTCTGAATACTTGTTGTTATTACACATTTCGCGCTATCTTCGATATTTCTTACAATTAATGAGAAAAACTCGATTTTGAGTATTTCTGAAAGTACATTTTTGAAATTTGGGGCCTAAAGGTTGCTCCAAATGAAATTTTTATAATAACCAAAAATGTAGAGAAGTTTTCAATAAAGAACTTTTACTTGAAACATTTTTTTGAATAACCAATAATAGGGGAGATACACACATTTTCAAGAAAGGGGGTGGGCCCTCGGAAGGGGAGGGCCTGGAAAAAACGGCACCCAAGCTTATTTTTTTCTAAATATGTACATTCTAGATTAAGAATCAGTCGTCAAAGTGCTTTTTACATTTGGTGCGAGCGGAAGCCTTTTTTTGCAGTAATTCGACTATACTAATCATTCAGTTATTTCTTCGACTAATATGTTTTTTACAACAGCTTCAGATTGAAAAAGATTTGAAGGTATGACTCTACTAAATAACAATGGGAAAAATGAAAATTTTACTTTAAAATAGAAAAATAGTTGTCATAAAATACATTTTAATAACAAAAGATCCTTCTGGAATTCTCCACGTTTATAATTCACTTCGATAAGAGGTTTATCTTTCTCTTTTTTACGTTACAATTTACATTTACCACGTGACGATTTCACCAATTGACGTATCATTCAGTTATTTCTTCGACTAATATGTTTTTACAACAGCTTGGGTTCCAATGATAGTATTTAAGGGACCCGTGTGAGTGTTCTCCAAGCCCTTTGACGGATGTTTATCAAGACATAAAAAACTACATGAAAAACATTTTAAAATTATAATAAGATATTAAAAATTACATTAAATTCATATTAAATAATGAAATAATAACATATTTTAAACTACCTATTTAAAATGTATTAATTCAATGCTTAACATAATTTTTAAATAATTGCTTCATTTTTATGGCATAGTTGTCCTATGTTTTTTTCTCTACATGATTCGCGTCTAGCCAAGTTTCATCTGTGTAATAAATTTTTCTTCCTTCTGCTCTGAATTTTCTGATCGATTCGATAAATTCTTGTCGCCAATTATGAGATCCATTCTTTCAGTTTTTAAAACATCTCTTTCTCTTTTTTAAAAAAACAGATCCCAAGCTCTTTAATATTTTGCGCACAGCAGTTCTTTCAAGGTTTGGTTAATTTTCATCAGAATTCATGGATTCTATAATTTTTCCAAGTGTTGGAATCTCCCGTGAACTTTTTTTCTATTACTGTCTCTTTCTGAATTACTCAATTTGGCGAACGTTGTTTTTTGTCTGCGCCTCTGAATGATTTATTATTCACTACAGTACTGTAAGTGTTGATTTACAAATGTCTGATGCAAAACGAATCGAGCCACTTTCTCCCAGTGCATCGGTCTTTCGAATTAAATTTATTTTTGAATCCACCTTTTTGAATGGTGGCACTCAGTGTCGAGTTTTAGTGCCAGTTGATACTCTGGTCATGTTTTGGATCTTCAGTAGTCCCACCGAGTTCTTGAGCTGCAGTATCGTGAGCTGCAATATCCTTAGCTGTAGACTCCACAGTTTCTTGCCTCTCTTCCGCTTCTGCATCTGTTACAGGGATCCTAGTAGTTTTTTCGAGTCTACGTATTTTATTTGGGACATTGCATCCTTCACTGATACTCTGTTTCTTCTGCTGACGACTGCTACCGTAGAGTAAAAATTTTTCACCCCCCCCCCTCAATTTGGCAAAAAGGAGACTCTTTTCCGGAAATTAGGCCCATAGCCTTAGAGCGATTCTGGCGGTACAACTTTTGTAGCCTAGCGGCCTCAGCCGCGTCGTACTGCGGTTGGTTGTTTCGCTGCGCGCGTGGTCGGTTATGATTGCGGGGAGGTCGAGGGTCGGCAGCGCCGCGTCCACGTTCTTCAGCGGGCTGCTGAGACTAATTTTCTGTTTGAATGGTGATAAGGGGTGATTTCCGGTGTAGCTGTTGAGAAATTTGGGCGCTGTGAGGGTTGACGACGAATTTCGGGGTATTTATTGTATATGGAGATGGGGACAGATTTGGTTAAGGTGGCGGCGACGGTTCCACTGGGCCTGCGGTGTACGTGGCAGGATCATCTTGGTACAATTAAGTGGATGGAGTCTGCTGGTGTTCCGGCGATACTTGCAGTTCGCGAGGGTATCCAGCACCGGAGATATTCGGTCAGGTGCGCTGTTGCGCAAAGGGATGATTCGCACTTCAATCTGGAAATCATTCGCGAGAGATCACTTTTAGCTTAGTCGACCGGGCACACTATTACGCGAAGGGACTTACTCTATGCTACTACGTTTTTGCTCATCACTGAAGTATTTTAAAATTTCAGTGATTGCGACGTGAACATGGATTATGTCATTGGGCTCCAAAATTTCTGAAAAAGTACACGTAATACAAAATAACTCAAAAAAATAATAATAAAACATTGTTTCCTAAAATGAACATTTTTCCAGACTAAGATAATTTTTCAAATTGAATAATTTTTCTCCAAACTGGAAAATTTTTTCCTAAAATGAGTTTTGTTTTAAAAAATTAGGACAATTTAAAAAAAAAAAGACAGTTTTCCCATCAAAATATACGGATTCTTCAAAAATTGGATAATTTTTTTCTAAATGAAGTGGGAAGATGAACTTATCCGAAACCATGAGCAAAAACAATTTTTATATTGTGTAGATCATTTTTTACAAATTGGCGTTATTGTAGGTACAGACAAAAAAAATTGAAACGGGATTTTAAATTTAATAAATATATACGCAAAACCAATTTTAAAAAATAAATTGAATTTAATTTAAATAGGTAATAATAATAATAATAATAATAATAATAATTAAGGATAAGAGAAAAATAAAGACAGAAAATTAAACACTGAAAAAAATGAGAAATGAGAAATAAATATAAAGTGTTGAAAAAAAATGATAAATTTTATCAAAAAAGAGATAAATTTTATCCAAAAATGATAAAGGGTACCCCCGGTTAAGATAGGTGAATCGGCCTAAGAGCTACTTTTTGAAATTGACCATCAGACATTGTTAGGGACCCCAAAAAATAATTTTAGGCCGTATTTTCAACCTTCCACCTCACTCCCCTTCACCCCCACCCCCCAAAATGTCGAATTTTCGTCAAAAAATCCTATCTCGGAACCTAATGAACCAAAAATTCTGAAATTTATGTGGTGTATACGGGGAGTGGTGACCAACTTTTGAGAATTTTTTCAGATTTTTTTTGCACCGCCTTCTAGCCAAAATCTCACTTTGAAAACTTATAATCGCTCTAATTTCGAAACTAAAAGACATACATTTTTTCTTTTTGGCACAAATATAGTCCTACCTTGGTACAATATAATGATATTTTTTTCAGATTTTTAGCGTTGGGAGAACAGACGAAAAAATACCGGTTTCTATTCAAAAATGCTCATTTCGTCATTCACGCAACCAAAAATTTTGAAATTATTTATATGGTATGAATGGGGAAAGGTAACAAATTTTTGAGAATTTTTCAAGATTTTTTTTGCAATGCATTCCAGCCAAAACCCACCCTCAAACTTTTAAAATTGCTCCAATTCCAAAACTATAAGGCAAACATTCGTTCTACTTTTTGAAACTAACCACCACACATAATTAAGGACTCCAAAAAAATCTTAGGATGCATATTCCACCACCCATCTCACTCCGTTTCACCCCCATCCTCCCAATATTTAGTTTTGTCAAAAAATCCCATTTTGGTACCTCAATGAACCAAAATTTTGAAATTCATTTGTATTGTATATGGAGAATGGTAATTGGTAACCAACTTTGAGAATTTTTCAGATTTTTTTGCACCTCGTTTTAGTCAAAACCCCACTCAATAAATTTAAAGTCGTTGAAATTTATATGGTAAGGTATGAAAAGTGAGAGGAACAAACTTGAGAATTTTTCAGATTTTTTTGCAATGTATTCTAGTCCAAAACACACCCTTCAACTACTAAACAAAAAGAATATATAGGTATCTTTTAGTTTTGAAACTGGAACAATCCGAAGTTTAGGGTGGGGGTGGGGGTGGGGGGGTTGGACTAGAATGCACAGCAAAAAATGATTTTTTTTTTAAATTGTTGTTGGTATGAATGACGAAATGTGTATTTTTGAATAGAAAAAAGTATTTTTTCGTCTTTTCTTCCCAAGCTACAATTTTGAAAAAATTAACATAAGGTATATTTGACCGTGTCGGGTCAAAATCGACCTTACATGCGAAAACAAGTTTTCAAAATACGAACTTTTAAAATTAGCGATACGATACGGCCAGAAAGTGTTTCTTTGCTTTCATAGAATAAATTCATAATGAGCAAGAAAGCATTCTTGCTCATTATGAATTTATTTCAAACTTTGGGACTTCGGGTGAATTTCTACTCAATTTTGAGGCTTCGGAGTATAAAATTCTGGAAACAAGTGAAAATTGAAATTTTGACAACCAAGGTCGGTTCTGTCTGCCACGGTCACATATTGTACCAAAAAAAGGACCATATTTGCACCAAAAAGAAAAAATATATATATCTTTTACTTTTAAAAGTAGAGAATTTTTAAAGTTTCTAAGTGGGTGTTTGGCTAAAACGCGGTGCAAAAAATCTAAAAAGTTCTCGATGTTGATTATCATTCCCCATAAACAAAATAAATGACCTTCAAAATTTTGGTTTATTGAGGTACCAAAATGGGATTTTTTGACAAAACTAAATATTGGGAGGATGGGGGTGAAACGGAGTGAGATGGGTGGTGGAATATGCATCCTAAGATTTTTTTGGAGTCCTTAATTATGTGTGGTGGTTAGTTTCAAAAAGTAGAACGAATGTTTGCCTTATAGTTTTGGAATTGGAGCAATTTTAAAAGTTTGAGGGTGGGTTTTGGCTGGAATGCATTGCAAAAAAAATCTTGAAAAATTCTCAAAAATTTGTTACCTTTCCCCATTCATACCATATAAATAATTTCAAAATTTTTGGTTGCGTGAATGACGAAATGAGCATTTTTGAATAGAAACCGGTATTTTTTCGTCTGTTCTCCCAACGCTAAAAATCTGAAAAAAATATCATTATATTGTACCAAGGTAGGACTATATTTGTGCCAAAAAGAAAAAATGTATGTCTTTTAGTTTCGAAATTAGAGCGATTATAAGTTTTCAAAGTGGGATTTTGGCTAGAAGGCGGTGCAAAAAAAATCTGAAAAAATTCTCAAAAGTTGGTCACCACTCCCCGTATACACCACATAAATTTCAGAATTTTTGGTTCATTAGGTTCCGAGATAGGATTTTTTGACGAAAATTCGACATTTTGGGGGTGGGGGTGAAGGGGAGTGAGGTGGAAGGTTGAAAATACGGCCTAAAATTATTTTTTGGGGTCCCTAACAATGTCTGATGGTCAATTTCAAAAAGTAGCTCTTAGGCCGATTCACCTATCTTAACCGGGGGTACCCTTTCATCCAAAAATAAATAAATTTTATCCAAAATAATAATAACGGAACACCATTCACAAAATTGGCAAAATTTATTCTAAAAAATCATAATATTTATCGCGAATTTTGATAAAATTTATTGCATAAAAATGAATTTTATCCAATTTCGTGATAAATATTATTTTTCAGAATAAATTTTGCCAATTGTGAATTGTGTTCCGTTATTATTTTTTTGGATAAAATTTATTTATTTGTTTTTTCAGTGAACTGGAATTTAAACGGACAGAACCCCGATTAGGTTGTGGCAAATAAATAGGGTCTTTTTCTATAATTATTAAAAAAACTCGTAGTACTGAAAACTCTACGGTATATATCTACATCGTCGAGTCGTAATAATGACCGTTTCAAGGAAAGATTATATATTTCTTTGCAGGGCACTACCGAGAGACATTCGTATTCTAGAAGAGGATCTCATTTACGACGAATTTGTAGCCAATTCGTCTGACGAATCATTATCATCAGTTAGTATCGATTTAGAACCAATCACCTCCGATAATTTCATGTGCGATATGTGCGGCCAAATATTTCAAAAGGAAAGTGCTCTGATCACGCATGAAAAAACACATCGCCAAGATGATCCTGGTGGTGTCGAAACAGACGAAGAATACTTATTGAACGAAGACGATCTCGTTCATTCTGGCCATCATATCGAAGCTACCTCTACCAGTGATTCTGCTGAAAAGAAATCCTTACCGTATATGTGCAAAAATTCCAACGACCGATTTGAGTGCACAATTTGCCATAAATCGTTCCAGTTGAAAAGTCAAGTTCGCGAGCACTACTTTCGGCTTCATTGTGGCTGCGAACTGTTGCAGTGTTCTCAATGCAAATTCACTAGCTATTCGAAAAGTGCCTTGGATGTGCATTTGATCAAATGTCACACCAAACGATACACTTGCGAAAGATGCGGTAAAATGTTCCCTTATAAGTATCAGCTGATGACTCACATCAATGGGGTGCATTTGAATATACGTAATCATACCTGCGACTTGTGCGGTAAAAGTTTCAAGACGAGGGCGAATTTTGATACTCATATGGCTCGACATAAGGATATCCGAAATTTCCCTTGTCCTCATTGTGATCATAGAAGTAGATGTAGTCACGATTTGAATGTCCATCTACGCAAGCATACCGGTGAGAAACCTTATGTTTGTGATATATGTGGGAAAGCATTCGCTTGCAGTATAAATCGTATTAAGCATCAGAAAAATATCCATGAGCCGTCGCGAACTGAAGAATTGACTGAGATGCCAGCTCAACAATCATTTACTCGTGATAATATTCGTATTAAGTATCAAAGAATCGTACATAGTAAGTCGCAAGCTGTGGAATTGGATAGGTTACAGTTTCCAGATAATGAACTGGCAGATGAATGAAGAGAGGAAGTTTTTATGTCTAGTACAAATTTATGATCTCAGCTGGTTGATTTATTTGTCAGGCCAGGGAGGTATCCCAACCGAGAGTAGAAAATATTCCGAAAATGCATTAAAAAACAAATCCATATTCGAAATTTCAGGCAATAAAGTTCATTTTTCGAATTTCGGTGAAATTTTGTAAATTCAAAATTACCTCATGGCCTTGCAAAATATAAAAATTTTATCTAGGTAATCAACGAACGCTGAGATTGTGGTTATCCTATTTTCTCCCCCTCGAATCGATTGGAAGTGGTTTCAAGACTTTTTGGAGCCTCTAGAGGATTTTGATTTGAAAATTTTCAGCAATTGAAAACAAAGAAAAAAAATATATAAAAAGGGTCCATATGAATTTCAGCCTCTATAATCGCAAATTTCTCATGATGACTTGAGATCGATTAAAATACAATTTTCCTGGAAAAAATTTAAAAATACGCCCACAGCGCGCGTATGCATCTCTATTTTTCACATCCCAAATCAATTGGAAGCGGTTTTCAGATTATTCGGTGACTCCTGAAAATTTTGGAATTTTTTAGTGCTGCGCTGGAGAAAACCCCGTGAAAATAGTCCATATGAACTTCAGCACCTATAATCGCTAATTCCCCGCGTTTGTGATCTATTTGAACAATCAAAGCATACTTTTCCTAAATTCTAACTTTAGGTTAAGATCCCGAGATATTTTTTGGTTGAAAATTTTTCCTGGAAAAAATATGGATTTCAACTCAATGTTACGAATTTTGGAATGTTATGCTTTAATTGATCAAAAAGATCACCAATATATGTAATTCGAGATTATAGATGCTGAAGTCCATTACAGGCATCATAGCAGGTCACTTTTCTAGGGTGTTTGTCACTTTTTTCGGCTTTGGTCACTAAGTCACTTTTTTCGCATTTTTAAGCAAAAATTCAAATTTTCACGTAAAAATTGCCATTTTTCAAAAGAGTATTTCAATAATTCTATTTCTAAATTTGAAAAAATTCTGTTTTTCTAAATCAGTAAATTAATTGATTTTTTAATCAATTCCCCATTTGACAGAATAAATCAATAATTTTGACTAAAATAAATCAATCAAACAATTGAAATACCACCGATTTTCAAATAAATTCCTGATTCAAAAAGACACAGTTTTACGAAAATTACTGATTTAGATTTAGATTTAGATTTAGAGAGTAGATATAGATCATATATTAATTGTTTGTTCCAAAAATCTCGTCATTTTTCAATTTTTCTTTGCTCAAATATGTATAATTAAATTAATTATGTATACCTGCTCCCTGAAGTGCCACTAAAAAAATTAGATTTTTAGATTACCTAATTTTTTCATTGAATTTTTTCCCTCGATAACAGTTTTGAGTCATTATTCAACTTTAATCTTTTCAGTACACGAATTCATTTGAAAATATAAAATTTTAATGAGATAGACTGAGATAATTTAAGATGAAATTGAACTGAGAAGAATTGAGAAGAACTGAGACAAATTGAGACAAAATTCGGAAGAGAGAGACTTCGAAAGCTCTGAGACCAGCACCAAGCAACGAACTTTATAGAATGAATAATCTGGAATTCCAGCCAGGACTATTTGTAGTTGATGCCTACACGACTACATGATAGGCCTAAGCCTGGATGGATGACAATTGGGAGAAATAAGAATTTCATAAATTTGATTATATAAAATAAATTAATTATTAATATTCTCAATTTGACTCAATTTTATGACTATTAGAGAGCAAAAGCAGAGTTGGAAGGGACATAAAAAGGAGTCTAGTTGGATTTAAACTTAATCAAAGAGATTATATTTGAAGAAAATGTCAATAAAATGGTGGGACAATGGAAGTGTTTAATTGTACATAAAGCAAGGTGATGATAAAAGTATAAGACCAAATTTTAAATCATACCTTGAAAATTAGGGCAACCTTAATGGTTTTAAGGAACCATTTCGTGCTTCCTCATTGGTTGAAAATTCGATTAGGAACCTTTAAGGCTACCTTAACTTTTAAGGTATGATTTAAAATTCGGGCCCAAGTTTATGAGTAAGAGTATGAAAAAATGGATTAGTTTTATGAGAGGCGGTCATTATATTTAAAGGGAGAAAATTATAATTAAATCTTGAATATATTACTCATCAAAGGGGTCTGGTCCAAATTCTACACTAGTAACTTGAGCATCACTTCAAAAGTGAAACCCAGAGAGAAACAAAGTGACACAGATCCAAATTGTAAGTAATTTTTGCGTGTGCGTTGTCAATTAATTCTTCAAATTCTGGCTCTCGAACGTTAAAGTCCTCCAAAAAATCGCGAATTTTTAAAAATTGATTAAAACCAAAATTGAAAATACCCTTACAAATTTTTTGAATGAAATTTCCAAAAATTTCCCAAAATTTTTACTTAAACTTAACCTTGATAAATTCTGGAATTTTTAAATGAAATCTTCAATAATTGAAAAAAATGTCCACAAATTTTTGAAATTTAAATATTTGAAAAATTTAAATTAAATTTATCTACTATAAACAACATCAAATAAAAATTTATGCTTATTTATTTTTGGAGGAGTTTTGTACCAAAATATATGAATTCTACAATTCTGATGGTTTATAACAATTGAGTATTACAAACTTTCGCGACTTTCTTCGATGGATGCTTTTCTGATTTTTTCGATTGAGTAGGTATTCATTTGTGGGATTAAATCTCCCCAATCCTAAACATTAAGTACATGAAGAAAAGAGCTTGCGTTAGTGACCAGCAGGAAACGCATGCGAGTGACAGAACCCGGATTTTCCTCGTGTAAAATGGAGAGAAAGACAACACCGACAAGACGTATCCTTACAGGGGTGATCGTTCTGCAATTTTTCCCGAAATTTGACGAAGAGGTAGCTAGGGAGCTGTGCGTAGTCCTCAAAACTTTTGGAGTACTAATTATTTCGACGAATGAAACGCGACACCTCACTATCATTGATATTATCATTATCACTCATTTGACTCTATATTCATCCCTCCCAATTAGACCTAAAATTTGGTTATAATTCAAGAAATTTTGAAAAATTAAAATAATTTTTTTTTCAAAATTTAGTGCGGATCTCTTTACCCAAAAATACCACTGGTAAGGGTGTCCACTTTCGAGAAAATCTGCTAAAGTCAGGGAATTTTAAACTGATGGAAAAGTTAGGGAGATGTCAGAAAATTTTGAAATTTTCCCTGGAATTTTGATAAGTCCAAAAGAAAGATGAATCGTCTAGAAAAATGTTTCTTTGCTTGTTGCGATCATAGTTAAGCGCATGTTTTAACTCGTCCATTAAATATCTGTAAATTTTTAAGGAGATACTCTCGTACATATTGTTTATTTACATTTTATGTACATCGAAACGGCTCGATATTTTAGACGAATCTGAAATCAAAGGAAAAATATATTCTTGAAACAACTGGTGGAAATTTTTTTTACATCCATTATTAGAAATGTTGAATAGGTACCTATAATTATTCGTTTCAGTAGGTATCCCCTATTTTAAAGGAGGTGAGACTGTATTTTTCCGAGAATATGAATCTGGGGGTTTTAGATATTTTCAATTTTCGAAATAAAAATTAGTGACATACGATTCGCAGTTGAATAGACGAGAGTTGAATAAAACCTGCAAAATAGCACTCGATAAACTTGAAAATTCTTTCGAAAAATCGACAAGATTTATTGTATGAATTTCTTTTTCGTAATTTGTGGCTTCAATCGCAGTTGAATTTGGTTCGAATTTATTAAAAATCGTCGTGTTTTCTTTCTTAGAAGTTAACCAACACGTTTGAATTTCTGACACATGAAGAAAAAAATATTCAAAAACAATCAACGTTTATTAAAAAATTACGTATGTAGTACAAAAGTATCAAAAAAGGATTCTTTGTTCGATATAAATTAAGAAAGTTGAGTAACATCACTGAACAAGATGAAAAAATTCACATTAAAAAATGTAATTAAAAAGATTAAAATTCCCACGATTCCATCCATCGTAATCCGTACATGGTACTGTTGGGTTCGATTGCAGGGGGTCCGTTCATTCCGTAAGAAAGGGGAGAAAATAAGTAGAAACTGAAACAAGCGAAAAAAAAAATTCAACACACGTGTGTTTACATACATATGTTATCTGGGATTCAATTCAGTTTTTGGTAGTTATCGCAACGTAGTCGAAAAGAGAATGTATATTTTTATTTAAATAGAAATGTAATATGAAACTGTTTTTTTTTTCGTATTTATTTTCAACAGCCATTTTTTATATTTTTTTGTTATTGTTTTTTGTTTTAAAATAATAAAAAAGTTGAACTACAGAAGAGTATTTATTTACCTATATAGGACGGATGAGTAGAAAACAGCCACTATCGTATGATGTATGGTATTTGCCAGTCTTTCATTGAATATTTGGTGGACAGATTCGGTAACGTAACTTATAATCACACCTAGGAAAAAAAAATTAATCAACTTTAAAAGAGTGGAAATTGATCGAAAGCAAAATCAAAGTTGTACGTTACCTGATAACATTGAACTAAAAAGTAACGCTGGAAAGTAATGATGAAAATACAAAATTCTTCCCATGGCCCAAAAAGGAACATAATGTAAAAGCCAACTTAAAAATAACCAGGTACAGCTGTGCAATATTCGACTCTTTTTTTCTATGGAAATTAACAAGTGAGTATTAATAGTACAAAATTCTCAGATGAGTAAATTGTAGGTAAGAACTAAATAGATAGAGACGTACTTGCTATATGAGCTGGATCAAGGTAACCTCGTTGGTATCGGACGGAATTGTAAACGAAAATCATCACGAATACGACCAAAAAGAATAAATTCGACCACCAAATTACAGGATTGCCGAGTAAGTAAATTTTATAATCGTTTCCGGAGAAAAATTGACCCTGTAACAACAGCCAAGTTAATAAGAAATTCAGCTTTGAATAATGAAATTTCTCAAATGCTGGTTAATTACCCGGAAATTAATAGGCCATTGCCAAGGTCTAGAAGTGACCTCTCCTTCTTTGGGTTTAAGTCCTGCGTTTCCTTGGAACATGACTGCGTGCGATTCGATGAATCTGTCGAGAAAACTCGGAGCATATACTTCGAAACTTACGTTGGGTACTGTTGAACAGAAAAATCACGAAATTGGGTCAATTTTTGAAAATTCATTCATTTTTTCGATCATTTCAAAAAGGCTCTGGTGCGATTTGGGGGTCATTTGGCCCTTGGTGGAACTTTGACAAAATTTTTATGCCATTCGACTTGCCTATGTAGAAGATGATTTTAGAGCGCAAAAACGAATTTTTACCACACCCCCCGGGGGCAGGGGCCTCAAAATACGTGATTTTCACTCTAAAAATTCTATCTCCGCGAGTTTTCAACCGATTTTTTTCAAATTTGGCATGTAGGCGGAGGTACTTGAGGGGAGTACCCTGAAATTTTTTCAGATTTTTTCGACCACTACAATGACCTTAAATTTGACCTTGAAAGTTTAAAATCGCCCTGGGGGCACCGTTTTGGCGTGTGGTATAAAGAAAAAAATATTTTCATGTTTCTCACTCTATTTTACACTACTTAGAATTTTTTTCAATTTTTTTTTAAGTGGTGGCCTATGCGTGACGTTTAAAAAACCGATAAATCGGTCGTTTTACCTAGTACTTGAGAAATACACTTTGAAAAAAGACAAACATGTCAATCGCAATTTTATAGCTGGAAAAGCTTCTATATGATGTCCAGAGTCTTTAATAAATTCGCATCGCCCCAGCCCCTATTGCTTTTTGAGGGAGGGAGGGGGGACCCTTATGAAAGAAAAAATTGTTTTGCACCGATTTCGCTCAAATTCACGTAAATGGTTCTGTAGGTGTAGAAGTACTCCCCAAAAATTTTTAGCCCCCCTCGACCTCAGGGGGCTGAGCGATCGTTTCCCAAAGTTGGACATTTTTGGTTAAGATGACAAAAAAATCGAGTTTTTCGACTATAAAACCGCTCCAAAATTCTAATTTTGAAAAACTTGGTATTTTCTGTGCACATTTTGAGGTGACGAATCCGACTAGCCCATCAAATTTTTCATTCGAATGGTTTACACCCCCCTCCCCATCACGGCTCGTTTGAAAGTGTACAGATCGTGGGTTTTTCAAAAAAAAAATAACTTTGTTACATAGGTGACCCAAAAATGACATTTCGCGAGAAAGTAAAAATTTTTTGATTCAAAATGTTCAATTATGATGTCTCGAGTGTGTCGTAAAAAAGCACCGCACCTACTCCTCGTTCTTTTTGCTGGGGGGGGGGGAGCCCGTTTCAAAAAATGTTTTTTTTTCGCATCGATTTTGGTCAACATTTCATGTCAACTTATTAAGGTACAAAAATATTTGTTTACGAACATCAGCTCCCGACACATCAGAGGGCTGAGCCATTATTTCTCAAATCTGAGCAGTTTTTTGAAAAATTACATAGAAATATTCCCAAAAAAATTTTAGGCTCCCGCGACTTAGGAGAAAGGTTTAGCCATTGCTTCCTAAAATTTCAGGTTAGTATCTGAATATTCTTCATTCACCTAATTGAAAATTTAAGTAGGTTGATACAATTCCACTTGCCCCCTGATGTGTCGCGAGCTGAATTTTGTAAAAAAAAATATTACGAGGTCATTTTTTTCTGAAAACCCCACGATCTGTACACTTTCAAACGGGCAGTGATGGGGAGGGAGGTGTAAACCATTCGAATGAAAAATTTGATGGGCTAGTCGGATTCGTCACCTCAAAATGTGCACAGAAAATACCAAGTTTTTCAAAATTAGAATTTTGAAGCGGTTTTATAGTCGAAAAACTCGATTTTTTGTCATCTTAACCAAAAATGTCCAACTTTGGGAAGCAATGGCTCAGCCCCCTGAGGTCGAGGGGGGCTAAACATTTTTGGGGAGTACTTCTACACCTACAGAACTATTTACGTGAATTTGAGCGAAATCGGTGCAAAAATTTTTTTTCTTTCATAAGGGTCCACCCCCCTCTCAAAAAGCAATAGGAGCTGGGGCGATGCGAATTTATCAAAGACTCTGGACATCATATAGAAGCTTTTCCAGCTATAAAATTGCGATTGACATGTTTGTCTTTTTTCAAAGTGTATTTCTCAAGTACTAGGTAAAACGACCAATTTATCGGTTTTTTGAACGTCACGCATAGGCCACCACTTAAAAAAAATCGAAAAAAATTCTAAGTAGTGTAAAATAGAGTGAGAAACATGAAAATATTTTTTTCTTTATACCACACGCCAAAACGGTGCCCCCAGGGCGATTTTAAACTTTCAAGGTCAAATTTAAGGTCATTGTAGTGGTCGAAAAAATCTGAAAAAATTTCAGGATACTCCCCTCAAGTACCTCTGCCTACATGCCAAATTTGAAAAAAATTGGTTGAAAACTCGCGGAGATAGAATTTTTAGAGTGAAAATCACGTATTTTGAGGCCCCTGCCCCCGGGGGGTGTGGTAAAAATTCGTTTTTGCGCTCTAAAATCATCTTCTACATAGGCAAGTCGAATGGCATAAAAATTTTATCAAAGTTCCACCAAGGGCCAAATGACCCCCAAATCACACCAGAGCCTTTATCTTACGTTTTGGAAAAATATTATCTTCGACGTTCCATAAAGAATTTTTATCTCTCAAATTGGGATTACACGAAACTTCCTGCTGTTCGTAAGCCCTACAAATTGAATGAATTCGCTTTTAAAAAAATATCAGAAACATATTTGTAAATTATCATAATTAGTTACCATTTAGGAAGCTGTTTGCCAGTCGCTGTCAAAACACAATGCTGCAAATAATGGACAAATTTAATTTTACTGGTAACTGTTTTAACGACCTCTTCCTCCGATCCACCGACAATCAACACCTTCCAGACGTCATTCGCATCACCAACTCCATTCTGTAATTTTAAAATATCGTCGATGAAATTGCGAGTAATTTTTCCTTAAAATTCAACATCCACACGAACCTCTCCATAACCGGTGACTTGATTATGCTTTTTTGTTACAGGAGCTGGTTCTCTGTGCGAGTGTAAATTTCGGCGAGTAGATACGTGTTCTAGTCTTATTATATCGCCGTGTTTTATCAACTCGATAGCAGAAGAATTTTCCGGTGTCTCGTCGTTGAAATGTTTAATAAGCCAATGGTTATTTTCGTCTTTATGGGTGTAAGTCGTAATCTTCAGAGAATACATGGTACGAGTAAGTTATCTATTTGAAAAAAATGTGAATTATGGAATGAAAAAATAGTACTTGTTGTTGTCGAGCTCCTACGCCTTCTGGATATAAATGCCAATGCGAATGTAGATATCCTCCTCCTGTTCGGTGATTTTTTAAGCTTACGATTGCTCCATAAGCAACATCTGTAATGAAATAATCGTGTTAGAGATCAAATCAGAATATTTATTGAAAAATTAATTACGTTTATGGACCAACCTCGAGGCATACTGGCATTATACAAGGAATTTCCGATTAATTTCGATTGAAATCCTGAACTATAAAATCCATCTCCGTTACCACTTCGATTTAGAACTTGAAGATGAATGTAGAAAAAAGTAACGTAAAGAAATATAGGAAATATCACGAGTCCTAAAAATCTAGCTATAAAATGTTTAACGGTATAGGTCTGAAAAAAATTGAAAATTAATATTTCAATATTTTACAGAAAAAACGTAAAATTTAAAAATGAAAAACGTACGAAAGGTTTTTGTAAATTTCCTAAAATATCCCATAATTCTTCGATCGTTTTCAGGCCTACCAGAATAACAGTAAATAGACCGACGAACTTGACGCTAATACAGCAGGCCATCATGAACCCAGTGAACAAGAGCCAAAACCACCATTGAAACGAGAAAGATCTGAAATAGAATTGTGTTCAGTAAAAATTGCCAATTGAACGATTTATTTGTGATGTTCCTTGAATACCTTTGGAAATTCGAGTTGAACTTGGCGCTACCAAATATTGTCCCCGTCATGAAGAACAAAAAAATAGGATCCAAGAGTATGTATCTTGTTAGTGTGAGTATTCCAACATCTGTACACAATAATAATTTTATTTCTGTTTATGAGGCAGATAGTGTTAACAAAAAATAAATCTCACCGAATAAGATTAATACGGAAGAGAACATCGACGCGTTGAGAGAGTTGGTCATTTCCCAAATCGTCAAAAATCCAAATGGAGCGATACACATACCCAGAATGGCACAAAACTAATGAAAAAACACAATAAATACATCTAGCAGGTAATTATACGAATATTGCGCCAATTTTTGGTACTCACGACTCTCATCCCGATATAATTCACATTTTCGTACTTGTCTCCAGGTTTTTCAAAAGGAAATGTACCTTCGTACCCTGTTAAGTAGCCAGATAACGCGATCAACATCTGAAAAAGATTATTCTTAGAAGTTCGCACTGCGATGCAAGTTCTATTTTCAGAATTCATATTTTTTACCTTTCCCAGTGGAGGATGAACGTCGAAAAAGAACGTCCGATTAATGTACCAGCTTCCCATTTTGCCAAAGTGTGTTTCATCCCAACTGCAAATTGAATTGTGTTACACAATCGAATAAAAATTGATCATGATGAATAAATAATCACGTACCAAACATGATCCGGTTGTGATACTTTATACAGTCTGCTTCCGAAGGAAAGAACAACTATTGCTGCGAACATCATCCACCATAGTTTGTCATCTCTAAACACGATAAAATAATGCTATTGAGTGAAGATATTCGTATATTTTTCAAATTTCAGGTGTTTTACTTACTGCTTTTTTTGAGAGACAGATATCTGTTTCTCCTTTTCTTTTTGAGTCTTGGATTGCGACATATTGGTGTTCTTGTTCTCGATACGGTTTCACATTGCAAGAAGAGTATGGTTTCAAGAGGAAATCTTTATGAAAGTGGAAATGGAAACTGGAGTATTTTCAAAAAAAGAGAGCTTCAAAATTCAATTTTGAGAAATGTTATTTTGTGTTTTGACACGTTTGTTGACATTTTACAGTGTCAGGGTTGTCAAATAGTGCAATTTTTTTGGCTTGTCAAAAATGGATTAACTTTTTTATAAATTCCAAAATTGGTAAATGAATGCAAAATATGACTTTTTAATTATTTATTTCTATGCAAAATTCATAGGATTAGTATTGTAAGTAAGTTTATTAGACAAAATTGTCAAATACGTTGGAAAAAACAAAAATTTGTGGGATTTGATTCTTTAGCCATATTGCGATCTGACAACATTGCGTGAAATTTTGAAATTGATAAGAAAAAAATAATTGATAAAATTTTTTAAGAAAAAAATGATAAATGAAATCTTTGGAGCTAGAAATTTCATTAAACACTTTTATTTGGTGACCATTGTGCTCATTAATTTGATATTTTCTAACAGAAAAAACGACAGATTAATCGCTGATTATGTAGTATTACAACGTAACTGATGATTCGATTTTTTCATTACGGTTTCAATATTTCGTTTACCGGTGTCGTTTTTATGTTTTGATTGCTAGCATAAATTATGTTAGTTTCGCCTCAAGCAATACAGAAACTTCTGTAGGATAAAGGTATCGATAATTCATTTACATAAAGTTTGTTCTCTTCTAATTATCATAGAGTCTTCGCACGAAAGAAAGGATATCAACGATGGATTTTCGAAACTAAATTCACTATTCTAACTGAACGTTTATTTTGCAGATGCAGAACTGCACTTCGAAATCTCTACTTTCCACTGTGGACCAAGATACATTCCAATGCTACCACTGCGACGTAATATTTTCCACAAAATCGTTTCTATTGAAGCACGTCCACAACCAACATGCCAGTATTAATAATAGTTCAAGATCTTGTAAACTTTGCGGCTCAGCCATAAAATTTTCGATAAATTCAATCTTTAAAGATCTTAAATGTGAAACTTGCGTCAAACTGAACCCGTTCAGTTGTAAATTTTGCGATGAAAAATTCGATCAACGAGCTGCGCTGAAAACACATTTAAAATCTCATCGAACCGAAAAACCATTCGAATGCGATTTGTGTAAACAACATTTTAGCAATCTCCAGCATCTCAAAAGACATATTGAAGTCATCCACAATGGTCAAATTAATTACCAGTGTGAGTACTGCAAGAAATGTTTCAGATGGGATTCGAGTCTCAGGACTCATTTGAAAACGCATACCAACGAACGTCCTCATCCATGCCCATCTTGCAGTTTTTCCTTCCGAAGATCTTGTGATCTCAAAAGACATATGATAACTCATACGAACGAGAAGAACTACTCGTGTCAGCATTGCGATAAAAAGTTCACCAGGAATTCTAGTTTGCAAAGGCATATTAGAGCTCATTTCGGCGATAAACCGTATTTATGTAATGTTTGTGGCAAACGATTCAATGAATCCTTTTTTCTCAAAGAGCATATGGAATCGCATTCTGAAAACAGATTATATTATCATTGCGATTTATGTAATAAACGGTTTAATAACAGGAGAGTGCTGAGAGTGCATATGAAAAAGCATTCGTGTCGTAGTACCGAAGAAGTCGAATGTTCGAATAATGATTCTAACGTTACCAAAGATGTTTTCAGTTCCTATGGAAATCAGTTTACTAACGGTGTTACCGATTTATCTCATTCTAATTTTAATAGCTTTAAGTATGTAAATGATGAATAATTAGTAACAGTTTATGAGTTCAATAAATTTTCAATGTTGGTGTGAACGTGAAACTTCTAGTCTGGAATTCTGATTTTTTAGTTCTGAAAGATTGAAATGAAATCGAATTAACTATGATCTTTTAATTGAAGAAATTATATTTATACCCAAACAGCTCTCAGTTTTAGAGATTTTCATGTAAATTTGAACATAATTCTTATGATTTCTGCAGATTTTCAAAAAATAAAAAAATAAAAAATTTAATTTCGGAACTTACTC
Organism: Pseudococcus viburni; assembly: GCA_033439095.1. NCBI lineage: Eukaryota > Metazoa > Arthropoda > Insecta > Hemiptera > Pseudococcidae > Pseudococcus > Pseudococcus viburni. Next base: position 508,414 of record JAVBJF010000255.1, read on the forward strand.
GTGTAAAAGCCGCCTACGACCAAAACATGTGATAAAACTGATAAGAAATTTCAGTGAAATTTTTCAAAATCCAGAATATTTTGGAATAATCATGTGTTTGTGATCAAAATCCATTAAAAATGACAGTTGTGATCCTCGGTGGAGGAATCGGTGGCCTTTCGACCGCTCATTACTTATTGAAAAACACCAAACACAAGATATTCTTGTTGGAAGCATCGAGCCGGCTCGGAGGTTGGATTCGTTCAGAAAAGCAAGATAACGGATTAATTTTCGAACAAGGTCCCAGAACTCTTCGACCGAAAGGAGAATCCGGTGCAAATACCTTAAACCTAATCGAAGAACTCCAACTATCCGATCAACTGAAACCAATTCTACCCAGACATCCGGCCGCTAAAAACAGATACGTCTATGTAAATGGTAAACTGCACGCATTACCTTCATCATTCTCATCAATATTCAGAAAATTACCACCGTTTTCGAAACCTTTAATCAGCGGATTAATAACGGACCTCACATCACCGATCAAACGTATTGACGATGATAGTATATATGATTTCGCTGCGAGACGTTTTGGTAAAGAAATCGCCGACTATGCTATTAGCCCTTTGATATGTGGCGTTTGTGGCGGTGACTCTAAACGAATATCGGTTCGATTTTTATTAGAGGATTTTTTTGAAAAAGAACAAAATTACGGTAACGTTACCAAAGGAGTACTGCGGCAGTTATTCGACAAAAAGAAACGATACCATTGCGGCGATCTAGCTAAAAAAGCTCAGAAGAAACAAAAATGGAGTTCGTATGCATTTCAAAATGGCATGGAAGTATTACCTCAAAGTTTATCCAAGGAGATTGAAAATAGCGACATAACTGTGTTGAAGGATTCGCCAGCGGTCAAATTAAGCCTGAAAAAGAAAGTTGTATCGACTGGCAAAGAAGAAATCCCGTTCGAACATGTGGTTAGTTCGATTCCAGCGTATGCCATCGGTAAATTAATCAGAGAAGAACATTATCCGTTGTCCAAAGAACTTCTCAAAATTCCATACGCTTCGATCATCACTGTAAATTTAGCCTTTTCAAAAAAAGTACTCAATATTGACGGATTCGGATTTCTAGCACCTCCTTCCGAAAATCTGCCAATTTTAGGTAATGAGTTCGTACCTAAATTGTACTTGATTGTTTCAAATATCAGTGTATAATTTTGAATTTAATTTCAGGTATCGTGTTCGACAGTTGTTATGCTCCTTTTAAAGATTGGACCGTGCTTACTGTCATGATGGGTGGACATTCATTCGATTCTTATTTCAAGAATAACTGTTCCGATGATTATGTTCTCAAAACTGCTACCAAATATGTTTCAGATATTTTAAATATACAATCGACGCCAGATTTGTATCAAGTGAACGTTTTAAGAGATTGTATACCTCAGCAAGTGATAGGACATCACCATCGAATGATTTCTGTTGAAAGTTACATAGAATATTATAAATTACCATTATATTTAGTCGGTGCTGCGTATAAAGGTACAGGTATTAATGATACTATACTCTCTGCTAAGAATGCAGCTGAAAAAATAGCTAAACAGTAGTTCTGTCTGTCAGTGATTTTTAATAAAATTGTTGATTCTAAATCGTGTATCTACTTTCGTTTATTTCGGTATATGTACTTACTTCATTTCAGTTGAGGAAATTGATAGATACTCAAGTTTCACGTTTTCAAAACCTCGTAGCGATGAAAAAACAGATGTTTCAAAATTTACAACAAAAGTGAACACCATTTTACAAAATTAAAATTATATTGATAAAGGATGAAAATAATCATCTAAAAAGAAAAACACCATTGCCTGTAATTATAATATATACATAAATTAAATGAAAAAATTTTGTACAAATTAATATGTAACACTATATAGACTAGCAGTAGCATAAATCGTAAAATTTATACAGATTGCAACCAATAACACACAGCGCTTGACGAATCAGGGATAAAGTAATCGACGTAATCGTTATTCACCTCATTTATCTGAAATCAAACCAATCAAAATTCAATATGTAACATAAAATACTCGTTAGAAAACAGCATAATGAAATTTACCAGCATATTTAACTTCATCGAACGCTTTCCTGGCTTTTTTCAATTCTTCATTCATACTGAGTAATTCTTTGACTCGAGCGTATTTACGTTTATCTTTTCTAACCAAGTACATGATATCTTCAACCTGAACTCGACCACTTTTACCAATATCCATTGCTTTGTGAGTCTGTAACATAAATACAAAATTAGAGTGACGTTTTGAAACCAATCAACGATTTCCGGTCACTTTGTAATGATATTCTTACCATATCAGTGATGAATTCGATAACTAGATCTTCCAAGAAATCAACGCTCTCGGTGTATGGATTTTGATCATCTCCGAAGCCGTACATCATGCATCTCAGTTCTTTGGAAAACATTCGTTTACGACCACCGGATGAGGAATATTCGACGGTTTGCTGCTGTTCTTCTTCCTCTTGTTCGAACTGTGTTTGGAAAGTGTTTATAAGGACAAGTTCGTGCAACAGAATAGAATTTACGTTGTGGTACTTACCGAGTCGAATATTTCTTCAGTTGCCATGATTTTAAATTTTACAGAAATGCTTTCGTAATTAAGTTCTAATTAAATTTAATATTTCAAATTAAAAATTATCAAATATTGAAAAGTGCTAAAATTTGATAAAAAAAGTTTTGTGTTTTGTGTTTTGTTTACAAATTTGTTTTCATCGGCGATTTTACGAAATACACTAACGATGCGCCACTCGAGTACCGAATCATGAATAAGGCCGTTCAACTACGTTCATTTTTAGGGTTTTTGCGCTTTAGCGCTAAAACCCTATTGCGAACGTTTTTTCTTCTATTTCTTCTTCTTCTATTTCTTCTACTTCTTTTTCTCAATTTGTAGCCAATCAGCGACCAGTATTTCTACACGGCCAATCAGCGAGCCGTATTTGCTAGATCTAGATGCGAGAATGCATACAAAATGAATTTTTTTAATTTTATTTTGATGATTGTGTTGAGTTGATATTTTGAAACCTGTTTTATGATTTTGTACTAATATGTAATATTCCAGCATTTTTGCCTTTGAAATTATGAAGTTTCAGTGACAAGCTTTATTATTTGATGAAAAAAAATGATAAACGACAAACAAAGCATCTTCAAAAAAAAAATAAAAGAAATTGTTTTGTTTTCAATGATGAACGGAAAAATTAAATATTTGATAATTTCAATAATAATTTCGTAATGTAATATTTAGATATTTCTGATTTCAAAATAATTACAAAGCTAATAAGCTTGCTGATTTTATTAACGATAGTCGATAAGTGTGACGAAAAAACAAACGAAACGCAAAAAAAAAAATATTACTAACCGTTTGAGTCCAAAATCCAAAACCCGTAGGTATATTTGAGAAAAGATATTTAGGTGTATTAAAGTTCAGTACACCTAATTACCTTGTCTCAAGTCTCAAATACAGATTTTGGACTCAATAAAGGGTTAGTAATGCTTCAATGCTTCAGATGAGGAGCTTGGTATCAAAGTGAGACAAGCACCAATTTCGCCTCAAATGGTTTCGACTTTCGAGTTTCGAGTAATCAATTAATCATCATTCATTCAGCAATACAGAATTACTGATAATTAAAGAACAAGCAAAGGAAAGGCGTAACAAGTTACCAACTTTATTATAGAACAAAAATAATGCAAAAACCCTTCTACGATCAGCGATTAGCTGATAGCTTGTTAGGGTTTTTGCGCTAGCGCGAAAAACCCTATTCGTTGGAAGAGGAGAGGATCGAGAGCACAAAAATTATGAGGTTGCAAAATTACGAAATGCAGATTTTTTAGAAGATGATCGAAACCACAAAAATTATGAGTAGGATCGAGAGCACAAAAATTATGAGGTTGCAAAATTACAAAATGCAGATTTTTAGGAGAGGATCGAAACTACAAAAATTATGAGGTTGCAAAGTTTTGCTATAATTGAATACTCTATTCGCAATTTTTCGAAGCTATCTGATTGAATTTTACGTAAATAAATCATTCTGACGATTTTAATGTTTAATGAATGGCAAAAAACGTGAAAATTATACGTAGATTCGAAGAATTCAACGAGCCGGATATTTTCGCATTTGGATAGCTGTTTTGCGAGTGATTCGCCATTTTAGACGCGAAATCGTTACTTTTCTAGGCTAGTTAATTCGTTTTTGTTATTCAAGTTGCCTACCGCAGGTAATTGCAGGCATTTCAAGCGCAATGAAATAAAATACGCATTTAATTTCTATTATTTAAGTTGCCTATCGCCAGTAATATCAGGCATTTTCGAAGTACAATGAAATAAACTGTTTTTTTTCTGCTACATCAGGTATTTCCGAAGTCGAAGTATAAAACAAATGACGTAATTTTCACGTATAACAATCAATCTTCGTTTCTTCCAAAAAATTCAATTCCCAAGGTCAAATCGATAGATTTATCGACTATTTCATTTCCTAAAAGGGTAATTATCGTTACTTTCAATTTGAAATACTCACCTTTTGGTCTATTCTACAGCTGAAATGTGCTGGAAATAAGTCGGATATGACTAAATCAAGATCGTAAATTCATAATTCAGCATCCATTTTCATTAATCCATCAGTAATTTGCCTGAATTAGTATTTTTGAAAACTATTCATTCTTCAAACCAAAGATCAACAATAATGAATCGACGTATTCGACCTCTTTGCTGTACATTAAATTTCAAAATTATTGATTAGTCGTTTTTTTTGAGTAATTGAGCCGCAATGCAGACAAAAAAAGGGGCCGTTTCGCCTAATTCGAAAAAATGCACATTAAATGCGGTATTGGCGACTTGAATTCGCTCGAATACTGGTATTTCGTACGTCGATCCGTTCGAGGTCGCTGATTTAATTTTCCAAGTACCTACGCGATTCGTTACTACTGAAAAAATGAATATTCTAACTCGAACGCTGTCCTACCAATGATTGTTGGCCGATAACCATTCATTGGCGACAGCAAAATAACACAAACCAAACCCAAACTTTGTATTCTTGAACACAGCGGCAAAAAAAAATATACAACTCTAAAATCTAAGTTTTAACCGATCTGGGCTAAAAAAAAACTGCCGGCCGCTCGGCAGCCAAAAAAACCGTGATCGGTTATCACAATTTTGAAACTTAAACAACATTTCAATACAACTACGTACATAATAAATATACCCAAGGGTCCCCACTAACACGCCTACTCCGACAAAACCCCAAAACAACAGCCCCCTTTACATCAAAGTTTGATTTAGAAATTACCTGAACTAATTCCCACCGAAATGCAGAAGTTGAGTATATTTCTTTTCCAAAAAAAAAAGAAAAAAAAAGGTGAAATAACCCATCGAAAACACAGATCACTTCTCGTCGCAAATTAAAAAAAACACCAAATTTCTACCAAAAAATCCAAAATTTGAGCCCGCGTATCTTCGTAAACGCCAAAAATGACCAATTTTTAAAATTCGAGTAAAATTTGAACCCTCAATGATATCTCATTTCGCACCAATTAATTGGCAATCAAAAGTAGCTTTTAAAATCCAGGTCAACACCCGCACTATAATGTCGCCAAGGCAGCGCCTAATTTCCTTACCTATCAGACAGCGACGTGGATCTCATACCAAGCGGTCTTCACCTCGTGGCAAGGTATATAGCGCACTCGTCCACAGAGCTGCCAGCCCAAATCCACGAGGCCAGGGGCCGTGCCCTAACCCACCAGCCACCCCAGGGACAAAGCCAGCTGTCAGCTAAGCGCCAGAGTGATCGTGATGTCTAACAGACTCCCCGAAGGCGGGGAAAAGGCCACGTGCCAAAGGCTACGGGTAACCGTTCACCATACGAACGCTCCCCTCTGCCGGTGTACTGAGTTCCGAAGAAGCACAGCACCTGGTAGGGAACTAAAGTTACCTTTCACCGGCCAGAGCCTCGTAAAACCAAGCTCCAACCCTGCCGGGCTGAATTCTGAATTCAGCCCGAAAATGACACGCCCTAAGCTGAAAATCCCTAAAAAAAAAAACCAAATTCGACAAAGGCACCGGGACACTTATTAGGCAGGCCCTAATCAAAAAAAAAAAAATCACTTCATCTACCAATTTCACACGCACTTTGACCTGCGATTTAATCACCACGTTTGATTGAAATTAAAATGGTACGAAAAATACCCGTCGTTAAAAACGACCGCTAGCATGCCACTTTAGCCCTCGCCGGGAGAACCTCCCAGTATCTCGGAGTGATCGCACTAGGCATCGAAGAAAACTTGGGGTCTCTTCCGTTGTCGTGAGGTGTCCAGGTTCACCAGATACCGACATCGGCGCTGCGCCTAAATTATTCCCCCGCTCCCTACTTCACGCCACCTTCGAAATTACTCCCGACCATAAAAAATGCCGAAAAAAACACCAAAAAATTTTGCAATCGCTTGCACCAATCAGCCTCTGCATTTCGAAGGCAATTAGAACACGTAACCTCGAATCATAACCTTCGATGGACAACCTATTTCCCTTAAATCAAATTTTGTACCCAGAAAAAAAGATCCCAATTTTATAAAACGCCTAGAGGAGGGAGGGAGAGCTCGACTAAAAATTAACAATAAATATCTAATTACCTAACATATAAAACACATACAACTAATTTATCAACTTAGATTAAAAAACTTAAAAATAGCTTCGATAATTTCGAGGCGGTATTGCAGGGAATCCGGAGCTGAAAAAATGATAAAAACAAATGCGGTATTACTCAATGGACTTGTAATAAATGATACCCCATTACACTGATTATTCAAATTTAAAATCCAATGAATACGGGGCACATATTGCAGGTAGGCATAGCACAAACACCCACAGGGGAAATTTTGCGTAGAATAACTTTTACTTTTCTCCATAAATTTGTGGAAGGGGGTCGGTTAGAGCACGAGAGAGGGGGTCGGATCAAAAAGTAAGTCGATATTCGAATTCTACGCCATCAAATTAGTGAGAATCGATATGCCACACGCTTATTTTCATTTCTTAACATACTTTTCCCAAAAATTGGGGGCTGGGGGGAACGCAAGGTTCGAAACCGAAAAATGAGCAAATATTTGAACTCAGTGACCCCAAAAACCTAACAAACGACAGGTCACACGTTATTTTTCATTTTTTTTAGTTTTGACCCTATCGAGGGGGTTCAGAGGGGTCGGATGAAAAACCCGAGTATATATTCGAACTCGGGACCTTCCAATTAGTAGAAATCGATGTGTTACTTCACTTTTTCGATTTTTTTGAATTTTGGTCAAAATTTTGGGCCCCTGTACCCTCAAGGGGTGTAAAGATCCCACCTTGAAAATTTGTTGATTGAAAAAGGGATAAAAAGGACTACTCACTGTAATTTTTGACAGATTTTTAAAAGGTAGCTTTCATCTTTTGTACTGATTGTGAAAGTTGAGCTTTCACCTCCAACGTTCAACTTTGAGCTCTTCAAAATGTAATTATCATTTTTGAATTTCCTATCAATTATTTTTCAAATCCCGCAAATAGTTTTCCTCCAAGTATAACCGATCTCGAGATATGAGCCTTCAAAATTGGGAAATTTGGCAAAAAATCGCAATTGCATAAAAATTACGACCCCCCCCCCCCCCCCGATTAGAAGAAAAATGATCGCGGTAATGTGAATAAAACTCGTAAAAAAATTTGAGCAAAATCGGAAGATCCGACCTCATTTTTGGTCCGAGTTGATATAGCCCGGATGCTTTTCCAAAAACTGACGAATCTCCCAAAATTGGGATAGTCATTTTAAAAATGAGTCTTCCAAAACTAGAATAATTTTACAAGTTTCATAATTTCGTAAAAAATGCTCGTTTTTCCAAAAAAAATGAACAGTTTAGAAAAACAAGAAAATCTTTTGAACATTAGACGATACTTTCCAAAACTTGGAAGAGTTTTTTTCCATAATTGCACAATTTTTCAAAAAATTGAAAAAAAAACATGGACATTTTTTCAAAGGCACGACAATTTCACAAACCCTGGCAAATTTTTCAAAATTCAAACGGTTTTATTCATGAACCTGTAGGATTTTCCACTTCAAACACATTTAAATTCTCATGCAAAAAAAAATCCTCAACGCGTCATTTTCAAAAAAAGTCTACTAACATTAACTTCAAAAACTCAAGTATTCGTGCGAAAAAATAAACAAAAAATTTTGAATTTCAGCTGAAAGCAAGCCAATTTTTTTTTTAGGAAATTTGTGCTTCATTTTATAACCATTTTCTAGCTCATTGTAGAGATCACCAACACACATTACATAATCGTGTTTAATTAAATTATAATTATATCTACTCACGATTGGTAACTGCTGAGCAATCACAGGCCATCATTCGCAATATCAATCATCTTCGTTATGCAGCAATCGTTTCTTGTACACTTTCCAATCGGGATCGTGGCATTTCAGCTCCGGTGGTACAATTGATCTGGTACAGCAGCCTGGTATCACTTTGAAGGTTGGAAATTAAGGCATCAGGAAATCTGAAAATTAAAAAAAAACGTAATAAATTATTATCATTATCCATCATAATTTTTAAATTAAAAAATTCAACTCGATAATTCATAATCGTATTTTTATGTATTTTAATTAGACAGCAAATTTTTGATCCCAGGTAAAGTATCATGTTACACACTAAACATATGTTTTTTGGGGAGAAAATAGGAGATTTCCCACCTCAAAGAAAATCTGTGAAATGAGGAGCTGCATTACAATCAAAAAATGGAAAGATTACACTAGTAAAACAAAATCACAAACTTCGAATCAGAACCAGGTCAAAAATACGAAGCTATGAAAAAATAATAATAAATCCGAATTCGAAAACTTGGGATCCTAATTTCGAACATAATTTCCTTAGACATAAGAATGAAAATGCTCACATCTCAAGATCGCGATCCTTTTGCATTACGAAAATTCCACGTTCGAAAGTATATTGTCAATTAGAAGTCAAACACATTTGAATTTTCAAGGAGCAAAATTCGGTATTTTCAAATATCTAGACAAAATTTTTCGATTCCTAATTACTTATAAATTGAAACAAAATAAATTCCCATCAATTTCGAAATTTTTTTTGAAACGAAATACTCAAAATGGGAGTCGAATATATATTTTCGACGAAAAACGAAGCCAAATCTTCGAAACAAAGGATCGGGGCTGAAAACGGACACCGGATTCGAAATCTGCGACCTAAAATTAGTCGTATTTGATTTCAATTTCAATTTTCAACAGCTTCAAAAGTGGCGTAGAAATAAAATGAAAAAAGTGAATTTTCAAATAAGTAAATAGTTACCTTCCTAAATAATTTTCAACTCAAAAAATTTGAAAAAAGTGAATTTTCAAATAAGTAAATAGTTACCTTCCTAAATAATTTTCAACTCAAAAAAATTTTTTTTCGAAAAAGCAAATTTTGAAGTCGTTTTTGAAGCGAAATACACGAAATAGGATTCGAATATGATGAATTTGAGGCCGCTGATTCCAAATTCGGTGTCCGTTTGCGTCATCGAGCCTTTGTTTCTGAAATATCGTCAATTTTCTCCTCGAAAACGCTGATTTTTGTAAATCGACGGTAGCTGGATAAAAATAAATGGCATTTTAGTGGTCAGCGACCTCGAATTAGTCAAAAATCATAATTTCTTCGAATATTTTCCTTCTCGATAGCACAAAACTCGCATTCTTGTAGAAAAAAGTAGCCGTATCTTCGGAACAAAAGCTCGTGGCTGCAATCGGTCACCGAATTCGAAATCAGCGACCTCGAATTAGTCGTATTCGACTTTAATTTCCAGTTTTAACTGCTTCTAAAGTAGCGTAAAAATAAAATGAAAAAAGTGAATTTTCTAATAAATAGGTACCTTCCTAAATAATTTCCAACTAAAAAAAAATCATTTGTTGAAGCGAAATACGCCGAATAAGAGTCGATTATTAAAAATCCGGCGTCCAAATGTGGCTCCTAACTTTGGACGCTTAAAAATACAAAATTCATAATAATGGTCAATTCGCCACTAACACTGTCAACCAGATTGTTCGTCGAGTTGAAAACGGTTAAATATAATGCATTCATTGAATGATCCATATTGAGGAGCACGTCTAGGTCTAGGTACTAACGCCACTATATCGTCAAATCGTCATACCAATTCTTATTCAATTACAATAAGTACCTTGATTATCTTCCGGAAGCACTAATGACTTTTCTGTCGCCGATCAAGCTTTCGCCTTCATACATCGACTGCGAACTTCACGAAATATGTTCAATCTGAAAAAAACCACCGCAAATGTTACACGGCCACTGTTCAATTCATCATATCTACTACTTCAAATAGAATAAGTACCTTGATTGTCTTCCGATCAAGCTGTCGCCTTCATACAACGACTGCGAACTTCACCAAATTTTCTGTCACCGATTAAGCTGCCGACTTCATACAACGATTGCGAACTTCACGAAATCTGTTCAATCTGAAAAAAAAAAACAACAAAAAAAAACACCGCAAATGTTACACGGCCACGGTTCAATTCGTCATATCTACTACTTCAAAGTTTTATTACCTTCCATTTCGAGCTGCTCTATTTTCATCAGCAACATCCAGCAAATCAGTCAACAAGTAACATAACGTATTAGCGATGATGTTATTTTCAAGTAACTCGACGTCTAAATCGGAATAACCAGCGCATATCGTCCAAATCTTTCGTAAAACCATGCAGAAATACCTAATGAATCATCGAAAACACAACAAAATTTCGATTAAAACAGAAATAAATAAATGTACCTCATTAAAAACTACATTTTACACAATAGTTCATCAGTTACAGAAATTTTTCTAGCAAATAAATAGGTACTTTGCTCAATTCTGAGAAATGCAACAATTTACAAGATAAACTAGAAAGATTAGCCGATGTATTGAACGACTACCCGAAAATTCAAGGATTTGAATAGGATCACTTTACAAAAATTAAATTTTATTATCCGATCGTGCTTGAATTCCGACCGCGAGTAGATTTTCGAACGCCGTACACGAATCTGTCGTCAGATTTTGAGCCGAACGCCTCGTTTTTGATATTGGCAAAAGAAAATTTAAAAACTGCAATAACGACACGAGTTGCCAAATTTCAAGTTCTTTTCTAGTCACATAAGTGAAATGTGATGTTACGGTTTCGTAAATACATATAATTCTTCTTCTTTTGGATTTTCAAAAAGTCTCTAAATTTCCTGATTTTACTGGAAAGTGACACCACGAATAAGTTTTCATCCACGAATTGGTACACAATTGAAATATCCTGACCAGAATCTCGCCAAACTTATTCCGCTGAAGATGGAAGAGACTATGCAAACTATTATAAAATAAATACTAGACACTCACCGACGCATTCATCATTTTCGATTCCATTTGATTCTTCGAATCACCTCATATTATCTACTGTAAAAACAAATAAGCAAATTAATTGTGGGTACAGGTATAATTTACCCAGCTAGCCCAGAGGTGAGCAATAAAATGGAAAAAATTTTCATGAACGAAATTGAATTGAATTTAACATTACATGAATCACGAAGCATCTAAAGGAACCCCTATTTTAAAGCAAAATCTTCAAGTTTCGAAAAATGGAACAAATTATTTCAAAATGTTGAGCCCGAACGAGACGATGGCGAAAATAGACCACCAAAAGTTAAAAATTAATCAATTTTTCTTCACTGAAATTTTCCAAATGAAACACGTACGTGGAAAAATATTGAATACCTATATCAAAAATCGCGAAAAATATGGAAGTACGTACCTTTATACAAATAACAGGAAACTCAACCAATAATCATAATTGCAATTTCGCAGCGAACAGTTTTCATGAAAAAACAGCGTCGAGCGTCACATCGCCACAATTTCACACAATAGGGATGATTCATGATTCAACGGTCAATTCAACGACGAGTAACTGATCTTGTCCTTTCTCGTTTCTGACCATTTGTTCTGCACGAACATATCAAATGTAATATTAGTTAGGTAAATGAATTAGTATAAATAATAGGTACATAATTATTAACGTGATTTCCGACGAGTACTCTGTGAAAATTATTCAATTATTTATTAACGCTTGTTCTTGTTCGAAAGGCGCTTATTGCTTTTTCTCCTCAGTTTCGTAACGAAATGATGAAATGAATCTTCCGAACCATAAAAACGTCACTCAAAAGAGTTGGCAACACGAATAAAAATACGTACCTAACATGCATTACTTCGTACCTATTTCGCGAATTTTTCTCAATACAATCATATTACATTCGCCAAAAAAGAAATAAGTGCCATGTTTCGGCAGAAAATTACGAAGAACTTAAGTACATCGAAAAAAAAGAACTTCAAGTCTTAACCAACACGAAATTCCTACAAAGTTCCGATGGCTTTGAGCCGGCAGAATATACATGAATAATTTCGATTCATATAAATTAACATACATCTACGCAACAAATATAAAACATATTTCTTACCAGGAAAATTCTACGAAGAACTAATAAAATAATAAAGACTAATTAAATCACGTAACAAACGGCAAACGCGATGTAAAATAATGCAAACAGCGTAATGGCGTCCATGTTTCCAAATAAATTCCAGTAATAAATTGAAAATGAATCATCATGCTTCACGAAATGGCTTCATCTCTTCAAAATCACGCATTACAAACTTGAAAACTGCCAAGTCATTTTTGTTTTTTTAGTTCCTTTTTTTACCTTGTGGAGCGCTAGTGAACGATTCTGTAATTTTGTGTTTTTCGAAGAAATGTCGTTCGTACAAATTTTGTATTGAATTTTTTTCCTAAATTCGGACTTTAAATTATTTAATAATGATAATTATAAAATTCAATAAGAAAATTCATATAATATTTATATTCTGTACTTATTTTTAATTATAAATGATTGAAAAAAAAATGCAAATTATTTGAATTGAATTAAATGAAAATTTTGCCCCATTTCTTGTATTCGGATCAATGATTCGTTTCGGAACGATTGATCGATTTCAACATGATAAATTCAAATTTGATTCAGTTTCAAATTTTTTTTATACGTATTGGCGTGGTTTTAAGGAATTTTTATATTAAAAATCGTCCCAGAGCTGAAATTAATCGCGTTTAATGTCTCTGCGGGGGTTTTTTGGTACAGAGAATTCAATGGCGATATTATTTCGAGTGCAGGATCCATGATTAACGGTGAAATCTACATTTTAATCTATAAACACGTCGGATTTCTTAAAAAAGAGTCGTTATCGACTAATTCGATGTCGCTGATCACGTATTCGGTGTTTATTTTCGACACCGACGCTTCATAAAAATTAATAATGTGAAATTAATCGCCGGAAAATTAATCGAAAAGGTATTCAAACGTGAAAAAACGTATTTCAGATTTTTTAATGTTTTAAACAGCAGGTTCCGAATTTAATAATGTTTTATATCCGCAAAATGAGAGTTTTTTTCAGTGTTGTAAGAACCGAATTATTTGGTTTCCATTCGGTTCTGTTCTGAAAGAAAATTTTGTTCTCTGTTTCAGTTCTTGGGTTTCGTTCTTGGCATTTTCGTTCCTGTTTTTGGTTTCGGTTCTGTTCTTTTGTTTTTGGGATCTTTGTTTCGGTTCTGTTTCGGTTCTCCATTTTTTTTGGTTCTTGGTTTCCGTTCCCGAACCGTTCTTTTCGGTTCTGTTCTTTTCGTTTTTCAAATTTTTTTTCCTCATTCAATTTACCATTTTTTGGTTAGGTAGTTGTTTTTTCAAATTTGTATGGTCATCAAAATTAAATAAAAATTGTAAGAATATAAGAATAATAATGATGAATGAATGTGGTAAGTGCGATCACAAAACAGAGGTGAACGAAAAATTTTTCAACAAAATCTTCAAACCTATAATTTTAATTTGTTTTAAAAATTGAAAAATTTTTGTCATACCATCAACGGGGGTCGAAACAACAGCTCATTAATTGATGAATTTTTTGAATAAATTTTGATGGGCCCCATTCCCAACAAAAATTTTGCAAAATGAGGTGAAGAAAAATTGAAATTGAATTTTTTTTTCAAAAGCGCCAAAAAAGTTTCCATTTTCCATATATAGTCCAGGCAAATAAGAGAAAAAAATAAATATACCAAACTCCAAAAAAATTCAGGCCCGATTTTTTTTTGTGAAAACTGTTCATAATGGTCCATTAAACAACATACTAAAATGTCGCTAAAATGTGTCCTCCCCCAAAATCGTCCGCAGTCCCTAGGAGAGGGGTAAATGCTTGCTGAAAACCGGGTTTTTTGTGAATATCTCCTCAAATAACAATAAGCTTCAAAATTGAAAAATGGTTATGAATAATTATGTTCTACATGTCATTTACTATAAGATAAGTCTTTTTTTTTTTCAAAAACCCTCACTTTGGAGGCTAAAAATCAATGGTCGCCTATTTTTCAAGTATTTCCAGTTTTTTTCGAAATAATCGAAAATACGAAGTAATTTTTTACAGTGAAAATATTTCGATGTCAGCTACTAAGGGGTGGAATAGTCGCTGAGTTCCACGAATAGTCGTGGTGGAGGGGAGGGATTTACCTACTCGAAAAAAACGTCTAAGTAATCGAGCTTATGGAAAGAATAGATGATTGAAACGAAGTGTTAATAATTATGGGTGATACAGAACATTTTTTCGCATCACACGGATTCAAAATTACATAAGTAATCATTCGTAATTTCGAATATTTCAAAAAATACTAGAAATATTTGAAAAATAGGCGTTTTTTCACCCTCATTGCATTTTTTTGGGGCTTCAGTATTTCTTCACGTCATAATTTGAAAAGAACTGAAAAGAACAGAAAAGAACAGAACTTAATTTGGTTCCCGTTCTGTTCCCAGTGTTCTCACACTATGGTTTTTTGTTCCCGTTCAGAACCTAAAGAACAGAATTTTTGGTTCCGAGTTTTCGGTTCTGATTTCGTTCTTTCATTTTTAGGTTTCGGTTTTTGTTCGGATTTCGTTCATCCTAAAAATAGCGTTAATTTCGTTTTTTGGTTTCCGTTTCCGTTCCCGTTCTTTTCGTTCTAACAACACTGGTTTTTTTGGCACAAGAAATTCGACGACGATATTATATTAGGCGAATAAGGTGATTATACTTCTCTTAGATTTAAAACACTGATTCAGAAAGGCTACTTGGATTACAACAACGTAAGTGTTTTAGATTTTTTGTTCAATTTTTTGAAAATTTTTCTCATAATTTTACCTTTTTACTTGATTTTTTTTCAATTTTGCAAATTTAATAATGGTGACTTGTAAATTTCTAACGCTTGTATTTACATAAGTGTGTTTTGTCTTCTTGCAGATAAATCCATGGCTTGAAATGGAAAAATTTCCCAGACAAAGACTTCATCCCAAGCTCTCGTAAGTTTTGATACCAGTTTGAGTAGAATTTTTAATAGATTCGTGATTTTTTCCAGTATTAGATACCTAGATACCTACTCGCTTTTGCACTAGCATTTTGTACCTGTATTTTTTTTTAAATGTTAGCGAGCAATATTGTTTTATTACTCTTTGTTTTTGTATTTTTTAGGTAATCTAGTTTTATTTTTACGTGAACGATATGCCTATGGTTTTCACGTTTTCAGCAAGTTCGATATCAAGTAACAGAGCCCCGGTGATCATTTTGAATGGGTTCAACTTCGAGTAGGTACCAAAAGTTCAGCCTCAGGAATTTCTGGAAGAAGTGAGTACTTGTTTTCTTATTCTTTTTCAGATTAATTAACGTTTCGTTTTTTTTTGTTTTTTTTTTTTATGTTGAATTTATTTATTAGGTACCTTTTCTAGGACCTATTTCATTTCTTGATCAATGTTCTAATATTTTGTTTTCTTACAGTGATTCTTATTGGAGTAGATAAGCATCATGGGTCAAGATTTTACTTACGGATTTGCAGTTCCTGTGATTTTGCATGAATCATTGCATCATCAACGTGGTTTTGAAGTATTTCAAGAGTGCGGTGCTGTTTAGAAAATTTGTTCTGGTCAAGGAAGTACCTATCTAGGTATTGAAATTTTCTGTATTCGCTGTGTTTCTTTCTAAAACCATAATGATATTTTTTTCCTGTACAGTTTTCGTGCGTGGTCTAATCTTCACGTCAAGATTGTATTGAAATACCTAGATCAGCATTCCTTTGCGTCGGTTTCGAATTTGGATGCATTTTCGCAAAATTGCAAAAACGTCTGATTTCGCCTTTAATGCATTTTTCCAACTTTGCGAAAAATGACCCAAATTTCGATCGCGAATATACCAAAAAATTTGTCTGGACAAGACGAGTCCAACGGTGCAAACAGATTTGAAATCGGACCATTTGGAGCAGAGTTAGCGAGGATTTTCCGAGAAAAAAATTGCAATGTAAATACCCATTACAGTGTCCGCTTCCAAAAAAAAAAGCAACTTTGCGAAAAATGGTCCAAATTTTAAGTGTGAATATATGAAAAAATTCGTCTTGACGAGACGAGTCCAACGGTGCAAACAGATTTGAAATCGGACCATTTGGAGCAGAGTTAGCGAGGATTTTCCGAGAAAAAAATTGCAATGTAAATACCCAGTAAAGTGTCCGCTTCCAAAAAAAAAGCAACTTTGCGTTTTTTTATGTTTTTTTTGCAGAATGGCAGAAAAAACACCACAACTATGATCGTCTATACTCCTATACTTGATATAATTTCCTGTTTTAATCTTTCCAGCAAGGAGAATTGATGATAATAAAACTAATTAACACCATAGCCCATAGCTGATGAATCTTTCATTAGTGTACATTGTTCACTCGTACAACACTAATATTGACTTTTTACTACAATTGAAAATGTAAACAGTACCTGTCTGTATCAAATCATTTCAGAAGTCGACCATAAAAAAATATAATAATTCACAGATTACATTGAAAATCACTCGTTTTTTCCAATTTCTTTCCTTGTAATTATTTAACCAGGAGAAATTGAAAAAAAGTTGAGCAAACCACAAAAAAAAAACAACGGAAAAATTCAATTTTTTTTTACTAATGATCCAATCAGAAGAAAAAAAAAAGAAGAGAGAGACTCGGAAAAAGACTCACTCGCATAGTTTTAAGTCGTTCAAAAGAGATACTCCGAGTCTTCAAGGAACGAGTCTCTCAAGAAAAAGACTCTGAGTCTCATTTCGAGTAGACTCCGAGTCTCCGAATCTTTTCAGAGTCCATTTTCAGAGCAGACTCGACCCAACTCTGGATACGAGTTGTAATTAGACTCTTTCTTGTGAATCAAATTAAACTTTTTACATCAAAAGAATTTACAATAATTTTTACAGGGCTGCTAACCGAAACGGTATATAACCGTAACCAGTAACCAATAACCACAAATTAACCACAAAAATTGCTCCAAAGATGAAACCTTAACCATGATCCATAACCACTAGGGTGTCCTTTATTTATACTAGGTGGAAAAAACATTTTGGAATTTTTTTCGGGACCCCCCCCTAGTTTGGTGCCACTACATGAGAAAATTACACACAAAAAATTTCAGCCCGATTGATGCATATTAACCCGACCCGCAAAGCCCATTTTGAAAAATTGAAGAGGCGCGCTCGAGCTCATAATACTCCACTACAAGCACGCGGCAACGAAACGCTAAAAACACCCCTACCGACCTGGCGGCTTTAAACTTATGCCGAAGGCATGCAAATGAAGATAGAACTTTCTGGTTTGCGGCATTCGATTCCTTATAAAATTTCGAATCAGACAAGATTTTTTTCAAATTTTTTGGGCCCCCGGGGGGAAAAGCGCGAGGATATTAAAACGTGTGATTGAAAAAAACCAACCAACAAAATTGAATTATAATATTTCAAACAGATTTTTCGGCGGAAAAAACTTTCAGGAGGTATCCAGAGCTTCTGAATCCAGTTCTGAGGTCATTTTGACTTCGAACTATAACAAGGGCCCAAAATGGGCCCATATGGTGTGGTGACGGGGGGGGGCTACTCGCAAACCTCCCACAATTACCGAGTGTGGCATCAAAATTCGTGTTTTTTTTCACCCGGGAGTTCGTTTCTGACGTCCCTTCAACAATAACCCCAAAATGGGCCCAAAGAGGAGGTGGTCGAGAGGAGTCAAATTTGAAATTTTTCCTAATTATCGAGTGTGGTATCAAAATTCGTGTTTTTTACCCGGGAGTCCGTTTCCGATGGTCCCTCTACAAAAACTCCAAAATGGGCACATAGGGGAGGTGGTGGGAAGGAGTCAAATTGAAAATTTCCAATAATTATCGAACGTGGTATCGAAATTAATGTTTTTTTTACCCGGAGAGTCCTTTATCCAACGTCTCTTCAACAAAAACTCCATAATGGACCCATAGGGAAGGGGTTGGGGAGGAGTCAAATTGAAAATTATTCATAATTATCGAGTGTGGTACCGAAATAAATGTTTTTTTTTTTACCCGGAAAGTCCGTTATTGACGTCCCCAAAATCATCTAAGAAATGGTTTCTGGAGGTCGAAAAACATATATTTCGGCACCTCACTTGATTACTATGAAAAATTTTCAATTTGAACCCTCACCGCCACCTCTTCGTTGGGCCCATTTCAAGGTTTTTTGATGGAGGGACGTCAAAAACAGACTTTCCAGGTAAAAAAACATTTATTTTGATACCACACTCGATAATTATAGAAAATTTCAAATTTGACTCCTCCCGACCACCTCCCCTATGTGCCCATTTTGGAGTTTTTGTAGAGGGACCATCGGAAACGGACTCCCGGGTAAAAAACACGAATTTTGATACCACACTCGATAATTAGGAAAAATTTCAAATTTGACTCCTCTCGACCACCTCCTCTTTGGGCCCATTTTGGGGTTATTGTTGAAGGGACGTCAGAAACGAACTCCCGGGTGAAAAAAAACACGAATTTTGATGCCACACTCGGTAATTGTGGGAGGTTTGCGAGTAGCCCCCCCCCCCCCCCCGTCACCACACCATATGGGCCCATTTTGGGCCCTTGTTATAGTTCGAAGTTAAAATGACCTCAGAACTGGATTCAGAAGCTCTGGATATCTCCTGAAAGTTTTTTCCGCCGAAAAATCTGTTTGAAATATTATAATTCAATTTTGTTGGTTGGTTTTTTTCAATCACACGTTAAGTTCTATCTTCATTTGCATGCCTTCGGCGTAAGTTTAAAGCCGCCAGGTCGGTAGGGGTGTTTTTAGCGTTTCGTTGCCGCGTGCCTGTAGTGGAGTATTATGAGCTCGAGCGCGCCTCTTCAATTTTTCAAAATGGGCTTTGCGGGTCGGGTTAATATGCATCAATCGGGCTGAAATTTTTTGTGTGTTATTTTCTCATGTAGTGGCACCAAACTAGGGGGGGTCCCGAAAAAAATTCCAAATTTTTTTTTAAGGGACACCCTAATAACCACAAACTGAAAAAAACCGTAACCGTAACCATAAACCGAAACCCAAATTTTCAAAAACCACTAACCATAACCGTAATCATTAACCGAAATAATTTTCAGTTTTTTTTTGTGGTTAATTCATCTGTACTTAAAAGCCAATTATTCAAAATTAAAATTATAAATTACAAAACAGTCAGCGGCGATTTTGGAAATGAAAATTTGAGGAAGTCAGAAAGTTCAAAAAAACTGAACATTTAAAAAAATGTTTTCAATGTGAATTTATCAAAAAACCACACAAAATAAGAATAGGTTCACGTCTATTAACTTTTTTTAAAATTCAGTCATTTTCGAGTTCGGAGAAATTTTAAAAAATATGAATTTGAAAAAAATTTGAAGAAATCTAAGTTGAAAAATTTTTTAATGGGTACTAAAATGTTTTACAAATGTGAAAATTTTCTAAATTCAATTTTTCTCAAAATTATTCCAACTTGGATTTTTTAAATTCTTCTAATTAATATATTTTTTTAAATTTTCAAATTCATACTTTTCAAAATTTCTTCTAATTTTAAATTTTTTTTTCCAATCATTTAAAAAAATTTTCATCAATTTTTCTTAATTTTAAATTTAAAAATAAAATGTTTCAACTTCATGTTTTTTAAAATTTTTTTCTGACTTGATAATTGAAAGGAATTTTTAAAGATATAAAATTAAGAGAAAATTTAAAAAAAATCAAAATTAGAAGAATTCTGAAAAAATTCAAGTTTGAAATAATTTAACTGTTGGAAAAATTTTGAATCTGGAAATTGGGTACGATTGAACCTTGTTTTAGAATAGAATTTAATTCAATTTAATTTTTTTTCTAAACACATTTTACCAGAAAATTGGCATTAGAAAAAATTTCGAGTTTTGAAAAAATCAATGGAAGTCTGACTTCCCTAACTTCCCTTGGAAAATCGCCTCTGAAAACAGTAGGTACATAAAAACTATAAAAAGAAAAAAAAAGTAAACTATGATCATTAACCGTAACCATTAACCATTAACCAAAAAAAAAACAAAAAAAATGGAAAAACCTTAACCATAAACCTTAACTTGAAACAGAATTTTTGAAAACCGAAACTATTAACCAGAAACCATTAATCACCAACAGTAACAGTAACCTTAACCATTAACCGAAACCAAAAATCATTTCGGTTAGCAGCCCTGAATTTTTATCACCTCAAAATTTACTCCATTACTCGTTTTTTGTTCTTTTCGTTGTTTATATACTTACATCTATTTCCAATAGCACATTCGGAATTTTTTTTTTTTTTACTTTTTGCCTGCCAACGCGTAATTTCGTAGGAGAGATGCCACCAAGCGGTACGCGGAAGGAGATGCCACTAGAGATGTGCGCCGCCGAAAAATTACGCCGCCGCCGCCAATTTTTCTTGGTTTTCGGCCGCCGCCGCCGCCGAGTCAATTTACCGGCGCCGCCGCCGCCGCCGCCGCCGATTTTTATCTCGGCGGCGAGCTTTTTTTATCATTTTTTGATTTTGACTCCCTTATGTGTCGTTTTTTAAATTTTTTTTACCAATTGGTACCTTTTTTCCAAACGCACGCACGTAATTTGGTAACCCAGAAAAGAATTTTTCATTTACAAATATTTTATACATTTTATACCAGGGTCCGGAACCACTTGGGAGAACAACCAAAAAAGACCAGGGGAACCACTTTTTTCGAATTTTCAAATGAGAACCAGCACCAGAACCAGTTGAAAAAATTTATAGAACCATTCCCAATAAAGGGAACAACCAGGGAGAAGTAATTTTGAAACTAACCAGAACCACCAGAACCAGTTTTTATCTAGATTAAAAATTAAAATTTAGATTCAATTTCAATTATTTCACAAAAATTTGAAAAAATTACAAAACTATTCGCAGATCTTAATTTGACTTCTAAATTGAAGTTTGATGTCTTATTTTGAAAGAAAAACAAAAAAAATGACTGGAACTGGGAGCACCAGAACCACTTGGAACCGGGGGAACCAGTACTAATTGGAACCACAACCAGGAGAACCATTAAATTTTCTTGACTCCTGGAACCAGAACCAGAACCCCTCCCCCAAAAAAACTGACTATGGAACCACTTTGGAACCAGAACAGGAACCATTTCATCTCAAAGGTTAAAGAGCAGAGCCAGAAGCACCAGAAAAAAAATTTCAAATGGTTCCGGACCCTGTTTTATACGGCACTAGGACATTTAACCCACATGTCAAATGACCACTACTGTCAATTGACCCACACCGCTAATTTTTCACAAAAAAGATGTCAAATGACCAACAATCAGTTTTTTATAACGTCAAACAACCACCACGACATTGAACCACTCAAAAAAGTATGTCAGTTGACCACCGTGTCATCAGACCCCCAAATTCCTCGAAATAATAAAACGTCAATTGACCACCACTCAAAAATGCAATGCGACAAATAACCCACAGTGTTCTTTTTGAAGCGTCAAATGACCTCCACGTAATTTCTGTTGGACCATTCATGATATTTAAACGAACGAGAACGACATTTTTAATTATTTATTTCTACATCTTTACGTGAACAACAAATCAATATAAATTTCATCATAAAAACAATGACTACGTGACTACGTAAAAATATAGCGTGTAGCTATAAGTATAAAAGCACCAACGGGTGATGCTAGACGAACAACATACCCAGTCAAGGTTTGTCAGAAACGACTCCTAAAAACAACACCTGCCCCTCAAACCTTGACGCTAAAAACTAAACTAAGTAAAACGAAAAGAACTCATTAAAAATAATACAGTCTTAATACAGACTATCGAACGTATATAATATAAAAGTATAAAACGTAGAAAAACTCTTAAGTTTAATAGAGAACAACGAACGAAATAATGCATAGTTTACTCTAAAGGAAACATGTTACGAAATCTAACAAATAATTGACCAGATAAAGCCTTCGTAAATATATCTGCCAATTGAAACTTAGTTGACATGTAAACTAATCGAACAATCTTTCTATCAACTAAATCTTTTGTAAAATGATACTTCACATCGATATGTTTAGTACGTTTCGAAGCATTTCGAATATCCTTTACATGGTTAATACAATTTACATTATCTTCGTAAATAATAGGATCGATTACATTCACATTTAAACTCAACAGG